>OZ020486.1:36256400-36845448 GCA_963971405.1 Psococerastis gibbosa | reverse complement strand
TCTGCATTCGAATTTCCAACAGCCTTCTTCTTTTTTGTCTTCTTCATGCCCACTGAATTAGGCAGAGCACTAGGTGTTTCTTTTAGCTTCCCCTTAGTCTTGGATTCTGTCAACTGCTTCTTTTCTGGGACATCTTTTTTCTTTTTCAGCTTCTTTAAACTATTGCTAACAAGGTTTCCCCTAGAGGTTTCTTGGCTATCCTCTTCCTTCATTGGTTCCCCTACCTCCATTGCAACCTCATTATTTACCTTATTTTTAATTTTATTGTCCAACAATTCATTACTAACACCGCCTTCTACTTCCAATTTCGCTTTCTTTTTCGTCTTCAGTGGTGTTCCATCTTGAGCCAGTTCCACATCTCCCGGCGCTACCTTTCTTTTCTTTTTTAATTTTATTATGTCATTTTCTTCATTCTGATAGTTTACATCCATTTTCCTTTTCTTCGTCTTCTCTTCGTTAATCGGATTATCTAGTGCTTCCAAACCCTTCCCACTAACCCCTAAATCCCCCTTTTTCTTCTTCCGTTTTTTTACATGCTCCTGCTCCTCCTCTTCCTCAGGCGGTGTAAACAAACTTGGCAGACATTGCATCTTATTTTGAAGATTCTGTGCCTTCTTCCTATACGCCTGTACATCATACATCTCCTGAGCTTCCCCTCTCCTCTTCATGATTTTCTTGACCGACACCCACTTGTTCAATTCCTTATCGGGTGCAGCTAGAATTTCCTCAATGGACAGTCCAAAATCGTTGGGAACAGTCTTCCGGTACTTGAAGCGGCAAGGAATATCTCCAATCAAATCCTCATAGTCTAACCCGTAGTACTCGTCCAGGTACTGTTCAAAGCTTTTGCTCTTCGGATCAAATACTGGTTTAGGCTTAGAAGCGGCCTCTGCAAATTTACTTTGCCGTCGTTTACGTCTCTTCTTGGTGTTATCGACTAGTTCCCGTTGCGTTTCCATGGCTGCGTCGTAGTCGGCGTCCATGTTGAAGCCCGGGTCCTCGCAGTGGAGCTCCTCGGCCTCGGTCGCTGTCCCGTCCCATTTGTCCCAGTTTTCGATTTCTAACTCCTCGTCTAAATCGTCAAATCGTGGCTTCTCTTCGTCCACTGCGTCACCATAGAATTCTTCGCTAAAGAGTTGCGACATTCGCTGGTCGTGCTCGTCTGGGTTGAACTCCCCCTCAATGTCTTCTTCCTAAAAGAATTATAATGACATAAACATTTCGTTTCAGTCCAACAGCCAGAGGGTCCTGGTATTTTATTGTTTAAGGGTAAGCGGTTGGCAATTTCGGGCTTCTTTTTACGCCTATCAAGTTGTTTTGGGTGTGCTGTGGAGTAGGTAGAGGTAGAGAAACGGCTATGAAACGAAATGTCGAGGCTTGATACTCGACCCGGAACAGGGTCCACCCATCCTTACCCTTACCCTCCTCACAACATCCCTAATAGAGCAGTGGTCAAGTGTGAGCATCCTCCACCAGATCTCAGCCTAGACCCTCAATGGGTTTGTCAATAGCGCACTCGACATGTTTACAAGTAACCTACATTTCACCCCATTGTAAGTTGTCGTACTTTGCTTATGTAACTAGTGTGACTTAAAGGTTCAATATACAATACCTGGAATGGCAAATCTTCATTGCCAGTAATCTGCTTGAGCTTGGCGATCTTCTCGATGATTTCCGCCCTCTTGAGCGCCTTGAGCCTCTTCAGCTCCTCATCCTTCTTGGCGCGCTCGGCCTCCTTCCTCGCCTTTAATGCCTCCCGCTTCTCCTTCCTCTTCTCGTCCTTCTTTCGCAGGGACTGCTCGACGGTGCGCGGGTACCGCTTGATAAAGTCCTGGTCCGGCTCCTCGAACCGGAAGTTGAACTTGTGCTCGAAATCTTCCTGTGCCGCGACTTCCGCCTCGGAATCTGACGATAGTACGTTATCAGGATGGCCATCTTGGTCTTTTTCCAAGTACCTGTGAAAGAAAAGTACATTATAATTACAATGGCTTTCACGGCCGGAGTTACATGATGAAGCAGTAGAATCCGTGATGATAGGTCGTGGTCGATCTGAAGCGTACTTCCAAACGTTTCTGCTGAATCTCCGAGATACAATCTTAGTAGCCATTGCAGGTGTCGACCGTAGATGTTGACGAAAAATTTGTAAGTACGCTGTCCGATCGACCACGGCCCATCATCCCGGATTCTACTGCTTCATCAGAGAAGTACATTATTTAGTTCTTTCAAGGCATTCAACAGGAAGATATTTTTAGAGTAATTGCTGATTTACGATGCACATGGTAACGAAAAAAACGGCAACCCAGAGGGTTGAGGCCTGAGGATCCTCCCCCTTCGCTATTGCTCTATTTGGGCAACATGCCCGACAGCCGCGCTTTTCCCCTACCCGAATAGACTATTCCTGCCCCTGATACACACAATAGTACCATAAAAGGATCTCTACAGTCGCAATTTTCCTTGTATCGTATGGTAGCTTGACCAGTTGGTACTTCATCCACTGCTCTCAAGTATTCCAGTTTCAAAGTAAATGCATTGTACATGTCAGTAATAACAGCCTTATGTTACGTTACCTGTCACTAGTCCCTCAATAACTTCTTCCCTCCCTCGTCTAGTATCAGGTCAGTCCAGACATCCCTGAGCTACTTTATCCTCTATGCATCCTACTAGGCTACGGCCACGACCTGCCTCGCCAGTCAGTCTTTTGTCCCACAATATCTACAATATCTAATCCACCTGTGGTTCAGTGTGCAGTCCCACAAGAACTTCCCTCCCTCGTCCAGTTTCAGAACAGGCCAGACATTCCTGAGGTAATCTTCCTCAAGATTCCCAGTTATAATCTAACCTACCTATGGTTCAGTATATAGTCCCTCAAGAACTTCTCTCCCTCATCCAGCTTGGGGTCGGTCCAGTAGTCTCTGAGCCCCTTCATCCCCTGTGCATCCTCCAGAGCCACCGCTGCGTCCTGGCCCGCCAACCACTGTCTGTAATCCGCGTCGTCTTTTGCCCTCTCTTCGGCTGTCTTCTCTTTCTTCATTAGCAGACCATCGTCATCACTGTCCGAGTCTTGCAACGCGTCCTGAAAGCTTGCTTTGATTGCCTTCTCTTGGTCCACCAATGGAAGATCTTCAAACTTTCTTGGGCTTTCTGAAACAATGGAGATAATTCGTGATTTAATAGGACTAATAGTGCAAGCCTCGGGGAATCACTTGTAAGAGGAAATCTGTGGTGAAGAAGGTAAAAAACACCATGGCATGACTTCCCAAAAAGGTCTAAATGAATAACGACTTTATTTTTACCTGGGCGAACCATAAGACTAGAAAGTCTTCTATGGGCTAACCCAGGTAAGGCAAGGAATGGTTAGTATTACAATAATCGAGATTCTTAAGACTAGTGCTGTTAGTATTGTCCTAAAGTTTCCCTAATTCAATAAAAACACACAAAAAAAAAAAAAAAACAGAAACGAGAAAAACAACAATAAGTATTGGCCTAACTGCCCAACAAGAACTCAAATCCGCATGGACTGTATCAAGGCCTAATGCTGCGATATCGACCTTCGCCGGGCTAGCAGGTGAGACCTGAGGCTTTTTAGGGAGATTCATCTACCTGTTGAGATGGCGACCAATGTTCGACTTTCGGAAAATTTCTTCACAACTTTTCATTTCATGACCCCCTGAGCCTAAAATGTTATATACAGTATGTATGTACAGTATATCGATTTTAGGAAACACTCTAACTTCCGTAAATATTATCCGATTTTGATGAAACTTGGCACAAAAATTGATCATACAAATGTCTTGATCGAGTTCGTTAACCAGCTAGATCCACTATTTGGTTACAAGATGGCGGCCGATTGAAACCTTGTATAATTCATATACTGTATATTGGTATATATATATTATATATAGTATATAATATTGGTCGCAGACGAATGAAATAAAATCTGACTGAAAGTCCGTATTATTATCTACGATAATGGTAATCACCACTTTTTACGGCAATCAACCATTTTAAGATGGCATCCAGTCAAAGTGAAAATAATTTGATAAATAAAAGTTCATAGTCGGCATTGTGGTTCGAAATTGGAACACAAGAGTGTTTCGTGTGTTGATATTGTTGTCGGGAAAATAATGAAGTACTTTTTATTGTTATTACATGTATGTACATAGCGTGGGTAAAGAAAAGACTTGTCAAAACTCTAGTGTGGAGTGTGCTCTTGTACGGAAGTGAGACATGGTGCATTTACGAACATGACAAAAAAAAAGCTGGAAGCCTTTGAGTTGTGGTGCTACAGAAGAATCATGAAAATCCCATGGAGAGACCACATAATCAACGAAGAAGTGCTTCATATACAATAAACGAAAAAAGAGCTATTATGACCACCATTTCAACAAGAAGAGGCAAATGGATGGGGCATATTCTGAGACACGAAGGGCTCCTCAAGAACATAATTGAGGGTATGGTTGAAGGGACCAACTCAAAGAGGACGACAGAGGAAGGAGTACCTAGAAGATGTCATGAAGGACCTAGGGTGCGCCACCTACAAAGAACTGAAAAGTACCGCACAAAACAGACAAGAGTGAAGGAGAAAAATAAAACATTCGCTGCAAACCAATCCTTAGATTACAACTAAAAGAAGAAGCGTAGGTAGCGTAGAGGAAAAGCAGGGTCTGCAGAATCTCCCTACTCCTGATCGGCCAGAGCCGAAAGGGATTTTTTGAAAGTGGCAAGGGATGGCTGGGACCTTATGCTACAGGGGAGTTTATTCCACTCCCTTGCAGTTTCGACAAGAAAACCTTCGCCATATAGGCCAGTCTTATGTCGAGCAATTTTAAATAATTTTCCATTCCTAGTCGTGTTTAAGAGAGCTAACCGATTAAACAGGTATGAGGGCACCGTAATAGTTTGTACTTTTGTACATTAAATTTAGCCTGTATTTTAATTTAAGCATATTATTGTCGACATACGATGGTGTAATGTGGTCGTTGCGCTTTACCAGATAGGTAAATCGCATGCACGAATTTTGGGCACACTGCAGGCGATGGGCAACCTGCTCCATGCAGCTTGAGTAGACGGTGTCAGCGTAATCAATGATAGGAACGACTAGGGCTTGGACTAAATTTTCTTTTATGGTCTGAGACTCTGAGGTAGGATGTGCTTTATGCGCTGCAGTGAGTGAAGGGCAAAGAGAACTTTCTTACACACTTGTTCGGAATGGTGGTGCCAGGTGAGACCAGTGTCCAGCATTACACCAAGGTTCTTAACCGTCTCTTGCTCATATGGGATATCTCTGCCTAGGATTTGGATTGGTGGCGGGTCAGCGGAAAAGATGGTAGTCGTAGCCCTCTGAGCGCCTATAACAATTGTTTGGCATTTTTGTGGGTTTATAAGGAGGAAATTTTCCCTACACCAGGCCTCAATTCTTCCTATATCTGAGTTAATTTTGGTCACAGCGTCAACGAGAGAGTCAGGGCGGACGTGGAGATATAATTGCAGGTCGTCAGCGTAAAAGTGGTATTTGCAGTATATTAGGGAGGAGGGTAAACTGCGAACATAGATAGAGAAGAGAAGGGGGCTTAAAACCGACCCCTGTGGGACACCTGAGTGAAGGGGGCGAGTCCGCGAACAGTTGTTTTCCACCCTCACAAACTTGTTACTGAGATAAGACTTCAACCACGCTATTGAGGTGGGCCCAAAGTTCAGAGACGATAGTCGTGCTGCTAGATTATCATGTTTAACACTGTCAAATGCTTTACTTTTATCCCATAGGACCAAAACTGATGCCAGGCCTTCATCCATTGCTTTTGCGACGTCGTCAGTTACATTTAAGAGCTCTGTAGTTGTGCTGCAGTTCGCCCGGAAACCAGATTGCAGATTGTCAGGTAGGCTATTTATGGCTAAGAACAGGCTAATTTGTGAGTGAACGATTTTTTCTAACGCTTTGGAAAGTACAGGCAGTATACTGATTGGGCGCAGGTGGCTGGCATCTGTTGGTTTACCGACTTTGGATAAGGGTTGGACAGCAGACAATTTCCACTCACTGGGGTAGGTAGAGGACATCAGCGAGTGATTCAAAATGTGAACTATAGCCGGTAAAATATCTTTTAGCAGGAAGTTGATCATGGTTAGGCTGATTCCGTCTGCACCTGTGGCATTAGATTTAATCGATGCAATGGCCTTAGTGGTGTCGTCATTAGACACAGCTGTGAATGAGAATTGCTGACATGGCGGCCTGGGTAAGGCCATAATACTATTGATTGTTCTGTTTACAATTTGAGCATCAGGGAGTGGAATCATGGATGCAAAATGTTGATTGATTATGTCAGGTTCAAAATGTGATAAGTTTGGGTTGGGCTTCTTACCGACTCCAAGCTTGTTTAGGGGCTCCCCCATAGCTTTTTGTTGGGAAGGGAAGACATGGCATAAGCTTGCTGGAGTTTAGCGTTTCTGATAGATTAATTAACCTAGTCCTGAGGACTGATAGATGTTCCTATCTCTTGGCCACTGCCGTATTTGGGATGTTGTGGTCATTCTTTCATTCGAAGAGAAGGGACAAGTAAAAAGCGTTTGAAGGTGTGATTGAGGGCGACCAACGTGTAGATGGGAGGATCAGACTCAGGAACAAGATGTTGTCGCAGCATTTCCAATTAAATAAGTGAAAATTATTACCTTCTTCTGGGACTGTTCCTCCCGTTTCCAGGAGCATTTTTCTTTGATATGTAGCCATTGTTAGAGGTTCCTCCTTTTTCTTAGTTTTAGTAAGTCCATCGCCGACCTTTTCCTTCTCCTTAAAAAACCTGACGGATTCATCGTAAATCACTGGATTTTTCTCTTTTAGGCAAGACAATGTTTTGAAAAAATCTTTTTCTACGTCTTCAGTAAGTTCCTGTAACAATCAATGCTGAGATAATAAAGAGAAGGGAGCTTATTGTGAATTAAAGTAACGTTGTAAAGTTTTACGTCCTCCTGAGAGGTTCCTCCTTCTGTCCCTTCCGTCTTCAGTCTGCCCTCCAAAGTCCCTCTGGGGTCTATTTAATACCTCGGTCGGCGATGTCACCAAAATGGCTGTCTGGTCTCACGCCATTCGCTTTCGCGTAAAACCGTCAGCAGTTTTGGGCCTGGACCAGACAGGCACTCAGCAAGTTTCGCCGCCGGGTCGTCCATAAGTATGGCTAGAATATAGATCCCAGAGGGGCAGAGGCGAGGATCCTCTGACAACAGGGGGGCCAGCTCAACTTACTACCCTGCTAAAATCTGTGTGTGGTGCGCGGCCCGTACGCCTATAGGAGTTTACACTAAAAAAAAAAAAAAAAAAAAACTTACCACAGCATCTTCATCTTCCTCTTCTGACGAAGATGATTCCTCAACCGCGTCGTCTCCATATTTGTCTTTCACTGTAAAATTTCAAATAAATCAGCTGTTAATAAAACATTTAAACAGGAATGCCCTGGGCTAGCCATCCTTGGTGAAGGGCAAATCTAGCCTACCCTGTAATGGTACCTTATGTTTTTTTTAGTTTGAATTTAAGGCGCAGAAATAGGGCGGTGGTGGAATCAGATTCCAACTTCTTCACGCACCCTCCCTCAATTAATATGATATTTCCAAGCTAAAGAGGGTGAGCTTTTAGCTCGGGAAAAGATGTTGAGCCACCTCTAAAATCGCCATTCAGAATTTTGGCATGTATTAGCACATTTCACGTTAAAAAAAAAGACAGGCAATATCCTTTTACTATTTGCCTACTAAGCCAAGTACTAGTACACACGTATTGAGTAATCCCAACGGAGATCTTGCCACTCTTTTAGGCTGTCGGTTGTTGGTGAAACACATGGGCATAATACGAGACATCACAGTAATATGAACCTAGACCATGTGACATCAACATTTCGTAAGAGCATCTTCATCTTCCATGATGGATATCTGCCGATCTAAATATAACGCCCTACGTAGGGAAATAAAAAATCAAGACTGCGTTGAGAAATTCTAGAGTATGGTTTTAGTGTCATTGAACAGTGAATAACATTGATGAACTGAGTAGTATCAAGTGAACTCAGTTAATTTATCAGCACATAGCGCTACTTATAAATACAACAACAACAAAGAATTAAACAGTTTAGCTAAAAAAAAAAAAAAAACTTACATTTTTGTAATTCTTCTTTCTTTCGCCATCTCTCATAACTCTTGGCGTATTCTGTGTTGATCTTTAAACTGACTTTATTACCATCAGAATCGTCTTCACCAAGCAAATCCATTTTTAATTTAAAAGACCCAGCTATTAGGCACAGATGATGTTAGTTATTACTTATTTGTCTATGGATGTTCCGTTGCACGGTAAGGGTATGTGACTATGTGTATGTATGTATGTTTTACTTTTGAACCAGATAAGGTTACGGTTACATTTATTTATTTATTTATTAAATTTGCCAAGGCTCCACAGACCAATTTTTTGGAAAAAAAAAATAAAACTTTTCAAATACTTAATATAACTTGACATATTATACTAAAATTTTCATAACAGATACGTGTTTAATTAATAAATAAAAATTATTTACTTTCAGTTAAAAATGAATAATTTTTTTTGTGTCCCGCAGTCTGTTCTGTTTTCTCACTTGTTAGTTGTTTCCTTCTTATTTGGAACCTTCGTTGTTGTTTCAATCGTAGTTCGTACTACGTAAAATGTAAATGAAAACGTAAATAAAACATTTTTCACATTTTCTTCTTTTTGTCTTTTTTTATTGCTTATCTTTCTATCAGCTTACTAGCAATGGGTAAGCACGAAGTTGGCACACCGAAATACATCGCAAATAAGATAAAAGCCAAGGGATTGCAGAAGTTGCGATGGTACTGCCAAATGTGCCAGAAACAGTGTCGGGACGAGAATGGCTTCAAATGTCATACCATGTCAGAGTCCCACCAAAGACAACTTCTCTTATTTGCTGACAATGTCAATCAGTTCATTGATGATTTTTCCAAGGAATTCGCTGACGGATATCTGGAGCTGCTAAAGAGATCATGTGGTAAGCAGTATTTTCTTAGCTATCTTTATAAGTTATAATAATAGTATAATAGTAATCAGTTAAATCAGCTATATTCATGCCATTTTCAAGCTATCTAAGGCTAGCTTCTGGGCGTAGTCATCAAATTTTGTCGTCTAAAACAAATAATATAAATAAATAACACAATCACCGTAATATCGGGTTCGTCAAAAATTCCCTAACCGAGTAGGGAACTTGTTCCAGCAGTAGCCGTCGGACGGCCCCGGAAAAAACCTTTACCTCATCCAGTGTCCAAATCTCCCGGGGTAGCTTGTCAAACAACCGGATACCCATCTCCCTAGGAGACCCAAGGGTAGCCGTGAGACGACTGCTCTCCCGTAGGAAACAGTCCCTATTTCTGGTCCCGTAAGTATGGGTGTTACCTGATCTTGGGGGCGGGTTTTTCCGCAAGTGCACTAATGTCTCCAAGATATATAGAGCGGGTAGAGTTAGTATACCAAATTCCTTAAATAAGGGCCGGCAAGATACTCTTTGGTATTTGATACCCGCAATGGTTCTAATTGCCCTCTTTTGTAAGCGGAAAACCCGGAGGGAGTCAGTAGAGTTACCCCAACAGATATTGCCATATCGGATGTGACTTTCAAAAAGACCAAAGTACACAAGCCTTAGCGAACGATTGCCCATAAAAAATGAAATATTTCTAAGTAGGAAGTTTGTGGATCCAAGCTTATGGCATAATGTGTTAATTTGGTTTTTCCAAATAAGGTGCTTGTCCAGCTCAATTCCCAAAAAAACAACCGAATCGCTCTGTCAGGGGAACATCATCGACCCTTAATAATGGGCTCCTTTCAACAGGCTTCCTACCAGTAAACAATGTAAAGGAGGTCTCTCCTAAGTTGAAAACAAGTTTGTTCGAAAAAAGCCAGTTCCTTGCGACAAGGAGTACTTCCTTCCCAAGGTCCTCAGCCCCCAAAACATCAAGCACTTTCAGAAGTATGTAGTTGTCATCGGCGAAGAGACCAACAATGGGTTTACCTCTAGACAATTCTAAATTTCTCGGGTAGTCATTTATATAGGTGATGAATAGGGTGGGTCCCAAGACACTACCCTGGGGAATGCCCGTATTTATGTTCCTCCAGCTAGACCGAACACCAATATCTACTGCAGTTTAGTGTAAGAAAGGGCCACTGGCCCTAACTACGCTGTTCAATAAAGACGATTTATTATTATTATTATTATTATTACTGCCTGCTTCCGACCCACGAGGTACGATCTGACCCAGTTTAAAGGCAGGCCTCTAATGCCGTAATGCTCGAGCTTGGCTAACAGGACATCATGATTGAGGGTATCAAAGGCCTTGCTTAAGTCACAAAATATGCCTAGGTTTAAGTTTTTTCCCTCATGTCCATCTCTCAGAAGTTGGTACAAATTGGAGATAGCATCAGAGGTGGATTTCCCTCTCCGAAAACCAAACTGAGTTGGAGCCAGAATGTTGTGCTCTTCTAAGAAGAAAACCAGTCGGGAGTTAACAGCCTTCTCCATTATTTTAGATAAAGTTGTCGGTCTATAGCTGGAGGGATCAGCCTTATCCCCTTTCTTAAAGAGAGGCTTTGCTAAGACCTCCTTCAGGCAGGCTGGAAATACTCCAGTCTGAAAGGAAAGATTAATTAATTTAACCAATACTTCAATGATATGATCCGGTAATGATTTCATAAGTTTAGGCGGGATACCATCTATTCCAGCGGACAAGGTTGGTTTAAGAGCAGATAGTATCCTCTCAACTTCATCTTTTGTGACAGGGTTCAGCAGGAAAGTATCAGTTACCCGAGGAACATTCTGCAGGAGTGCAATGGCATCATCAGAGGTGGTAGGGAAAGCCGCGGCCAGTTGGTCAATAACATCTACAAAATAGTTGTTTATGGTGTCAGCATTGTTACCCTTGTCGCATGTTATGGTATCATTATGTGTAATTTCAGTAATCTGTTGGGTACTTTTACGTTTACCCCTAGCTTCGTTAATAATGGACCAGCAGGTTTTTGATTTATCTGGGGCAGCCATAATTTTCTTGCACGTATGTTCCTTCCTCAGACGATTACATTCGCTATTTAGCTCTTTAATTAGACGTTTGTGCATTGAGAAAAGAGTGCGGTCACCAATTACTCTGCTCAAAGCTTTCAGGTCACGAGCTCTCTGATACTCAACCTTAATAGAGTCTGGGATTTTAAAATCACTTTTCCTTGGCTTAGAGACACAGACAGGGAACGATAACTCGAAAAATGCGGTAAGACTTCCTAAAAACAATTGGAAGTTTGATTCGACGTCATTATGCATAAAAATATTGTCCCAGTTATTACCAGCCAAGTATCTGTGGAAGACTCTAATGTTTGTCTGAGTAAAACGCCTAGCAAGGTGTAATTCAGACTTCGCATCTGAAGAGGAACGCTGACAAGTAACAATTTGTCCATCGTGAACAGACAACCCTGTCTTAGCGACAAAGGCCAAATAAGAGGAGGGATCAGAATTGGTCAATACAAGTAGTGACCCTAGTCGTTTCAAATATAGTTGGTCTGAGATCATAGCAGGCGACAAGATCTTTAAAAATATCTATTTGAGAATCAGATGAAAGTAGATTGAGATTAAAGTCACCGGCGATGTAAACTGTATTTATTACCTCTGCTGAATTTATCAAGCACTTCATCAAGGGTTTTGCAAAAGTTGTAAAAATCCTCTGCACTACTTTGGGGCACCCTATACATGGTAACAATAGTAGTTCCTAATACCTCTACATCAACTGCAGTAATCTCGCATATTTTCTCTTTGCTTAATGCGTTTAGATCATTTCTGATCGAAAACTTAAGTTTAGAACGCAGGTAAATGCACACCCCACCATAACCCTTCTCTCGGTAAAATATGCTCCCTAAGGTGAACCCCCGGAGAGAAATAAATTCCCCTGGATGATGCCAGTGTTCACTGAGGCATAATATATCAATTTTAGAGGTTTCAAGGAATATGGACAAAGGGTATTCCTTGCTACGAAGGCTCTGTATATTTTGATGGGCTATAGTTCGGGGGTTCCAGTATCAATGTGAGGGATTATTTTTTCCCTCTCCTTTGAGGCGCGGAGACTAAGACACCCACCTGGTGAAGGGCAGAAATTAAGTTTTTTAAATTCGGCTTGCAAATTTACACCATCGGGTAATAGGAAAGACTCGAGCCCCAAAGGAGAGTTGTCCACGAAAGTAGAGTAGAAAGGGGGTTTCTGGCGCTTATCCCACCCCCCGTCGTGCTATCCCATCTATCCCCCGCGGGTGGTCTATCTATTTTTGTGTGTTACCCCTCGTGGGTGGTCTGAGGTTCTGGCACCATGATCGTTTTTTTTTTTATAATTACTAATTTGTGAGATACAGTTATTTTTTTTTATTTTTTTATTTTTTTTATTTTTTTTTTTTTTTTATTTATTTATTTTTTTTTTTATTTTTTTTTTAATGGTGTTAATTGAATTAAAACATTTCTTTCTTCTTCTTTCTTCTTCGTGGGTGGTCTTTGTACCCCGCCGTGCTTATCCCGTTGTCTATCTATCTCTGTACCAGGTGGGTGGTCTATGACGCACCCCCCCCCCCTCCCCGTACAGCCAGACATCTAGAAGGTTCTAAATGTGTCGTTACAAAAGGCATCACCTTGGGTTGAGGAGCTTAGTTGAAGCCAAACCTTCATTCAAGACTCAAGTAATACCACTTTATACGTAAAATTGTATAATCTTACAACATGACATCTCTATTCAATAAAGTTAATGCTATCAACCAAGTAGCCGGGCCTACCATACCAATGCGAAAGCTAGTGATTGGAGTTAAATACCTAATATTGAAAATAGTGCAAATCGAAAAAACAGAATATGGACCAGCTGTAAAAGTCATACTGCGAGGATTGGAAAAAGAAGTCGTGGAATGTTTTGTGCCTCAACAATATCTGCCAGCCTTTCAACAAAGTGAAGTTACTCCAGGAGCTGAGATGTATCTTATCGTTTCAAGCCATCGGGGAAAAAATAGTGTCAACCTACAGATCATAGAATGAATATTTCATGATGTATTATTATTGTAAACTACAGAAATAATGTAAATATATGAATAATTTCTATATATATTTTTGTTCTTGTTTTATTAATTGCATAATTAGTTTTAAGCTTATAGTTAGATGATGATGAGTATTAAAAACTAATGGTTGAAAGAAACAAGCTATTGCTTCAGTCATAATCGAGTACTTGAACGGTGAAGGGTTATCTTAATCATAGACTATGAAATGATGTAAATCAAATAATTAAACGAGTACATTAGCTAATTAATTTTAATAAATCTATCCGAAGCATATGTTTATGGGAAGTATTGATTTGGTAAACAAATAACAGAGTGCAGGTTCAAACCTGTTGTGAATCACCAGGTGCATATAACTCTGTACAGTCGTCTAATGGTTCAAACAAACAAGCCATTAATAAATCTACCCCTCGCTGACAGTCCATTGTAAGCTAAAGTGATTTTTGTTTTCGTAAATCTATCCAACACTTAGGTTGAAGGGAAGTATTGATTTGGCAAACAAATAACAGAGTGCAGGTTCAAACCTGTTGTGAATCACCAGGTGCATATAACTCTGTACAGCCGTCTAATGGTTCAAACAAACAAGCCATTAATAAATCTACCCCTCGCTGACAGTCCATTGTAAGCTAAAGTGATTTTTGTTTTTGCATTAGTTGCAATCGATCGTTAGAAAATGAATGGTGTCTTAACAACATATTATCCGCTTCGTGATGGACAATCTATCCCTGTACCCTTACCATCTATCCTTCGTGGGTGGTCGTCGCTACAAAAGGCATCGCCTTGGGTTGAGGAGCTTAGTTGAAACCGAACCTTCATTCGCGTAATACCACTTCAGTGTAGTGAATTTGTGTAATCGTACAGCATGGAATCGAAGAAAAGGAAACTGAACGCGAGGGAATATGTGTGTAGAATATGTGCTGTGAGTTTCACACTAAATTGCAATTTAAAAAGACATGTCATAAACAAACATGGAGTTAGTATTATACCATGCAAAAAATGTAAAGCCACATTCACATGCAGAGAGGACCTATCTCATCATATATTGCAGCGGCATACATCAGCAAATCACGGGATGGAAATTGTACAAACTCGCCCAAAACTGACATCTGCTGGGAATGGAGAGGACTGCAAGGCATGCGGGGGCAAAATCAACAACTCCAGTCCACTTACAGTTCTGTGTAAAGAATGTTCATCTATCTTTTCGTGTAAGTATGAGAATCCTGTATCTGTTAAAACCCTTGAGTGTAAATATATTTGTGAATTCTGTTCGGTCCCTTTTGCTCGGAAGTATAGTTTGAAAGTCCACATATTAAGCATACATATTATTAATTGTTTGAATTGCAAGAAATTGTTTATGAGGGAAGATTTTACTAATCATAAGAATAATTGCACAATTATGAGCGGGGGAGCACTATCCAACGAGGAGAACTTTTTATGCAAAACATCTATAGCTCTAGATGGTGTAGTAAAACAATACAATTATAAAAACATAACCATACATGATCCCGTTGTATATTTAAATAATATGGAAGGTGAGGTTGATTCTATTACAACTGAAAACATTAAACTTTTTAATGCAATTAAATGGTATGTAGCCTTACACATTAAATTTGAACGCGGACCCGACAATAATAAAAACTATACTGAAGCATGGTTTCATGCTAAAAACGAACAACTTTTCCTCACTGATGACTCCACAATAAAATATCAACAAATGATTGAACAAATTTTAGTAAAAATAGATAAATTTCAAGCAATGGGAAGCGGGTGGGTGTTGAAATCTTTAAAACATTTTGTTATTTTTATTGCTGAATATAATCCATGCAGTGGTAGTAGTTACATCCCTTTACCCAAAAAAATCTATAACACTAAAGCAGTAATCAATATTAAAAATGACGATCTCAAATGTTTTATATGGTCAATTTTAGCATACTTACATCCAGTAAGTCGGGATGCTCAGCGGGTTTATAATTATAAAAAGTATGAAAAAGAGTTAGATATGAAAGGTATAACTTACCCAGTATCTTTGCAAGTCATTTCAAAATTTGAAAAAAATAATAATATTGGAGTAAATGTGTTTGGTTATGATCACAGACTGTACCCATTATATTTATCACAAAGTCACCATTATAATAAGCAGGTGGATCTGCTTTACATAACGGAAGACGAAAATTCACATTATTGTCTTATTAAAAATTTCAACAAACTTAATTTCTCAATCACTAAACATAAGGAACAAAAGTTTTATTGTCGTTGGTGCATACACGCCTTTAGTAGTGCTGAACGCTTACATGAACATAAGCCACTCTGCTCAAGACATGATCCTCAAAAAACCACATTTCCAATTCAGGAGAAAAGCACTATGAAATTTGATAAGGCACAATATATGATCCCTGTAGCATATAGAATATATGCCGATTTCGAGAGCATTCTCAGTCCCGTTGAAGGGACTATTTGTAACACTGAAAAATTATCTGCACATATACCATCAGGGTTTTGTTATGTTGTTGTAGATATCAATGGGAATAAGTTTAAAGAACCGGTAGTTTACAGGGGAGCTAATGCTGTTGATGTGTTTTTGAAATCGTTATTAAATGTTAAGGATGAAATTTTAAACATTTATAAAAATATTAAAGCAGTAATTATGACTGACGAGGATAGAGAAAATTTTAAAAACTCTGTCATTTGTAATGTTTGTCAAAAACCACTAGGAAATGATCGTGTAATAGACCACTGTCATATAACGGGGAAATATAGACAAGCATTACATAATGTTTGTAATATGAGCAATTTTCGAACTCCAAAACATATCCCCGTTTTTATGCATAACTTAAAACGTTATGATGGTCATCTTATCATGGAAGGGGTTGGGAAACTAAAAAATATGAAAATTACTTGTATAGCTAAAACTATGGAGGAATATATAGCCTTTAGTATTGGAGAGTTACGCTTTTTAGACACTTATCAATTTATGGCCTCCTCTTTAGATTCATTAGTCAAAAATCTTGTTGATGCGGATAAAAATAAATTTAAAATTATGAAAACATGTTTTGTGGGTGAAAAATTAGACTTGATGTTGAGGAAGGGTGTCTTCCCCTATGAATATATAACGCACGAATCAAAATTTAATGAGGAACACTTACCTCCAATTGATGCATTTTTTAGTCAATTAACTCAAGAGGGGATTTCACAAGAAAAATATGAACATGCTCAAAAGGTGTGGAATGCTTTTAGTATAAAGAATTTAGGAGAATACCAAGACTTGTATGTATTAACAGACACCCTTCTCCTTTGCGATGTTTTTGAAGCCTTTAGAGCCTTATGTTTTGAAAACGATAACCTCGAAATTTGTCACATGTACACAGCACCAGGGCTAGCTCTTCAGAGCTGTCTGAAAATGACAGGAGTAGAACTTGAGCTATTGAGCGAACCTGATATGTATTTGTTTTGTGAGGCTGGGATTCGCGGGGGTATAAGTATGATTTCAAAAAGATTTGCGGAAAGCAACAATAAATACTTAAAAAAATTTGACTCAAATAAGCCATCCAAATTTATAGTATATTGGGATTGCACTAACTTATACGGACATGCGATGCGTCAATTTTTACCTATTAGTGGGTTTCGCTGGATGGAGGAGGAAGAAATCAAAAACTTTAATGTAATGCTCGCACCTGATGAGGGCGATGATGGGTTCATATTACAGGTGGACATGGAATATCCACAAAAATTACATGATTTACATAATGAATACCCACTAGCAGCTGAACATTGTGTTGTAACATCAGACATGATTTCCCCCTATTGTAAGGAATTTCTCGCTGAAAATGATATATCTTTAACATCCAACTTCTCAAAGCTTATTCCCAACTTAAACGATAAACACAACTATATAATACATTATCGAAATTTGAAGCAATGTTTAGAATTGGGATTAAAATTAAAATGTATACATAAAATTTTAGCTTTTAAGCAAAGCGCTTGGATGCGACCCTTTATCGATTTTAACACAGAAAAACGGAAATTAGCTTGTAATGATTTCGAGAAGGATTTTTATAAATTGAAAATTAATAGTATGTATGGGAAGACAATGGAGAATGTTAGAAATCACGCAAAATTAGAGTTAGTTAACACTGCCAAACGAGCTCGTAAACTTATCTCATCCCCTGCATTTAAAGATTTTAAGATTTTTTCAAACGATTTAATAGCAGTCCGGTCAAAAAAAACTAATATTTTGCTAAACAAGCCAATATTTATTGGCCTAACCGTTCTCGAACTATCCAAGGTAGTTATGTATGAATTTCATTATAACTTTGTAAAACAAATGTATGGTGATAAAGCTGCACTGATTTTAACAGATACAGATTCGCTCGTTTATGAGGTTGAGAGTGATGATTTGTACACTGATTTAAAACCATATCCCCATTTATTTGATAACTCAGTATATCCTCCGAACCATCTCTTATACAATATTGAAAATAAAAAGAAAGTGGGAACGTTCAAAGATGAAAATGCTCAATCTCACATTTTACAATGTGTTGCTTTACGCCCAAAATTGTATTCCCTTTTAGAGGAGGGAAAGGAGAAGAAAGTGGGCAAAGGTATAGTTCGTTCAACCCTTAAACATCATATTAACCATCAAGACTATTACAATACCTTATTTAAGCCTTGCATAGCAAAAGACTCACGTAAACCAATGTTCCGTATTCAAAGTAGAGATCATAAGCTTTTTACAATTAAACAGCAAAAAGTCACTCTTAGTCCTTATGATGATAAACGGTATGTGTGTCGTAATGGAATTGATAGTTTAGCTCATGGTCATTATCGCATTATAGATATGTCTTAGGTTTAAAAGTTTGTTTTAAGTGATTGTATGTAAAGACATTGATTTCTTTTAAAATATGTGTATTATAAAATTTGTATATCATAAAATGGTTTACATTCGTTTAGCTCATGGTCATTATTGTATTATAGATAAGTCTTAGGCTTAAAAGCTTGTTTTAAGTGATTGTATGAAAAGACATTGATTTCTTTTAAAATATGTGTATTATAAAATTTATATATCATAAAATGGTTTACATTCATTTACAATAGTTGATGTACAATACCAGTTAAAGGTACATATTCATATAAGCAGTCGCTGATGAGTAGACAGTCCCTTTATTTGCCATGCAGACAACCCTTTATATATTGGAGTGCATAAGGTCGGTGGCCATTTCAGTCCCCCTCGCATTAAGATTATGACACATCGCTATTAATTCAGGTACGCCGATATAATAAGTGCACTCAGCATCTTAAAAGAAATGTATTAATCCCACAATAGGTGTTCAATATACCCACCAGCCGTGTTTATAAAAATGAATTTTCAATAATCCCAACTAAGTCTCAGTTTCTCACAATAGGTGTGCAATATACCAGGCAGTCGTGTTTTCTATGTTAGATTTAGTTACATTGGGCTAGGACAGGTTAAGTTATAATATTAGGCTAGGTTAAATTTTTATATCAAGTTAGGATAGGTTACATTGGATTAGGATAGGCCAGATTAGGTTACATTGGGTTAGGTTAGCTGTTTACCTAGATTAAATTCATCATTTTTTTAACAAAAATATTTTTATATCAAATAAATATGATGTTAAGTTAGGTTACATTGAATTAGGATAGGTTAGATTAGGTTACATTGGGTGCAATATACCAGGCAGTTGTGTTTTCTATGTTAGATTTAGTTACATTGGGCTAGGACAGGTTAAGTTTTAATATTAGTCTAGGTTAAATTTTTATATCAAGTTAGGGTAGGTTACATTGGATTAGGATAGGCCAGATTAGGTTACATTGGGTTAGGTTAGCTGTTTACCTAGATTAAATTCATCATTTCTTTTTTTAAAAAAAATATTTTTTATATCAAATAAATATAATGTTAAGTTAGGTTACATTGAATTAGGATAGGTTAGATTAGGTTACATTGGATTAGGATAGGCCAGATTAGGTTACATTGGGTTAGGTTAGCTGTTTACCTAGATTAAATTCATCATTTTTTTAACAAAAATATTTTTATATCAAATAAATATGATGTTAAGTTAGGTTACATTGAATTAGGATAGGTTAGATTAGGTTACATTGGATTAGGATAGGCCAGATTAGGTTACATTGGGTTAGGTTAGCTGTTTACCTAGATTACATTCATCATTTTTTTAACAAAAATATTTTTATATCAAATAAATATGACGTTAAGTTAGGTTACATTGAATTAGGATAGGTTACATTAGGTTACATTGGGTTAGGATAGGTTAAGTTAGCCGCTAACTTAACCTATCCTAACCCAATGTAACCTAATGTAACCTATCCTAATTCAATGTAACCTAACTTAACGTCATATTTATTTGATATAAAAATATTTTTGTTAAAAAAATGATGAATGTAATCTAGGTAAACAGCTAACCTAACCCAATGTAACCTAATCTGGCCTATCCTAATCCAATGTAACCTAATCTAACCTATCCTAATTCAATGTAACCTAACTTAACATCATATTTATTTGATATAAAAATATTTTTGTTAAAAAAATGATGAATTTAATCTAGGTAAACAGCTAACCTAACCCAATGTAACCTAATCTGGCCTATCCTAATCCAATGTAACCTAATCTAACCTATCCTAATTCAATGTAACCTAACTTAACATTATATTTATTTGATATAAAAAATATTTTTTTTAAAAAAAGAAATGATTAATTTAATCTAGGTAAACAGCTAACCTAACCCAATGTAACCTAATCTGGCCTATCCTAATCCAATGTAACCTATCCTAACTTGATATAAAAATTTAACCTAGACTAATATTAAAACTTAACCTGTCCTAGCCCAATGTAACTAAATCTAACATAGAAAACACAACTGCCTGGTATATTGCACCCAATGTAACCTAATCTAACCTATCCTAATTCAATGTAACCTAACTTAACATCATATTTATTTGATATAAAAATATTTTTGTTAAAAAAATGATGAATTTAATCTAGGTAAACAGCTAACCTAACCCAATGTAACGTAATCTGGCCTATCCTAATCCAATGTAACCTAATCTAACCTATCCTAATTCAATGTAACCTAACTTAACATCATATTTATTTGATATAAAAATATTTTTGTTAAAAAAAAAATGATGAATTTAATCTAGGTAAACAGCTAACCTAACCCAATGTAACCTAATCTGGCCTATCCTAATCCAATGTAACCTATCCTAACTTGATATAAAAATTTAACCTAGCCTAATATTATAACTTAACCTGTCCTAGCCCAATGTAACTAAATCTAACATAGAAAACACGACTGCCTGGTATATTGCACACCTATTGTGAGAAACTGAGACTTAGTTGGGATTATTGAAAATTCATTTTTATAAACACGGCTGGTGGGTATATTGAACACCTATTGTGGGATTAATACATTTCTTTTAAGATGCTGAGTGCACTTATTATATCGGCGTACCTGAATTAATAGCGATGTGTCATAATCTTAATGCGAGGGGGACTGAAATGGCCACCGACCTTATGCACTCCAATATATAAAGGGTTGTCTGCATGGCAAATAAAGGGACTGTCTACTCATCAGCGACTGCTTATATGAATATGTACCTTTAACTGGTATTGTACATCAACTATTGTAAATGAATGTAAACCATTTTATGATATATAAATTTTATAATACACATATTTTAAAAGAAATCAATGTCTTTTCATACAATCACTTAAAACAAGCTTTTAAGCCTAAGACTTATCTATAATACAATAATGACCATGAGCTAAACGAATGTAAACCATTTTATGATATACAAATTTTATAATACACATATTTTAAAAGAAATCAATGTCTTTACATACAATCACTTAAAACAAACTTTTAAACCTAAGACATATCTATAATGCGATAATGACCATGAGCTAAACTATCAATTCCATTACGACACACATACCGTTTATCATCATAAGGACTAAGAGTGACTTTTTGCTGTTTAATTGTAAAAAGCTTATGATCTCTACTTTGAATACGGAACATTGGTTTACGTGAGTCTTTTGCTATGCAAGGCTTAAATAAGGTATTGTAATAGTCTTGATGGTTAATATGATGTTTAAGGGTTGAACGAACTATACCTTTGCCCACTTTCTTCTCCTTTCCCTCCTCTAAAAGGGAATACAATTTTGGGCGTAAAGCAACACATTGTAAAATGTGAGATTGAGCATTTTCATCTTTGAACGTTCCCACTTTCTTTTTATTTTCAATATTGTATAAGAGATGGTTCGGAGGATATACTGAGTTATCAAATAAATGGGGATATGGTTTTAAATCAGTGTACAAATCATCACTCTCAACCTCATAAACGAGCGAATCTGTATCTGTTAAAATCAGTGCAGCTTTATCACCATACATTTGTTTTACAAAGTTATAATGAAATTCATACATAACTACCTTGGATAGTTCGAGAACGGTTAGGCCAATAAATATTGGCTTGTTTAGCAAAATATTAGTTTTTTTTGACCGGACTGCTATTAAATCGTTTGAAAAAATCTTAAAATCTTTAAATGCAGGGGATGAGATAAGTTTACGAGCTCGTTTGGCAGTGTTAACTAACTCTAATTTTGCGTGATTTCTAACATTCTCCATTGTCTTCCCATACATACTATTAATTTTCAATTTATAAAAATCCTTCTCGAAATCATTACAAGCTAATTTCCGTTTTTCTGTGTTAAAATCGATAAAGGGTCGCATCCAAGCGCTTTGCTTAAAAGCTAAAATTTTATGTATACATTTTAATTTTAATCCCAATTCTAAACATTGCTTCAAATTTCGATAATGTATTATATAGTTGTGTTTATCGTTTAAGTTGGGAATAAGCTTTGAGAAGTTGGATGTTAAAGATATATCATTTTCAGCGAGAAATTCCTTACAATAGGGGGAAATCATGTCTGATGTTACAACACAATGTTCAGCTGCTAGTGGGTATTCATTATGTAAATCATGTAATTTTTGTGGATATTCCATGTCCACCTGTAATATGAACCCATCATCGCCCTCATCAGGTGCGAGCATTACATTAAAGTTTTTGATTTCTTCCTCCTCCATCCAGCGAAACCCACTAATAGGTAAAAATTGACGCATCGCATGTCCGTATAAGTTAGTGCAATCCCAATATACTATAAATTTGGATGGCTTATTTGAGTCAAATTTTTTTAAGTATTTATTGTTGCTTTCCGCAAATCTTTTTGAAATCATACTTATACCCCCGCGAATCCCAGCCTCACAAAACAAATACATATCAGGTTCGCTCAATAGCTCAAGTTCTACTCCTGTCATTTTCAGACAGCTCTGAAGAGCTAGCCCTGGTGCTGTGTACATGTGACAAATTTCGAGGTTATCGTTTTCAAAACATAATGCTCTAAAGGCTTCAAAAACATCGCAAAGGAGAAGGGTGTCTGTTAATACATACAAGTCTTGGTATTCTCCTAAATTCTTTATACTAAAAGCATTCCACACCTTTTGAGCATGTTCATATTTTTCTTGTGAAATCCCCTCTTGAGTTAATTGACTAAAAAATGCATCAATTGGAGGTAAGTGTTCCTCATTAAATTTTGATTCGTGCGTTATATATTCATAGGGGAAGACACCCTTCCTCAACATCAAGTCTAATTTTTCACCCACAAAACATGTTTTCATAATTTTAAATTTATTTTTATCCGCATCAACAAGATTTTTGACTAATGAATCTAAAGAGGAGGCCATAAATTGATAAGTGTCTAAAAAGCGTAACTCTCCAATACTAAAGGCTATATATTCCTCCATAGTTTTAGCTATACAAGTAATTTTCATATTTTTTAGTTTCCCAACCCCTTCCATGATAAGATGACCATCATAACGTTTTAAGTTATGCATAAAAACGGGGATATGTTTTGGAGTTCGAAAATTGCTCATATTACAAACATTATGTAATGCTTGTCTATATTTCCCCGTTATATGACAGTGGTCTATTACACGATCATTTCCTAGTGGTTTTTGACAAACATTACAAATGACAGAGTTTTTAAAATTTTCTCTATCCTCGTCAGTCATAATTACTGCTTTAATATTTTTATAAATGTTTAAAATTTCATCCTTAACATTTAATAACGATTTCAAAAACACATCAACAGCATTAGCTCCCCTGTAAACTACCGGTTCTTTAAACTTATTCCCATTGATATCTACAACAACATAACAAAACCCTGATGGTATATGTGCAGATAATTTTTCAGTGTTACAAATAGTCCCTTCAACGGGACTGAGAATGCTCTCGAAATCGGCATATATTCTATATGCTACAGGGATCATATATTGTGCCTTATCAAATTTCATAGTGCTTTTCTCCTGAATTGGAAATGTGGTTTTTTGAGGATCATGTCTTGAGCAGAGTGGCTTATGTTCATGTAAGCGTTCAGCACTACTAAAGGCGTGTATGCACCAACGACAATAAAACTTTTGTTCCTTATGTTTAGTGATTGAGAAATTAAGTTTGTTGAAATTTTTAATAAGACAATAATGTGAATTTTCGTCTTCCGTTATGTAAAGCAGATCCACCTGCTTATTATAATGGTGACTTTGTGATAAATATAATGGGTACAGTCTGTGATCATAACCAAACACATTTACTCCAATATTATTATTTTTTTCAAATTTTGAAATGACTTGCAAAGATACTGGGTAAGTTATACCTTTCATATCTAACTCTTTTTCATACTTTTTATAATTATAAACCCGCTGAGCATCCCGACTTACTGGATGTAAGTATGCTAAAATTGACCATATAAAACATTTGAGATCGTCATTTTTAATATTGATTACTGCTTTAGTGTTATAGATTTTTTTGGGTAAAGGGATGTAACTACTACCACTGCATGGATTATATTCAGCAATAAAAATAACAAAATGTTTTAAAGATTTCAACACCCACCCGCTTCCCATTGCTTGAAATTTATCTATTTTTACTAAAATTTGTTCAATCATTTGTTGATATTTTATTGTGGAGTCATCAGTGAGGAAAAGTTGTTCGTTTTTAGCATGAAACCATGCTTCAGTATAGTTTTTATTATTGTCGGGTCCGCGTTCAAATTTAATGTGTAAGGCTACATACCATTTAATTGCATTAAAAAGTTTAATGTTTTCAGTTGTAATAGAATCAACCTCACCTTCCATATTATTTAAATATACAACGGGATCATGTATGGTTATGTTTTTATAATTGTATTGTTTTACTACACCATCTAGAGCTATAGATGTTTTGCATAAAAAGTTCTCCTCGTTGGATAGTGCTCCCCCGCTCATAATTGTGCAATTATTCTTATGATTAGTAAAATCTTCCCTCATAAACAATTTCTTGCAATTCAAACAATTAATAATATGTATGCTTAATATGTGGACTTTCAAACTATACTTCCGAGCAAAAGGGACCGAACAGAATTCACAAATATATTTACACTCAAGGGTTTTAACAGATACAGGATTCTCATACTTACACGAAAAGATAGATGAACATTCTTTACACAGAACTGTAAGTGGACTGGAGTTGTTGATTTTGCCCCCGCATGCCTTGCAGTCCTCTCCATTCCCAGCAGATGTCAGTTTTGGGCGAGTTTGTACAATTTCCATCCCGTGATTTGCTGATGTATGCCGCTGCAATATATGATGAGATAGGTCCTCTCTGCATGTGAATGTGGCTTTACATTTTTTGCATGGTATAATACTAACTCCATGTTTGTTTATGACATGTCTTTTTAAATTGCAATTTAGTGTGAAACTCACAGCACATATTCTACACACATATTCCCTCGCGTTCAGTTTCCTTTTCTTCGATTCCATGCTGTACGATTACACAAATTCACTACACTGAAGTGGTATTACGCGAATGAAGGTTCGGTTTCAACTAAGCTCCTCAACCCAAGGCGATGCCTTTTGTAGCGACGACCACCCACGAAGGATAGATGGTAAGGGTACAGGGATAGATTGTCCATCACGAAGCGGATAATATGTTGTTAAGACACCATTCATTTTCTAACGATCGATTGCAACTAATGCAAAAACAAAAATCACTTTAGCTTACAATGGACTGTCAGCGAGGGGTAGATTTATTAATGGCTTGTTTGTTTGAACCATTAGACGGCTGTACAGAGTTATATGCACCTGGTGATTCACAACAGGTTTGAACCTGCACTCTGTTATTTGTTTGCCAAATCAATACTTCCCTTCAACCTAAGTGTTGGATAGATTTACGAAAACAAAAATCACTTTAGCTTACAATGGACTGTCAGCGAGGGGTAGATTTATTAATGGCTTGTTTGTTTGAACCATTAGACGACTGTACAGAGTTATATGCACCTGGTGATTCACAACAGGTTTGAACCTGCACTCTGTTATTTGTTTACCAAATCAATACTTCCCATAAACATATGCTTCGGATAGATTTATTAAAATTAATTAGCTAATGTACTCGTTTAATTATTTGATTTACATCATTTCATAGTCTATGATTAAGATAACCCTTCACCGTTCAAGTACTCGATTATGACTGAAGCAATAGCTTGTTTCTTTCAACCATTAGTTTTTAATACTCATCATCATCTAACTATAAGCTTAAAACTAATTATGCAATTAATAAAACAAGAACAAAAATATATATAGAAATTATTCATATATTTACATTATTTCTGTAGTTTACAATAATAATACATCATGAAATATTCATTCTATGATCTGTAGGTTGACACTATTTTTTCCCCGATGGCTTGAAACGATAAGATACATCTCAGCTCCTGGAGTAACTTCACTTTGTTGAAAGGCTGGCAGATATTGTTGAGGCACAAAACATTCCACGACTTCTTTTTCCAATCCTCGCAGTATGACTTTTACAGCTGGTCCATATTCTGTTTTTTCGATTTGCACTATTTTCAATATTAGGTATTTAACTCCAATCACTAGCTTTCGCATTGGTATGGTAGGCCCGGCTACTTGGTTGATAGCATTAACTTTATTGAATAGAGATGTCATGTTGTAAGATTATACAATTTTACGTATAAAGTGGTATTACTTGAGTCTTGAATGAAGGTTTGGCTTCAACTAAGCTCCTCAACCCAAGGTGATGCCTTTTGTAACGACACATTTAGAACCTTCTAGATGTCTGGCTGTACGGGGAGGGGGGGGGGGGGGTGCGTCATAGACCACCCACCTGGTACAGAGATAGATAGACAACGGGATAAGCACGGCGGGGTACAAAGACCACCCACGAAGAAGAAAGAAGAAGAAAGAAATGTTTTAATTCAATTAACACCATTAAAAAAAAAATAAAAAAAAAAATAAATAAATAAAAAAAAAAAAAAAAAAAAAAAAAAAAAAATAAAAAAAAATAACTCTGTATCTCACAAATTAGTAATTATAAAAAAAAAAACGATCATGGTGCCAGAACCTCAGACCACCCACGAGGGGTAACACACAAAAATAGATAGACCACCCGCGGGGGATAGATGGGATAGCACGACGGGGGGTGGGATAAGCGCCAGAAACCCCCTTTCTACTCTACTCATCTAAATATGTACAAACTTGGGGCTGTCATGATTTTCAATGTTTTGAAGTGAGAGCGACAACTGTCACGAGGTCCCAGTTTTAGCATGTAGCGGACCCCCCTCTTTTGGAGCCTGAGAACAGCGTCTATGTTCCCTACGGAGGTCCCTCCCCAGGCCAATTTGCCGTAGTTTCTGTGGCTCTTTTCGTCTTATTTACTTGAATCGCTTTGCTCTTTAATCCTTTTTCTTCCAAGAATTTGCGCCAAATCAAGTCCACAAATTTTAATTGTCTCCGCAAAATATTATGCTGTTGATTTAAGTTAAAGAAATTTTCACTCGGAATCGGGACTTAATATTTCGGTGCTGTATTTACTATTACACAGCACTGAAAAACCAAGACCAAATTCAAAGCGAAACTTTTTTAATTTGCTTCGACAGTGCTGTTGGAGCATTACATAGTACAGGCACGACTTCGATGGGAAGGTTGTAGCGCGCTTGTACTTGTGCGAGTCTCTTCAAGCCATGCGATCGAAGACGTGTCGTAACTCAACACGGATACTAACCTACAGAGGCGACTGAAGAGGTCAATCGGATACATTCATTAAATTAGAAACAAAAACAAAACAACAAAAAAGGTATGTAGCTGTCATTTGGCCCGAGTGTTTGCATGCGTGAAAAAAATCAATGTTAGGTTAGGACGTTAGGTCTCTAGCCTTCAAAAACCGTGGTCAAACCATGTTAGTGTCGGGCTGTCGGCTACATACTATGTATTACAATGTAGAGGAGCGTATCTTCTATTTTAAGGCATCTCATTAATGGTTGCATGATCAATATCTAATGAGAAATCCCACTTTGAACAAAAAAACGTTTAATAGGGGTGTCCAAGATTTGGTGTCTGGTCGCACTGTATTAGGATAGGGGAGTCTAAACATTTGAAAGGCATTCCTCATTTGAATGAAAATATTCTTTTGGGTTGGAAACGTGATTGTTGTAGGTACGACGTGTTAATGAGCATATACATACGGCATACCTCTGTAGACAACCTGACATGGTGTTAATTGTTTCAACTACCATGCCTATCCGAAGCACTTCCCACTTCTAATGAAATATGAGTCAGGCAGACCTAAATATACCGGGTTTGTTTTGGTTGACAAGGCCGAAAGCATCGGATCTTTTTTCCACGTGGTCACTACGGCAATCCCTGGCAAATGTATTTTTAATTTTTATCTAAGCTTTGAACGCTTTCCGAAAAGGCTGTCTTATTGAAACCAATAAGAAGTTTATGAGATTATATTCGGTGGTAGATGGGAGAACGGTGTCTGTAGGAACAGACACAATGCCGAAATACATGCCCTATTCGCCTCCTCGAACTATTGGAACTGATACGGCGTCGTATCCAATGGCTGGGTCATGTGCACCAAATGCAGGGGGCGAGGTGTCCGAAGCTGGTTTTGGAAGACACCAACTACCTTAGGCTGCGTGGTAGACCAAGGCTCAGATGGACAGTACTCGAGGATGTGCACGCCACCGGCACCCGAGAAGACTGGAAGCTAGCGGCGGAAGATCGTCCGAGATGGCAGAAAGTCCAACCGGGCTGGATGCGCAGCCTGTCTAAGTCAAGTAAGTCGTTGTTATTTTTTTTTTTTTTTTTTTGGGGCTTTTTGAGGACGTAAGCCGGGTGGCCCTTAAATCTTTGTTTTATGCCAATGGCCCTGTTGAATTTCCGGACATTATTGGCGTTGTTTTCCCGATACGGCAAATTACCTTTATCTCAGCTACACCGCTTCCAAGCGACAAGGGACAAGCTGAATCTTACCATAAATAAATAAATAAATAAACCTATCCATTTTGGGGTGATCCCGCGGTGACCAATGTCGACGGCCAGCTTCCTTTTTTTTCAACAAGTCTTGTACAAGTCTGACCCAGGTGGCTATAATTGCACATAAATTATTGTGCGTGTTGCAGATCGCAAACACAAGACTAGTTTTGCTCTAACGAGTAAATAATCATGGCTTACAGTAGGATGTATTTCACTTGGTGAGTCACACATCGATGGCTTGGTGTGTTTATTATTTGTGTTTATTATATGCTCTGTACTAGTAGTTGAGGATCGAAGTTGGTTTTTTTTTTTTTTTTTTTTTTTTAATTATACCAGGGAAAAAATGCCTGAACACATGTTCATCTATCATGAAAATTAAGGTTAATTAATTAATATTACTTATGTATTTTAAATGTAGCCACAGTTAACTATTAATGTAGCTATTTTTTTAGAATGTTAGGCCTGTTAGCTGGAGAAATAAAGCCTAACAGTTTCTTTAAAAAAAAAACCTTCTTTTGATGAAAGTTCATTAAAGCAGTAAGCTAACTGACCATTTCTGATGTGCAATGGTCCATTATAACCAAGCTAACACCATTGCTGAAGGCAGAGCATTCGACCCCCCCCCCCCAGTAGTTTTTCTATTTTTCTATAGAAAGGGAGAAAGGGGCGACATAATGGAAAGTTTATCGGACTCACTTACACGCACGATTCAAACGCCAGGGATCCGCTGGGAAATTTGTCATGTGAGCAAATGGGCTGGTGCAAAACCCCTGAGTCTACTTCAGCCGATTTTTATCGCTGGCTTGTCGCAGGTGCACGGTTTCCCCTTGACGCGCTATCGACCTAGAAATCTTCTGAAGGCGTTCAGAAGTAGACCGTTTTTTGGACCAACCAATTTCCTCCCATTAATAATTTCTCAGCAGATTAACGGCGTTTGAATCGTCCGAAACAAATGCGAATCTTAACTAAGAACATAATATAAGGTGCCCATTCCATTGACCGGCTAGGGCTACTTCCAAAAACGGTGACGTGGTAGCAGACATTCAAGACTTAGGCGGCGTCTCCACCGACCTCGCATTGCAGAATTGACGGAAATGTTTAATTTCCTCTATGCCATAGTTAAAATTGATCAATGATCATACAGTAAAATCACAAACAAACAAACTAAAATTAAAAAATGGCTTCATGGGATATGTTAATTACAAACATTTTAATAGATTTCTATAAAAAGAAAAACAAACATTTCCGTCAATGTCATTTGCAATCTGCAATGCGAGGTCGGTGGAAACGCTACCTAAGTTTTGAATGTCTGCTACCACGTCACCGTTGTTAGAAATAGCCCTAGCCGGTCAATGGAATGGGCGCCTTAGTAGAGGATTTAGCAAACTCTGCACTTGAGTGAACTTTTGGTCTAGTGGTTAAGACGATTCCCCGTTAAGACATAGATCATGGGTTTCAATCCCGCCAGGTCCAGATTTTTCTAAATTCTCAATACTTTCAGTTATCCTGTTTCATTGCGAGACGGTCGGAGGTAGAAGCTCGAAAACTGTCGCCAATCTGTGTTAGTGATGGTTACAAATCTATTATCAAAATGTAGAGGAGTATTTCTTTTAAGGAATGCGATATTTTTTATAGCTCTACATATTTTCTCGAATTTGTAAAAAACAAACGCGTAGTGTGGGGTGTCCCATTTGTTGCTAAATCATACAAGACAGCGGCAGCGGCAGTCTTCATTGCTGATTGAACGGTCAATTGGTTTGGCATGCTCTCTAATCAATTTAATTCGCCGTCCTCAAATTAAAATTGAAGCCTCAATTTGACAAGTCTCATGCATGTTACGAGATTCTGTGTGGTCTCATGAAAAATATACATATATACTTATATATAATCTAAAAACTTGAGTTTGTTTTTATTAAGCCCAAGCAACCCGTCATCCCTACGTGAGAAGGTTGGACCGCCAGTCATGCACGCAAGACCAGGCCTAGCACCAACGTAAAAGAAAAAATTACGCAGGAATAAGTGACACCCGCATGTAAAATTTAGAAGCAATGCTTGTCTACATTTTGATGCACACTATGTGGCCATCATTAACACAAATTAGTCACATAATTGCTTACAATTCTTGAACTTGATATGTCAGGTCTATATGTGGCATAATGTAGATCAAAATGCAGAGGAACATTGCTTCTCTAAGGGATTTGACATTTATCATCGCTCTACAAATGATATTTACCGTGGCATTGTTCTTAAGTCTAAACAGTGGATAATATCCCTTAAGTCGCTACAGTGACAATATAAAATTGTAATGTTCGGTACCGTAGACGCCTTGAACAGAGGGCTGTGGAAGCGCCAATGCAGTACCAACGACCCCCGAAAAGGTTAAGTACAGTAAATACCGTAATTAGTGATGGACGTTTCGATATCTATTGGCAATGTTGTAGTAATATTATTTTACAAAGGGTTAGTTAGACTTACATTGATAACTTGGTCGTGTGCACAATGCCGGTAGGGAAACATGGTAGGACTTGTCCTGGTCACCTCCGAACTAATCGTGTGACTTCACTGTGTTTCCCAAGTGGTTCGGAATCCACTATAATCAGGAGGTCCACTGTCCTATGGGCTGGCGTAGGACAGTCAACTCGGGGTCGCTCTATGGGCCCAAATATGAGGCCTAAGTTGTTATTAACCCGACGAACACTACTACTACTACTAGACTTACATTGCCTGCTGTAGCTGTAGGAAATAGCACCCACTCCCGAAACGTCAACCTCTTCCCCATACAATGGGCCCGTGTCTCTAATGGCAGGAGGCAATATAAGTCCGACTAACCCTTTGCTAAATATTGGACCGATTTTCTCTTAGTTGACGACCCGACTTCATCGGGCCGGTTCAAGTTATTATTCCTATATTTTCGCAAATCGTTTGTTCTTTGCATCCATCTCCTACTTGGAATTGGGGGGTCTTCGGCAACGCTCGTCGACCTATCACGGTGAGCTTATATCGACTGCGGCGTGGCAGCGAGTAAGGAAAACTACATTGAGCAACCCCCACACTATTTCGAGATTCACCTAGTCACTCATATTTTCTCTCGGTCCTATCAAATATCCTGACCGAATCTAAAGTTAATAAGAATAAATCATTTTGATACCCTGACGACAAGTCTCATTTGCCTCCATGGCTTTGTGACCAACTCCGATAAGAAATTAACCCGTAGAAGCTTAAACCTTGTTATCAGACTCGTATCTAAAACACTTCATGTACACTCTGGTCATTTCCTCTAACTCCCAAATAATAAATGTATATGTTAATTTAATGGTGAGACCGGGCTAGTCTCAATGCAGGGTCGGCCGCAGAAGGCGTTTCTATGAATGATGTCTGTCTAAAGTGTTAATAATAGGTCCAGCATTTTTCAGTGTTAATTCATTGATTCGTTGATATGAAGTTAATTTATTTAGGGTACGGTATTTAACTAATCTTAGCTCATTAGCAAGCCATCTGGTCCAACTAAAAAGACGAGTAAAAATTATTAACTGCTGACGAAAGAGGCCAACTGGAGAACATATTGCATGTTTTTGGATTTCTTTGGCTTTTTTTATATTACGTTTCAATGCCAATGAAGTAGCGTTATTATTGGCCGCTTTCTGCTCGGTGTTGAGCCATTCGCTCAATATTCCGAAAGCACCGAATTATTTGTGCTTTTGCGAAGCGAAAGATGTCTTCTTTTTTCAGGAACTCGTCTATCTCGCCGTTCCCCCACCCCCCAATTTGACTTTCCTTTTATCTTTGTAATATAAGAGCAAAAGGGGATACTGTACCTAAAGAAGAAAAGATTTAATTTAGTTGGTATAGTGACTTGTTCCATAACAGCGTAGGCCACAGAAGGTGTACCTCCACGACGCCTGTCCAAAGTGAGAGTGTCCAGCCTAAACTGGAGATTTTACGGCTGTAATTCATTGAATGTTGATGGCCGTTATTAATCATGGCCTTTGTAATGTGACTTGGTATATTATTGTCTGTGTTGCCGCTTTGTTTTTCCATTTCAATACCTTTTGTTTGTTCGTTTGAATGAAAGCATTCAAGACAATATAGGTAGCGCGGTATGCTTTCTGAACATATTTTTGTCCGTAACGACTGTTGGGTGTTAGTGCTCTGTGTTTGTTCTGAGGTAACCGAAAGGTGTGCATGTACGAGTTTCCCAAAGACAATTTAAAAGAGTAGCCTAGACGTCGGGCACCCATTATACCTGTATCCCATACAGGGCATCCCTGGCCCATTAGCTTTATTAGCGTTATAATTCCTTAAGGTCAACGTTTTTGAGAAAAAAATGTAGCGCTGATCAATTTGGTAAATAGTAACGCTCTGGTTTTCCCCATAAAATTTCTCGAGTAACTTCTTGGCAATGGAACATTATATATAACATTTAGTTTAAAATAAAAATTAATTTTGCACTGCTACAATTATAACCGCAAGGTGCGTTAAAAGTTAACACAGTAAAGCGTCCAATAGGAAAACTGATAATTTCTTGTTATTGTAGTTCCCAACGATTTTATACTTGTACTTGTATTGTATTGTATAATTTAACAGAATTATATATATATATATTTATTTATAACTATAGGCTTCAGTTATTATCATAGTTTTCCTTACAAAAATTGTAACAACTTTCACTTGAGATTCATCCTGATATTTAATAATGCAATCGTGTTAGCGTGGCCCTGAAGCCATACAAAATTGAAATACAATACAACATCGGTCCAGGTCAGGTAAGCTTACATTACGGTACGTTACATTCTAGGTGTACAAAATCAAATTTCACATTAAATAACGATTATATACTGTATAGTGTATATTGTACTATATATCATTGAGAAATTAGGAAATTGAAGAAATGTCAATCTTCTTCTCCTTCTTCGCCCTTAGTGCCGCGTGCGCAGCACCCATTTCCTGAACTCGCCCCTGAACTCGACGTTAACGCCTTGAGCTCGGCCATTGTTTTCCCTCTTGCTCCGGCGAGTTGTTCACTCCTATCCTCAAAGGGTTGTCCTCGGTCTGCCGATGGGTCTTCTTCCTTGCGGCCTTGCTTCCGCTAACCTCCGGGTGGTCCTGTTCTCGTCCATCTTTTGGAATGTTCTCGTCCATCCTTTGAAGAAATGTTAATCAACCCATAGAATTGTAGTCCTTAACTCTTTTCTACTTTAAATGCTTCTTCTATCAAAGATTGACATTCATCATGGCAATTTGGACCTTGGGGACTACTACTCTGAAAAGGGAAGATCTTGCCAAACCATTGCCTCAGGTTTTTCAACCAGGAAGTTCTTCTTCCACCGGAAGCCGTCAGTCCTTCCATCTTTCCTTCTTTAATTCAACACTGTGTAAATACCCCTTTTATGTGCTTGAACCCTTTTTTTTAACTTGATTTAAGGGCGACTGCAAGCTAGGGCCTAGGGCTTGCTTATACTCCCACCGAGTTTATTATTGTCGTTACAGAGTAATCGTGAACTGTAATCAGGAGCGGACTGGACAACGAGGTTGCCCAGGGACCGTCAAAACAGTTCTATGTATGTATGTGTGTGAGTGTGTGAATGCTACTAGCTGACCTAGATTTGGGCTATAATTCCTGAAGTGTACAGGAACCAGAGGCGTAAAGTTTTAGAATGATGGTGGGGGCAAAACTAAGTAGACCTTATGACGTCATCAGGCAGGATTTAAGGAAAAATTGAATATATAAGAGCAAAATAGTAGGGTTTTACGCATTTTAATAGTTGTAAAGTATAGCTGTAGATTTTACCAAGCTAAAAAAGGAATGCTTATATTAATATTGCTGCAAAGGGAACCGTAAAGTATGAACCACGCCTTACAATGCTCGGAGCTGGGAGGGGGGGCAAGTTGGACCGTGCCCCCCAAGTTTACGCCCCTGACAGGAACATCAACACATCGTTGACTTGCTCCTCCGTGTCTCCCAGGATTCGACACATGGAGAACCAAGTTTTGGCGAGCTGCAAAGTCTATATGTATACATACCCATTTAAACCAAAATTAGCAAATTAAAAAGAAGCCCACCGTTACGAAAGGAAGATAAATTTAGAATTTTAAAATGGGATATCATTTAGATTCAGGGCAGTGTGTTTCCCCCAAAAATGAACAAAGACACGTGTGGGGGAGGGTGAACCAGATGCCAACCCCAATACAAATTTGGAGAACCTTTCCAGCAGCTGCTTACACCCTTATTATTGAAAGGACAAAGATATTGATTGAACTATGGAGCCCAGGTTGTCAAGGGTTGCAAAAATGTTATGATAGTCCACAGATAAACTGTTGGCAAATGTTGATTTGTTCCCTATCGATAATGAATGCTATTTTTCGAGCCTCTTTTGATTTTGATTGCCGATGACCATTTTTGCCATTTGTGGCTCTACCCTATCAAAAAGAGAAAAAATTAGACTCGGTATAGTTCAGTTTGTAGAGTATGAAACAGAAGGTTAGAGACAGGCTCGCCATTTGCCCCCCCCCCCCCCTCATGTGGACGGACGGATCCAGCCCATTAGTTGTTGTGGGTCAAAATAGAAAAAAACTTATTTAGTATCGATGAAATTGTAGAGAATGTTCCTCAGGCTTAAATTTTTTAAGAAGGAAAAGACAATGGAATATAATATTAACTATTAGTATACTATATTATATTATGGTGATGTGATAATAATAATACGGTTTAAAAATAATTTTATGACATCTCTGAGGTGCCTTACTATTAAAGGGCAGCATTATTGTCTGTAACAATTACGTTACATTACAATACAACAATATTGTTTTAGTATATTGAAGATGCAGTTTCTATTGCGTGATGATGATGAGAGCCTACGTAAAAATACGACATGCAATCTCAATAAAAATCTACCTAGGGAGCCTCTTTAGGTCATAGATCAAGATAAAGTGCTATGCGCTATGATACCTGAAGCCATCTTGTTCATTGATTTGAGCATTTATTCGGCCAGGTATGATTCCTAAAAGTAATTTCCATCGGCTCGAGAATATATGGCCAATTTGGTGCGGGCGTGTATATTGCCGGGTCAAGTCAAGATTTGGCGCAGACCTATAATTATCTCCTTTATTTTGTCAGGTTGATCCGCAATTGAATTTAACTTGTTCAGATTTTAATGCTCTTGGCTAATTTTTCATAAGCCTAGTAATTTGAATTTGATGGGGCCAAATTTCATGATGGCCGTAATTTACACAGAATATTTTGTAAAGGTCTTTTTTCAACTTGTTGTCTAGCGCAGTTCGATGTTTTCCAATTTACATTTGCGCATGTTTTATATGATTATTAAACATTTTATTGCAATTTATTTTATATTGAAAAGTTTACCCTGTAATAGCACCGACGGCTTCTTATGCTGCATCGTACTACTTGCTGACTGGTATGTGAGGTATTGCGCTTTTGTCAAAAATTCTGACCAGCTTATCGGTATTGTAATGAATAGTGCTGGATGATCCACGCCTTTTCGAGAGATGAGGCTGTGATTTCAGCGATATATGTATTTTCATACATGGATTTAGCGTATTAATATTCAATATATATTAGGGGTCTTCACAGTGTTGGTGTTATCGAGTTAGATGTGCTATTCAAGTTAACACACAATCGTGAGTGGACCTCGGGAGTGAGTTATCATGCTATATCGACAGAGTAAACAACGTGGTAGTAGTCAGACGTTCGTGGCACGGGTTTAAAGAAAGTGGCAGAACTCTATTCTAGTGCCACATTTGTTTATATTTTTTGTTCATTTTGGTTTTTATAATTTTAAGTATTTACGATAATTGCTTGTGATAATAGATTATACAAATAAATTTAAATACTACAAAATGTTAAACGCGTGTTTCAAATCAATAGACAAAAACAAATATGGAGGCGGTCAAACCTGAGCTATAGCAAGGTAAATAACACGTTAACCAACTTGGAAGTGGGTTTAGGATAGCACGCTGGTTAGCTGGTTATCGGTGTGTTAACTTAGGTTGATGTAACACCCTTAACTAGGTATAACTCGATAACACGAACACTGTGAAGACCCCTATTGTAGCATTGTATGCTATATATTTCAATACTGACATAAAACTAACTTAGGTTGAATTAGTAACGTCCTCGTTGTAACTACGAATCTTGCAAGACCGGTCAGTCCTTGAATGACCTCCTTCCCGACACACGGGCCTCCATTATCCTACTCTCAGTGACATATTTTTTGGAGTGCCTTTCTGGAACGGGCAATCTTTGAATGACCTCATTTTTGTAGTAGCTAGGTTATCGCTGGCAGTCGGATACTCGTGTGTCGGACGTTATTATGAAGATCACGGCCATTACGTGCTACTGTAACTTTACCTATCACACGTCTCGCAATTTTATTGCCCATTCTCGTCAATTTGTAATAGGCATGACCGTATGTACTCGTGGAAACATTAAGCGGGACATAGGACAAGACGTACTGTGAAAAATGACAGCCAACCATGAGGCTCAGAGCCTGTGGTAAATTTTTTGCAAAATTGTAATTATGATAATAATTTAATGTCCTCAAGGACGTTTTTATTAACCTGGCCCATTGTTCCCTTGTCCAATGCCGACGACCCCATGGATTTCGGACATTATTTATATTGTTTCCTTAACCCTTTCAGGGATGTTGAGTCACGCATTAACCCACAGACAATGCATTTTTTTCTGGCTCTGGTTCTGTCCCACGCTCAAACCACAGCAGAAGGACATACTCATAGCTTCATGGTTCAAAATTTTACCATCCAATTTCTTTGACGAGTCTGGTGTCAATTTTTATTGAAAAGTCCAACACCCCGTATTTATTTTATTAATAAAATATTAAATGTATACCTCAAAGGGTTAAGAATTTTGTGTCATTGGCAAACTTAACTGGAATAATGTCAACATACACCGGCTGCACGCGATAATGGAGAAGCAGTGTAACAGTGACTTAACGATACGAGTCAAATTGTAAAATGTTGGCTAATATTAGGTGACATATTTGTTTCTGGCCCATTAAAGGCGAGCGGTTGATTTGATTTACGAATTTTGTTTTGATAGACAAAATTTAAATTGTGGGCTGCGTTATATAAGAAACCCAAGTGCACTGGTGCACCAATGCCTTTTCTTTGTATATTCAGTATAATATGGAGACTATTCAGTATCTACACTAGTATTAGGTATATACAATATATATACTGCATATATATTTTGAAATACTAGATCCGAAAATGATTATCATGCATATGTATCATCACGAATCAGAGGAACTACTGAAATGATAGCCTTCGTATGTTGTGTTTGAAGCTATGGTGTTCGAAGAAATTATTCCAAATTTAACTGTGTTCTTAGGTAGAGCGCACTTTTTAGGCAAGTCAACCATCAAAACCTCTTAAGAAATTTTCCCGCAGTCTTTAATTAAGATGGCAAACATTAGCGCTATGGGTTTGGAATCCCGGTCCATAATGGCAAAAGCAATTAGGCGCCAAGATTGTTGTTGAGATGGCGGGAAATTCAATTTCTTGTTGCTCATTTTTTGTATTTATCGTTTACTTGCCATTTGCACCGTCTTTTAGGCATTTCCTTTTTTTCTTTCGAGGTTATTTACGATGTCGTGGGAATTAATAAAGGAATTGCGTTATTACCGTTTCAGTTAACAGATTTTTGTAGACTTTCCGAACCTGCTATAAAATTATCAAAGATCTTTAATTAAGACTGGATTTTACTAGACGGCGTTTTTAATTTGGCCAATGGATCAGAATATAAATATTTCCCTTTGATTAAACATCATACAGCTATTTTTACTGATATCATTATTACAATAGCGGTTAAAGTTAATTTTGTAATTAAAGTTGTTTCCACCTAACTTGTAACCTCCCATAGGCCTAATTGAAAGGGTGACGCAGTTGATTATCGTTAGACATGGTCTGACATTATGTTAATTAAACTAATCACGTACATATGCATAATCTTGTTTTACTGGGGCGATGTCTAGTCTCAATTAAATGTCTCAATCTTAGAACGCTATCCCCTCCTTGTAATAGTTCCATTAATTATACCCAAACACTTAATTAGAACCATTTCCCCTTTCAGAACAAGGAACGTCGATCAACATGTAGACGGACAATGAAAATCAGTGTTTGAGTGGTTTGCCTCGATTATTGGGTACCTAGTTGTTTTCTGCGGTGCTGATTTTTACGGAATGTTTCTCTCCGGATTTGTTTTTGTTTTGATTTTTACGGTGATGATACGAATTTGCAGTGCTGACCATAACAAATATGGCTATGCTGAGACTTTGGTTAAAAGAACTTTTTTAGAATAACAGTCTGTTTGCTAACAATGCTGACTAATCTATATCCAACCGGATTTGGGCATCTTCAGAAGTTTTAAAATATCATAATCGCAATTGAACTGTTTGTGGAGGAAGCGAATTTTAATTAAAAGTTAGAAAACCTCCAAGAATTGATGAGGAAAGCGATAGACCGAGCGAACTAGAGAAGAATATTTTGGGAGTTGCGGCCAACCAATCGATGTGATTACGACCTCAGAAGAAAGAAACCTATACCAAAAAGCAACGAGTATTGTAAGCAATTACTATATACGAACTACAAGCTATCTCTGTATCGTGTTATGGCCATGTGATGTACTTTCTTCTTCTGAGGTCACAATCTAAACGATTGGTTGGGAGCAACTCTCTGCATATCATCATACAGCTATCTCTGTCATCCTCTTCAGCTTTTATTACACGTTCGAGCTCTTGCGTCCTCCTTCAGTTGGTCTATGAATTCCTTCCTAGACCACCCTCTTCCACTGGTTCCTTGCACTGTGCCCTCAATGATGGTGTGTACTAGATTTTCGTGTCTTAATAAATAAAGCCCTAGCCATTTCGCTCTTTAACTTTAAATGAGGTAGTAGCTGTCTCTCTTCTTCAATATAGCTAGCATTCTTTCATTGGTCACGTGGTACCTCCAGCTGATCCGAACCATCCTTCTGTAAAGCCGGGTTTACACGCTACGATAAATCGTAACGATGTGAATAACAATTTATCGTCGCTTTATGTTCCAATTTATCGAAAGAGTGGATACTGTTTACATGCTACGATTTCTTGTCCACTATTCTTCGTCTTCACTTCACTTGGCAATCAGGTTTTGGCATGGAGGAAGTACTGTTGTGGTCGTTATATATCGTTTGTTTAGCGAAAAAAGCAAAGAAGTCGCGAGACCAAGAACAAAGTGGAGCCGCAAATGGTTGCTGCAGAAAAAGGGAATTTTCCCAAATAAACTTTGCTTGCCGGCATCAATCATCCAATCCAATTCCAATTAATCGCTACAATGACCTGTTCACACGCAATGATAAATCCCAACGATTCGATCGTTACGACAAGTTGCTACAATTTATCGTAGCATGTAAACCCGGCTTAAGACACCTTTTCAATAGCCTCTTCAGATCCTTATCTGCTATAGACTGTATAGTCCATGTTTCACTTCCGTACCGGTTGTATTACAGGTGTGGGATATAGGTTCAAACCCACAATAAATGTACGGTTGAAGCAGAAAATGATGTACCGTAATGATTTGTCCAACATTGATGTCAAAGTCATGCTTTGGAAAATGATACGCGGCTGTCATGCAGCAATTACTAGTTGAATGACATCTTACTCCCTTCAGGCCATACTAATTAACTTCACTAGAGGAAGCATTCCGTTACAAGTCTGCAATGTCCCCAATCCCTATCTACGAGTATACCTTGCCAGGTCCATAGGTAAGAGGTACACTAGTCTAGAGCGTAGGGACTATAGAGTTATGCCTCAAAACTTGACATTTGATGAAAGAAACAAACATACTACTTTATAGAGCGTTGCAGATAAACTAAAATAAGAAATCGAAATCACAACCGTACCTCTCGATTCATACAAACACAACCACTAATACAGATCAGACCTTAAACAAATACAGAGACAAACGCACACGGTAATTGTATTATTGCTTTCCAATTTATACGTAGTATAAGGAAAGCTTTGTGATGGTCGAAATTTTAGATTCCGAGATTTCAACGGATTTACACGTTTTGAGGTCCCAGGAACCAAAAAAAGTGGTTTTTACGAAATGTCTGTCTGTCGCTCTGTCTGTATGTCTGTCTGTGCGTCCATTTCCGGGCAAACTACTCGGTCGATTATGATGAAATTTGGCATGTAGGTTCACAAAAATCATACCTCGAGACCATTTTTTTTATTTTGGGCTAACTCAATTTGGGGGGGTTTTATTCTCAAAAAAGTCCAAAAAAACGTCTAAAAAAATTATTTCTCAAAAACGGCTGCAACGATTTCTTTTAAATTCACATATATTGTAGTCTTTATTAATGTTAACAAAATGCATAGCATCGCTGGCCCCTTGATAGTTTGCTTCTGGGGGTAAAAAAATAAAAATAGCTCAATTTTCATGAAAAATGACTAAAAAATAATTTATCTGCTAAACCTTTCGATCGGCGATTTCTACCTTCAGGCATGTTTTAGGTGTTAAATTGAGTAACGAAGCCGGACAGGTTGCTTTCGCAAAAAACTTTCTGGTTTTGTGGATTTTTTTTTTTTTTTTAATGATGAAAATTCAGGGTCAAATGCATTGCGTGCCCTGCCATTATTACTGTGTGGTAATGTGTTGGTCTGACCTTTCTAGAATTTACCTCACCTCCAGTGACGTCAGGTAGACAACCCCCCCCCCCTCCCCCCCAGATATCGAAAATTTAGCCATAGGAAAAGTATTTACCACGAAATTACTAATTTTCTCGAACTACTAATTGATAAATTGGAAAGCATCTTCGAGTAAACTCGGACCGGTTGGTATGAATATAATAATAGGTAATTTGCTCGGTCCGTGACCTCATATTATGTTTCTGGATATTCATTTAATGAAAGAGTTGTCATTATATTTTTCCTCTCAAAATTTGCTTTTTATTTTATTATTGTGATGAAACAATAGACTTCGTGTGCTTTATAAATTGCAGTTAGGTATTTATCATTCCTCATAATCGACAGCTTTGCATTTAAATTGCTTTTATTGAATTGTATAGGTTCAGATTGACAGATTCACGATGATTTTCCCGTTAAGCCCAATTAGTTGCTTGCATTTTATATTTGTTTATAATGGAGGTACTCATTGTACCTGTAGTAAAGTAATTAGTAAAATGTCTAGGAAAATAGAAATTTGTCATAAAAGCTAATAATTAAATTTTATTTTATTCTACTTTTTTTGTATATTATATATTTTTTTCATTTTCCCTGGATTTTCTCACTTTACCAATTCCGCAATTTATTCTGGTTTGAATTTTCCCCACTAGCAAAAGACTTGCCCATGTACAACATAAATGCAACGAGAACTATTTGGCTCTTTATAAACTAACCTTTAATGATCTCTACTATTCCGATAGTCTAATCAGAGCGCATATCTTTGATTACAATGAAAACGCACGATACTGCGTAAAAAGGTTTTGACACCTATCATGTCGTATATGGGAACCCAGAGCACAATGCTCCCCCATATGTTCACTCGTTAAGAGCACTTCGTCCTATCAGATCTTACTGCATGCATGTATACGGTAGATAAAGGCAAAGTGCACCCTTGAAGGGTATTATGGGGTGTAAATATGGCCTTAAGGGCCCTTTCAAACCTCTCAAGCGAGTTTAGTAATCCGTCAAGTACAGAACCACTTGATCAGTCTCTTTTAAGTTTTACTGCATTTCAGTAAGGAACTTGTATGACTGGATTAGACGGTGTCAAGATTTCTTGATACCGCAACTTAGACTAATGGGGTGGTATAACCACAGAAAGAAACACTTCTGTCAAAGGATGGAACGTCACAATACGCTGTTTTTCGCTTTCCTATTTATATGGTAGCCTAGGTAGCTTTGTAATGGTCGAAATTTCAGATTTCAAGTATCAGTGGATTTACCTAAACAAGTGGCTTTTACAAAATTTCGGTTCTATCTGTTCGTCGATCAAAGGTCGTGTTACAAATATACGAAAGCTTGCATCGCTTATTTATATCAATAATACCATCTGCAAGGAGCCTCCCCGAAGATTGCGCTTATGAGCGATCGGGCGTCCCTGGTAACGGCGGGAATTACCCCGTCGGCCAATCCTTCCACCACCGGGTCAAGCGACAACAACGTGTCCAAGGCTCGGACACGTTAAGTAAGTAAGTATCTGCAAGATGACTGTTGTTCGCGTAACACTTCTACAGCATGCCTCTGTCAACTTAATGTGATTTTTTTGCTGTAATATAATATGACTCAGCTCAGCGTAGTTTATCTACTAGTATAATACTGCCATTCGTTAATTACCCGTTTATTTATAAGAAATACTTCTTTGTTCTCAGAGCAAAGTTGTATTCAAAGTCAATCCACGGCTTTTTTCATTTTTTTTTGTGTTTGTTGCAATTTTTCCGACTTAAAAAATTGTTTCTTCCTTCCTCGGCTTACTCATTCCCCCGTTGAATGCGTACAGCCCCCCGAATTCCAGTGTTAGGCTGCTATCTACATGGTATTATTAAAATCAAGGCGGAGCTGCATTCACACACCGCCTAATCGCCTTAAACCCGCCGGGGGATTTCGAACCCACCGCGACTGCGGGTGGTCCCCGGGTCCTCCCCAGCATTCCCAATGTCAACAAATTGTGTAAATTACATTTAATAAACTTTTATTAGTGTAAGTTAATCGTGCGAGTGGGCAGTAATCGACGTAGAAAGGCAATTTGGGGCGGACACGAAGGTTTTGTAATTTTTGTTGTCGGTTTAATACCCGACACCCGTTGAGAATCGATGATGAAATAGTTGATTAAAGAACATAGGGAAGTAAAGCCTGGTAGCCCTGGTTTGTTAACTTCCATAACCATATCCAATGACGTCAAAGGGGGCCCCCTTGAAAAACACCCTAAATATATTCTGAGGCTCTAATGAGGGAGTAATAGTGTATGGCAATGGTTCCCAACAAGTGACGGACTGCGGACACAGCAATGTGCCGCTGTGGACCACCCCTTACATCAATTATTATTGTTATTTTTTTTAAAGAAGTTTTTTTGGTTATGCAACGCATATGCTTTCCCTTCAAAAACATGATTATGCAACAGTGCAATAGTATCTTGGACTCGGTCCATCTGCTTCAATTGCCTTCCTAGTACCGCCTACGCAGCGTGAGGGGGTCCTCTTTGATCTATTTCATGTAGACGTCGGCTGCTAATCATTTTTGTTTGCTATGGCTCTTCCCCCCCCCCCCTCCTTTCGTTAAAAATAACCCCACATTTTCCTAGACGATGTTTTAATGTGTCCAAGGAATTAGGCCACCATTTTTCAACCGACCTTCTGCATTGTGGGCTTATGAGGAGTATCGGCAATTTATCGCATTAGTCAGTTGTTACTATCGTGGGAGAGTACACCGTATACTACAGCACAATAATGCAAATTAAAAAGGTTTACTACGAAAATCCGCTCCGACACAAGCTATTTTCAGAGCAAAAAACTAACTAATAGTACCCAACCTTACAGGTACACTCGATCACGATCTGGTCTTCAAATTGATGTCGAGACATTGTAACAACCGGCAGATAATGTTCTGCAACAACTCGGCTAGACACAATGTGCACAATAGATTGGACAGTCATGTCAGATATTAATGAAGAAGAGTATCTGCAGCACATTCCGAGAACATGGTCGGACAATAGCCCCCCGACAAGTGACGCTCATTACCGGCCACGAGCCCTATTGTTCTAATTGCTATTTCGTGGTTCATTTGAGTGATTATTGTCCAGAAGTCGTTGGGTGAAGGACAAGAAAGACATAAAATACTGACACTGTGGACTGCGTCTCCGCATTTTCTACATGGTTTCACATCCTCATTACAGGAGTTTTCAACGTTCTAATTGCTATTTCGGAAAAGGATCGTTAGTTCAATTCCAGCATTTATTTTCTCTAGGTCTAATCCGGTCGGGTTTATTAGTCATTACTGCAGCCTTTGGCTAATTGGAGCCCGGTGAGCCTCCTATTGTGTGACAGTCTCTATCACGCACACGGTCTTTGAGACCATCGAACATAGCAGCAGCAGATTGCACGGTGTTCAGGTTGCTGACTTAGGCGATTTTCTGAAAGTCAGAGATTCCAACAGGAAGTGTTTCACATGCTGTGCCGATGGGTTTTCGATTCCAGGATTGCCCAGGTTTTCCTTGATTTCCTAATTTCGGCAATGTAATGTTCTAATTGCTATTTCGTGGTTAACTTGAGTGATTGCTGTTAGGAAGTGATTAAGTGAAGGATAGAGAACAGAGTTACAATAATAAAATGTAAATTTAATGGGAAAATAAGTCTACTTAAGGAAAGCGACCGAAAGAGTCAACAAAGTTCTGTAGCTGCGGCAAAACTTAGGGAAAATAGTCTCGCGGCTGGAATAAGCTTACACTATTTATAACCTTTCATATCCTATCCTAAATTGTACGCAGGCACTGTATGTTTTAGTTCCTAATCATAATTTTCTATTATAAAGGAGGTTTCTCTTATTATAGACAGTTGCAATTACTAGTCTTGAACTGTCTGATATCCTGTTAACTTGGTACAATATCATAACAAGCCTCTTGTCAAGTTAATGGCAGTCAAACAGGTTTATACTCGACGTTTAATGACCCATCTTTAACTTGTTGCCCTTATGTGTTAAATGCCGGTTGACACATGCCAGATCAGATAATGGTAATTATTTAACTTGCAATAATAGTGCCACAACGGTGTCTATGTAATACTGGAATTTAAATTGATTTAGTATGTTCCTACAAATTCCAATATTTCTACAAAGTACAAAATAAAGGGTTAGATTGATGCATGTTACTACGATACAAGCAGTATAATTAGGATATACTGTATGTTTGGCTATCCACGTCAGTCAATGAGACAGAAGCGTCAATTCAATATTCTTCAGGGGGCGGGCAAGATTTCAATTAGACATATTTTAAAGCAAGGTAGTAACAATTTCCTCGATAGTCAGGGTAATTGTTGTATTATTTTCCAATTGCACGGGGGCAAATAACCCCCCTCCCCCTCCTGCGACCTCAAATGACACCATGCAATGAGACGTCTCGTGTGAGCACGAATGAACGGTCAATCAAGCAGAAAAGCTACAATATACAAAATATATACAGCATTCTCCGTCATTAGTGACAACTAACACAACAGGCATTGCAAGTTCGACTAACTCTTTGTTAAATATTAGTACTGTAGGCCTATTTTTATTCGCGCTATGGCAGCAGTAAATAAATAAATAAGGACTTATTGTTGTTTCTATTACTAAGCCTACCTAGCGGAGTTAGGGCTATAAAGCCCTCTCTTACACTCAACTAGGAAGACCCGGGGCCGCCTGCTTTATATGCCCTCCGAAGCATGGCCAGAAAATGTAGCCAGTGTGGGACTCGAACCAGCAGTAGCGTAAACGGGGGCGGATTTCGGTAAGCGCCGCCCTGGGCTTCCAAAAATGTTCATAGATTATATAGCACTCGGTACTATTATAGCACGTGGGTGATGAGAAAATCTCATGCGGTGGGAATGAGGGATAAAATTCGAAAATCCTCCACTTCTGGATCGTTAACTCCAGTGAAAAATACTTTTGTACAGTTGCTGAGTACAGGTGATGGACGACCAACCCTGATGGCAGATAAACCATTTTCAATTACATCTCAGATCCGAAAAATTGTTTTCATAAGTGTTCCTTTCAACATTAAAGATAAATTGTGTCTGACTGCCCAGGGTATGATATATTATGATTTCCTTCGGTTTCAACAGCAAACTGCGCAATTGTAACAAGCAACGCGGGTGTTTTCAAAGGGTGGGGAGGGGGGGTTGGAAATTTCTCGAAAATGTCAAGGAAAAACAAAATATAATAACGTAATTTCCGTTCCTCAGATGTGAACGTGCTGATTGTTGGTATCGAGGTGTTTTGCTATACCAGAGGAATTTAGGAAGTGGTTGAAGATCGTAAAAGCAGCCTTATTTCTTGAACAATGTGTAAATTAATGTTATTTTTTTGATACTTTCAGAACGCCTTCGGGATACGTAGATACATGAGGAGGATGTATATGCAAGGAGAGACTTGTAAAAAAAATTTAAATTTAAATGCTGCTACAATACATTATGGGATGCAGTATTTTAATTAATTTTTTTTGATAATAAAGGAATCACGTTAGACTTTTTACTAAAAAAAATTTAGCAGCCAATGTGACGATTCCATTGATTCCACCAACTCAGAAATAAAATTTTGTGACAAATCGCCTTTTGCATTCATGCTCCTCATATATACAATATAATACTACATATATGAAATGTAACGATACTCATATTGTATTTCTCTTGTACTTAATATATCGGGTTTACATAATTTAATAATTTTAGGCACTTTTTAGTTTGAAACATTACTTCTTCCTAAAGTGTTCATTGTAGACTAGTATGGTTGTACACAGTCCCAGGCCACGGTGTGGGCCCATAGGACAGGGGACCTTCTGATTATAGTGGATTCTGAACCACTTGGGAAACACAGTGAAGTCACACGATTAGTTCGGAGGTGACCAGGACAAGTCCTACCATGTTTCCTTGCCGGCACTGTGCACAGTACCAAGTTATCTGCATCTTTGAACCTGCTCTGGTCCGCTGGATTCAACTTGGTAAGGCGGCCGGCACGTTGTAGACTAACTGCTAAAAAAAAAAAAAAAAAAAAAAAAAAATTGAAATGTCTTTGTTTTGGAACAGCTACTTTTTTATTTTGAGATTCTCTAATTTCGGAGCCTAGTTTAGATAAATGTCAGGATTATAATGTATAATGCTACAATGTATGTCTCAAGTTCAGTCAGAATAATGTAGGTACCTGTAAAATTAAATAAAAAGGCCACTAAAGGTAACTTATATAACACAGTATAACCTCGATATAATTTGCGGAGCACGCTGGGGGTTTATGTGGCAGGTTGTCGAATCGGACAGTATTTTGTTATCATGAAGAATTTTGGCGCTTGGCTACATTAAACTTTATAGGGAGCATGTTAAAATCCGCCCTTAGCCTATGCTAAGGATTTGTGTTTTATTTCGTGCGTTAATAAATGAGAAATACTAGTTCCAGCTCCGCAAAATACAATATGATTCCGAGTACAGTGAAATGAATAAACTTTCATTGAATTTAAGAAGTAAAAGATTTAAGACTTGCCCAGTATATTTTATTGTGAATGACGGCATGCGCACTCATAAAACCCGTGGGTCGTTTGATGATAACTAGTCAAGAAAATAAAATATTTATTACGCGATAAGATATAAAAATATCTCGGTTTCGGGTTTCTAACAACAATTCAATAAATCTTATGCTGTATATTCTGTTTAGCATCATAAAAGAGTATGTCATTGTCACCTCAGTTCATAGGCGGATTCAGGGTTTTAAGGGGTGAAGGGGCTCGGTGAAATACTTTAGAACTTCACATTCCACTCACCATAGGAAAATCTTCGCGTGGTGAGAGCCTTCCTAAGAGCAGGTCCCAACCACGCTTGGGAATGTTTCGGAAAAGAATGTTGGATGGCACCCCCATGCAATGTAATATGCGGTGCCTGACTGTTAATAAGATAAGATAAAGATAAGTCACTGGCAATGGGAATAGTAAATGGTACCGACTGCTAAGTGCAAACCCCCGCCCCAAGGCCATGAGTCCCCGGAGTTATGGGATTTGATCAGTTCCACCGGATTAGTAGTATGAACTTGTAATCGGGACCCAGGTCACAATTTGGGCCCATATAGGTCCCCCAGTCGCACTAGCTAGTCGAGCCCCACTGCTTCTGCGAATCTCAACATGGCCGTGGGTTGGACTACTGGAGCCCAGCCGTCAGTAGCGACAGTTCACCCAAGATGTTCGAGTCTCTGGCTCCAGATCACATGGCACTCTGCAAGAATGTGCCATCCACTTTCGGCCTCCCTCGCACAATGTCGGCACATATTATTGTCCACTTGCACATCAATCCGGATGAGGTGATGCCTGAAATTCCCGTGTCCATTGAGTAGGGATATCACCCGGATTCAGCTCAAGTCGGAAATGTCTGGGTTGTGGCAAACTGCTGTCAATGAAGTTGCCCAGAGACATTGCCCCTAACCATTTTGCTGTTGCCCATTTCATATGAGGTGTGTACTATCGTACTATTCTAATATATTAATTATCCAATCCCGAAATCTCGGGTTTCACTCTCTGAAATCCCGGGATTACGGGAAGCAAAAAATGATTCGGGTCCCCGAAATCCTCTACCCGCCACTCTCCACTTTCAACGTTTTGAAAATTGACTGTTTCAATTGCCCCACTACTTGCACTTTAGACGATCTCTGGGAGTGAAGAACCAGTAGAATCCGGGCTGATGGACCGTGGTCGAAATGAAAGTGAACTTCCAAACGTTTCGTCAACATCTGCGGTCGACATCCTCAGTGGCGCTGCGTATACTTCGAAGGTTGTACCTCGGTGGCTCCGTTCTTCTTCTTCTTCTCGTGCCCCTTCAACGTTGAAGATTGGCGATCATTTGAGCGATTTTTCGCTCATGATGATTATACAAGGGATGCCCCGAAGGACCTTTAATGCAGTGGTTTCCCGTTGCCTTCTGCATCCTTAAGCCGTTGACTCCTCTGTTGAATTCTTCCGCCTTTAGGGAGCTTTTTCTCTCCCATGGACAAAAGGGTGCCCATGCCCTAGCTCCAAGGAGCTAGGTGGGGGATCTTTAACCGGACCCCACTCGGTACTGCTTGGTCGGGGACTGCTTATTCATCTTATTCGCAGCTAACCATCATATCTGATGGCCGTTCACTATCCGCCACCTGTGACCCCACTAGTAGCCTGCAGTTCAGCCCTAGCTCCGTTGACCACGGCCAATCAGCCAGGATTCTACTGGTTCTTCATTCGACTCCGGCCGTGAAAGCCTTTGCAGTTACATTGGTCTCTGGGAGTGTAAAGACAATAGAGCATATTTTGCCAACCTAAAATTGCTCAAGTCAAGACTTATCTCTAGAGCCACAAAACTACGAATATACAAAACCCTTATAAGACTAGTTGCAGCATACGGATCGGAAACCTGGAATCTCACTGTAAACGATGCCAACAAACTACGTGTACTCGAAAGAAAGATAATATAAGGAGGATATATGGACCCCTTTACGAGTACGAAGAATGGCGTATAAGAAACAACGCTGAAATCGACGCCGCTCTCAACGGAGAAGACATAGTAAGGTTCATTAAAGCACATCGATTAAGGTGGCTGGGACACGTTGTAAGGATGTCTGAAGAACGCATGCCACGAAAAATGTACAAAGCAAGCATGACGGGAAGACGACTGCCAGGACGGCCAAGAAACCGCTGGAAGGACGAGTTAGAGAATGACCTTCGCGAGTTGGGAGTCTCCAGATGGTGGAGCGTTGTGCAAAACCGAGAAGAATGGAGGAGTGTTGTCGAGCAGGCCAAAGCCCACCAAGGGCTGTAGAGCCGGAAGAAGAAGAAGAAGGAGAAGTGTACAGACAATGGCGTCAAGGTGGCAGAACACTGGGCCCAAAAACTTTAATGAATCTCAACCTCGGACACGATAAAGTAAAACTTAGTGAATGTTTCAAACTTCTACCTAAAATCTAGCTGAAATGTCTCAGTAGCCTCGGAAAGGAGAAGTGGAAGAAGAAGAATAAAATGTGTTGGTTTCGTGTTTCCAGCGGCCAAACCAATAAATCTCACGGTCTGTTTAACATCACAAACGAAGCTCTGGAGACGCGTTGTGCATTGTATTTTTATCCAGCTGACTGGATCTTGGCCGGCTTCCAGACTATCCAGGAATGTCACAGAACCGCTTGTAAAGGAAACGCGATCAGCTGTACTCAGCTTAAATTGTTAAACTTGTCAAACCATCTACCATCCTATACTTTCTCTACTACAGTACAGGGGTATTCACTGTGTTGGTAGAAAAGGGAAAACGGGAAAATAGAGAAATAGCTCAGCGTGAGGATACCTCCACCAGCAATAGAAATAGAAAAACCTAACCTCCAAATTTTCTTTGCCTTTTGCTATTAACTTATGAACATCTTGCCACATGTTTCCTGTTTTTGTTGTTTTCATTAATGACCCCCCCCCCTCCCCCCCCAATGAGTAAATTCATAAGATACCTAGTAATAAAAAAAATGAATAAAACTCTACTTTTCAACAACAAAAATTACCTTTTAAACTTTCAAACAACTTGTGATCCCCCACCCTAAATTTTCGGCTGGATCCGCCCATGGCTCATACAGTCTTATTTGCTCGCGGTTCCCTATAGATTTCAACGAAGCTCTTAGTACATTCTAAGGATTTGTTGAGTGTAATGCGGCATTGCCCGTCTTACATGCATGTTCCGCCACTGATCGTATCTGTTGCAACTGTGCGGAAATTTTGACCGTTCTTTCAGTAATCCGCTAGGAAAATAATTAGGTATGCAAACATAAGCAAGGTACCTTTACAAAATGCGGTACACCCGGTAGCAAGAGAGATAATAACGCCTATAATTGGTACAAAAGCTACCGTTTAATCTAGCGAAACCACTAGGCGCGACCACATGTGCAGGAAGACACGAGTATCATTATCATAATTTATGATATCGCGATTATCATAATTCGCTCAACAAGATCATCATCTTAAATTGCTTCTTCCTGTAGGCCTATTAGGTTTAGTTATTATCCTCTATGCTCTCTTAATGAGGAAACTAGCAAGCAGTAGGATGAGCAGTGACTGCTTGTATGAAGTTGAATTTTTTATTTTTTTATTTTGGCTTACGGATATAAAGCCATTACCAAATCAATCTGGGAAAAGACTGCTATCGGGAGCTCACTGGACAACGAGGTTGCCCAGGGACCGTCTAAAACAGCTTGCCCAACGTCCAACCACTTTTGTCTGATACTCTCCAGGAAGCGGACCACCTCCGTCAGCACCTCTCTGTTCAAGTCCTGGAGCACATCCATATACGTGAATGGCGGCAATCCTGGTCCTGCAACCTGCTAATAAGCTGTGTCCTCTCCTGGCTGTAGAGGGGGCACTCAAAAGTGATGTGGTCCGGAGTACCCTCTTGATCCCCACACTCACAGAGAGGAGTCTCTCGGACACCGATCCGTGCCAGATGGCATGGGAAGGAGGCGTGAAGATGAATATGAAGTTGAAGGCTTGTGGTGACTCCCAGGCGTATAGCTTGATTGTGCCTAGGCTGCGCACACTGCCAAATTTGCTGCAGTTTGGAACAGGCTCTGTTCTGGAGGATTCAACTTGGTTTGGCCAACACAGAGGCCTACCAATCTTCTTCTCCCTCTTCTTCAATTGCCTCTTCTATCGATGATTGGTGATGATGATCGCAATTGTAAACACGGGTATACCGTACTTCGGACTCCCCGAAAGGAAGTCAAATATGTAGAGTATCGAATGTACTTGTCATGATAATTTTACTATGGAAGTGGAATGCAGTGGTTTCTCGTTGCCTTTTGCATCCTTATATCGTTGACTCTTCATTGAATTCCTCCATCTTCAAGGCCAGTATCCCAGCCCTAGGACGCAACAGTGCCCTAATAGTGGTTGCTTATTTAGTGACGGGAACTATTCGCCCCGTCATCCTCGGGCTCCTGCGGCTTTTTCTAGACAAGCCACCAGAATTGCCACAACACCCTCGGACTATGCCGCGGCTTCGTCGGGGACTGCTTATTCGTTATATTCGCAGCTAGCCACCATATCTCGTGGCCACCTGCGACCCCGCTAGTAGCCTGCAGCTCACACCTTGCAGCTCAGGCCTAACAATCTTAATACATATATTTCGACTCTCCGTGTGTATGAATCCAAACTCCTCTCAAACGACTGGACCGATTATGATGAATATTGTTGTGTGTGTTCAAGGAAATTCGAGGACGGGTTAGATTAACACTTTCGTCCACTGGAGAATGCTTTTATAATTTGATTTTGGAATATTTTACATTGGATCCCGCAGACTGCCGACATCAGCCGACATCTAGCGGCAGACTGCGATACATTTAAGTTTCGTTTATCCCGACAGTTGGCGCTACCATCGCCAACCGACATCAACTGACATCTAGCGGCAGACTGCGCTACCATTAATTTTCGTTTATCCCGACAGTTGTTGCTGCGTGAGTGTTGTGTGTGACCACAATTAGTTTACATGAGCAGTGACCGAGAGGCCGACCTGTCGCCCGCGGCAGGCGCAAGTGGTGGAGGCAGCAGCCGAAGGCTGCCCCGGGAATCGCTTGTATTATATAACATAGCAAACGGAAACGTGAACTAACCGTGGGCAACAACAGGCCGAGCATGTTGGATTGTTTCTTAAGCAAGCTACATCGTAATGCTATACACATGTGTTATAAGCTGCTGCTTCTGTAGTTATGGTTCTCATAATTCACATATGGGGCTATTACAGCAGCCTTGAACTTTCCTGATTCCACACAACGTCTTTCGCCATGTAAACAGAGCGTTTACAGCATCGCCTCGGCCTTGCCGGATGTTGTCACTCGACACACAACTTGTGTGCCTTGTTTACAGAATGTCGCCTTTTGGAACTGCCTGTGGTGAACACTTAAATGTGTAACACCTGTACAAGCTGTAACTAACTGCCAAACTTTGTTATAGTATACCGGAAGGTCAGAGTTTGGAAAATGAATGGTGAAATCTGGTGCTGCTGTGTTCGCTGCATGACCAACTTTCATCATTTATGGCCTTGAAGGAAGAAATTGGATAGTCTTTTCACTATGGTTTTTGGACATGCATTTTCTGCCTGACCTGAGTCTGCAACTGAAAAACGCTGCTGACCTCAACCCCTTGGGGGGGGGGGGGGGGGGCAAGGATGTCGTGATCCAATCATGTATGTTTCACTCTAAAATTAAATCTACAGTACCTGATCGCATTTTACTCTGCTCTCTTTTTTCTTGTTTCTACTTCATTTTCAGCAAAATTATGCAACTGTGTACTAGCAGTCTAATCTGGAGTATTCTAAATGCAAAAACCATTATCCATAAGCCTAGTAAATAAACCTTCATGGCCGTTTTCTAATTCCCTCTATATAAGCGTAGAAAAACGTCACATCCATCAATCTTTTAAATATACCTAAAACTATAGGTTTGTTGATAAGGCGTGCCATTCCTGATATCTAAAATGGAACAATGCAGCTCTAATTATATTTTTGGCGCCACGTTTCAATTAAAGGTTTAATTTAAGGAGCTAATCAGCTGCATCGGGAATTTCTGTGATGGAATAGGCTATGTTGAGAATTGTGACCTATGTCGCCACCGGTTAAGATAGACAATAATTGATTGGTTGGTTGGTATAATTGTTTTTTTTTTTTAAATTTTTTTATTATTATTTTTTTTATTATAAAAATCTGATTCACTAGTAGTGGCAAACACCACGGCCCCTGAAAAATATTCCCAGAAATGTTGTAAATTCAGTCCCGGAATGTTCCGGAATAACAGAAGCCATGTTTAACTTATGATAAGGTCAATCATTAAAAACCTGTTTGGGGAATAAAAAAGTGCCCAAAATATATAATTTTCAAGTGTTGGCTTAGTTTTAATTTAAGCCCTGGAATCTCTCGAAAAATCAATAACCTGTAAATATCTGGAATTTTTTTAATTCACGGAATTCCGTGACTACTCCCGGACCGCGGCAGTTCTGCTTCGGAAGCAAACCAGATGTCTTGTTTCAATGCGGAGTGACCCAGTCCTCCCGGATAATGATAACCCGTAATAGGAAGGTAGAGAGGGTTGTTTTGGGCTTATTGGACCAATCAACCCGTAGTCTCAGCTGCACAGTCTGCCGGCTTCAGGATGTCCTCCGAATTTTCCTCCCTTTCATCCCTAGGTGGGGTCAGCGATACGGCAGGTTTCTTTCCACTCCTAGCGATTCTGTGCTTCGGCTGCAGTTGCTCCTACAATCCTGAGGTCTTGGTGGACTTTCGTTTCTACCGTTAGCCTGGGCAGTCTCCTTTTTCCCTCACCTTCGATATGTTTTACCCGCTTTACCTGGTCATTTCTTTCGACGTGACCCCACCATGACAATCGTCGTAATTCCCTTTACTTATTGCCCAATATTAAAGCTAACCTATAAATTAGAATTTTTTTCATCTCTATTGACTGATCTTGTTGTGAACAACAAGCTGTATATGTAGGCGTTGTATGAGAATACCCTACATGCCCTGTTGTTATGTTTCTCACACTGCAAAGCATGGTTAAGGCGTGTCCATCCCATATCTTAACAAGTCAATGCTTGTATATACGAATTATACAGGTAAAACACATTGCAAATGATGCTACATTTTTCTCTGGGCATCTCCCTGTAATGCTTAATGGGGTGGGGTTACAAAGTTGTATCCAAGATGAAACCCTTCGGGAATTATGTAACAAAGGGTTAGTTGGACGGAGTAGTAGTACTTAATAGTCATTATAGGCATGGGTGTAGAGGAGCATTTCTTCTACTTTATGGCATCTCACTTATTTTTCTATCATCATCTTCATGAGAAATTCGACTTTGTACACAAAACATGTAGTAGGGCAATTTCCTCTTAATTCTTAAGACAATTAAGCGCAAGCTTAAAAAAGAATGATAATGATAAATAAAACTGTTTCTTTTTGTGTCCCTATTTTTTATGTAGCATAACAGACACTCTAACAGTCTAACACCATTAATTCCTGTTGCATCATGATTATAGTAGACTTAGGGCGTGAATAACCTACAACGATTTGGAGTGGAGCGGCATCAGACCGTGGGGGACATGAATGGCCTGTCTTGTTGTGGCCTGTTGGTTTTCGTTATGGTTCCTGGAGGTCACTGACCCCTCGGAGGCTGGACAGATGTTTTACTCGACACAACAGCTGCATTTGATCGCGGGGAAGACAGGCTGTGTGATTGATACCTCACTCGACATGTTAAACCGTGCTGCTGTGGGTGGGGACGAGGTATAGGGTATAGCTCATAAACAAACATGAAAGGATCGATAATAAGTAAATATTTTGATAATATCGATGGCCTTCGTTATTTGTATGTCACAACACGCGGGTTCAAGAACTATTACCAATATCATTCGACTTCGATGGCAAGGTGGTAGCGTGCTTGTACTTGTACTACGAGTCTCTACACGCCATGCGATCGGAGACTTGTCGTAACTCGGCACGGGCACTAACTGAAGAGGTAAAGCGGATACATTCATTCATGATTAACCTTTTTTTTAAACAAAAAGCAAAAAAAAAGTTGATATTAATATGCACTCTTTGTTCAGTGGCCAATATTACGCGCAAACGTACTACAGTATTGACCTACTCTTTAGGCGTCGTATGGTCACTATTAGCTTAAGAAGGAAACGCGCGTTAAATAGCCAAATTGTAAGCATAATAGGTACTAATCTTGAATTAAAAAATCCATATAAATCCATATATTTCCTACTCTGACTCCTGAAAAAGTCATAGAAATACATTAACTGGAGCGGCGGGAGCCATAATATGCCTTACGAGGCACCCGTTAACCATAAGCCAACTATCAGAGATAAGTACCAACGCAAAAAATATCGAAGTCTTACACATTGCAGCATAGCAGAACGGATACATGGACCCGGTCAAAAACTCTGTACCTAGCTTGTGTAGGCTACACTAGCAGCCATATTGATAACGGTCTCCAGCCACGGGATGGAAAAAAATGGATTAAAAGAAAAAAAGCTGACATAATAATTTGTGTACAAGACGCCAGTATGGTAAATAAATCCTCAATAACAGAACAAGCACAATAACAAATGCCAATCTTGAACATTACACGCAGCAGCTGTTGCTAAATTTGTAATTACGCTGGGCCTACCTTCTTTCCATTTTAATTTTATTTATGATTTCCATTTTTGTTCGAAATTGCTTTTGCCGCTGGAGCGTTTACTGAATTTCTGATGTATTTAATAGAAGACTGCAACAAACTTGGATGCTTTTTCCTTATTTTTCCACGTTTTTTTTTCTTTTTGTTACATTGGCAGTTTTCGGTAATATTACAGTAGATCCCGGCCTGAGAGTTTATAGTTCAATTTGTATTAAAATTGGTTTAAAAAACACAATTGAATAATAAGACACTTATTATGCTTTAAAAATACGTGGCTATCTGCACTATTCTTAAGAATCTATGATCTCACAATGAAACAGAAAAAGAAGCAGAGACCATTTGACTCCCATTTATACTTACATAATTATTAATTTTTAATTAACATCTTCATTAATTTTTCCGTTCTTGTTTTCAGGTAAGAAAACTAAAATGGAAGGGACGTACCCATGGGGTAACCGGTAAGTTTAATACGAAAAGCATCCAAAAAACTCCAGATTTTGTAGCAAACTAAGCATGGAGAAGATGCATGCTGTCTAATGTAGCCTGCTGTATTGGGGTACTTACTGTGTCAATTTCATTTTATGTCCATTACACTTTAATAATAAATTTTGATACTCAGCCATTCAAGTATTATATATTTTTGTGGAAAATTTTATGTTTACCTAACCAGTAACATTAAAGACTTAGTACCTTAGATTTTCCTCTAAATGCCGCTTCTATCGAATATTGGCGATCATCATAGTAATTTGGAGACTGCTGCTCTGAAAAGGGAAGTCTTACTCTTGTCCAATCACTGCCTTAGGGTTTTCAACCTGGTTGTTCTTCTGCCGGGAGCCCTCGGTCCTTCTATCTTCCCTTGGATTATTATACATTCAGAAGGCGGCAAAGACAGAACTATACCGTAATTACAAAGGTCGTAGTCAGATTTTAAAGCAGTGGAATCCGGACTGATATGGTGTGGTCGATCTGAAAGCGAAATTACAAACGTTTCGTCAACATCTGCGGCAGATATCATCAGTGGTACCATATACTTAAAGACTTCTCGGATAGTATCTCGTGGCTCAGCAGCAACTCAGTTGGATTCTACTGCTTCATTATTATCAGACTCAATAACAGACGATATTAGAAGAAACCCTAAGGCTCCATTTGGGCTAACTGTTTGTTTTCGAACGAAGGGTGCATTCGAAATAAGGGTTTCCTAAGTTATTGTTGGCGACACAACGGCTAGGAATGATTGGTCGAACTCGGAAACTACTTTCTGGCTTACTTGGCAGAATATCGGATTTCAGCTGGACTTAACAAACCATTCCGGCTTACCTGACAGATTATTAGATTTTACTCGAACAGGTCCCAACTTCTCTCCACACTTACCGATCATGCGGGGCCTTCGATGAAATGTATTTAGATTAGAATAGGGGGCTGTGAACGCGTGTGCACGCAACAAGTTGGCTAGTGTAGGCTATCTCAGGGCCCCGCCCACACATTAAACACATCAGAGTCCCCTCGACCGTGAACGACCAGCCCCGGCCCCGGCTCGTTACAATCAATCAATCAAAGGCTATAAACACACAACGGTAATAACACAGATAGAGGTAATAGTAATAGGAAAGTCGGAGTTGGAATGGAATAATAACATTGTATTGTACTCAACCTGAGGTCTGTCTGTGAGCTGAGAATAATAGGCTGTAAAAGGCCTCTTGACAATTATTGTAAGCATATTTGGAAGCATTAGTAAATTAATTTTTACCCCTTCAAATTAATATTCCTTCTGGTAAAAAAAAACAACGTTATTTAGTAGGGGAACAAATATTTTGTTAAAAAATAATGTTTTCCCCATCAATTTTATTAGAAAAATTCCACTGCGACCAAGAGATTATTGGTGTCACCTTCAACCACTGCCACTTCTGAGACACGTGGTTTCTCTCACTGAAGAACGACAAAAAGAAGGGTGACACCTGTTTTAATATTATATTTTAATATCTATTAAAACTTTCAAATTGCATACTAGGCAAATGGTGACTTCTGTATTTAACAAATAAAGCTTATAGGTTAATAGCTGAAGTTATATTTTTTCATTGTTCTTTATTGTTTCTGTTTTTATTTCCTTGTGCGTTTATAACGGTAGAGCAGAAAATAACGGCACTTCCATTCAACCGCCTACCATTGGAGATCAGGGCAGCTAGTTCACTCAGTAGCTTTAAGAAAATAATTAAACAGTATATCTTAGATAACGCTTAGACTCTCTCCGGTCCTGTAATGGTGATGACAATGGATTCCTCCCCCCCCCCCTATACCTTTTATCCTTCTTTTTTTCACTACTCCTCTGTTTCCTTCTTCTCTATTTAATTTTAATTAATTTATAATAGTCTACAAAGTTTTCTTTTTAGTTTTTAAGGTTAGCATGAAAACAATACTTTATAGTCTTATTGTTCGCCTTTTGTTTGCAATAAAGTCGTTTTTTCATTTCATTTCATGTTTTCTATGATATTTTGTTATCTTAACTGTAACTGGTGTAAACTGTACCTGTACAAATAGGCGCCCATTCCACCGACCGGCTAGGGCTATTTACAAAAACAGTGACGTTGTAGCAGACATTCAAGACTTAGGCGGGGTTTCCACCGACCTCGCATTGCAGAATTGACGGAAATGTTTATTTTTCTCTGTGCCATAGTTAAAATTGATCAATGATCATACAGTAAAATCACAAACAAACAAACTAAAATTAAAAAATGGCGTCATGGGATATGTTAAGTACAAACATTTTAATAGATTTCTATAAAAAGAAAAATTCTAATTTCCGTCAATGTCATTTGCATTTTGCAATGCGAGGTCGGTGGACGCCACCTAAGTCTTGAATGTCTGCTACCACGTCACCGTTTTTGTAAATAGCCCTAGCCGGTCGGTGGAATGGGCGCCATATAAATAGTATTATAATAATAATACTCCATAAAACATACATACTTATATATGAAAATTAAGCGCTGCCTAATGACGATCTGATTTTTACTGAGAAGCCAAACCATTAGGCTGAGTATCACATCATTCACCGAGACATCTTCTTTATTTCACTTCCCCCAGAGGACGCTTTCAGTTTTATTAAATCCAGAAAATAATGGCTGAAATGTATTCTGCAAATCTGTCTTTCCAGATAACATAGGTCTTTTAGATTGTTTTCTGATAGTAAAAGCTCTTAGATAGATTAAATTCAACGGCTTGAAGCGTATTTACCAAGTTAGATTACTATAAAAAGCGGGGCTTTTTGTCATCAAAGAGAACTCTCCCTCTAAATCTGTAGCATTCATATTGTACAGTAGTATTAAGGATTGCGATACCTGAATTTGCAAACCACATAAACCCTAAATTATAACTTTTCAGATTAGAAAAAAATACGAATTAAAAATTCATTGAATCACTATTTTCTACTGTATATTTTCGGTATCGCCATAACGAAAACATTTTTCTTGATATACAGTAAGTGTTTTGCCAGTCGAAAGGGAATTTTTTTTTCTGGACACGTGGATATCAATATACAGCAACCCGCCTGCCAAAGCTCCGTAATTTTACGCTTAACAAAAGCAAATTTTTAATTTAATTAAATTAGGCATGCAACTGCGTGTAGGTGAAAAGTTATAATCAAAAAGCGTGCTCGAGACTAATTTCAAAAATCGAAATAAATTCCAAACGACATCCAACATTACGATTATTTTTCTTGCTAAGTGCATTTATATTTTTCCCATCCGATTCGCCTCCCCCTTTGATTTTGATTAACTAATGGACTGAAACAACCCTCAAAACCCTAATATCAATAGTACTAGGTAAACGTGGAGGATAACCACAAAGTTCGGTAAACACATGACAATAGGGTGGCTATCCAAATATTAACTTATTCTATTCAAGCAGGTCAATCAATTAATGGCACCATCTTAGTAAAAAAAAAAACTAGGGGCGGTTACGAACCGTAATAACAGTGGCATTGGCCGGAGATCTCGATATTTAGAGATTTAAACTTGCTTCTCTGGAAAAACAAACTCTCCATTGGCAAGTTTATCAAAGCTTAACAAAAAAAATGCGTGTAAATCTATTGAAATCTCGGAAAATTTCGAACATCACAAAGCTTTCTATGTACTAGCTAAACGTAAATAGGTAAGCAATGTAGGTAGCTAAGTTGTGTAACGTTACCTGCTCTATCGAACCTACTATGTTAAGATTTCAAGTTATTTCCTTATTATCCAAATCTGTTGTTGTTGTAGCCAACCTGTGTTATCGGCCCATCTTCTCCCAGTGGTAATCCGCCTTAGCGTTCACTGTGGAACAAAACAGCCCAGATGAGAGATCTGTTGTCAGTACGTTAATCCGGATTAGTTGTTTTTGTTACGCTTGAGCTGCTGAGGCTTAGTTTATGGTTACAAACTAAGTTGCAGTCTTGCATGAACGGATTTAATTTTTTTTTTGCTTTTCGGGCAATTTATGTGGCTTAATTAGCTTAGGCTGATGCCATATTGAAACAAATGGCGCGGAACTTTCTACAAAAAAGAAATCCCGTATTCCAACTCGTATGTCCTGATTGTTGTGTAGGTAAGAAAACATGGCTTTGCAGAGTTGGCTCATTGTTCTTGCTGTACAACAGCTTTTATAGGAGTTGGCCAGTTTGTGTCATGGTTGTTGAGGGGCTATGCTACGGTGATGAATGGTAGCCGGTTGTACTTTCTGTAGCCGGCCTACAGAAAAAAAAATAGTCCCGGGGCTGGTACAGATACCTGAGCCCAGGAGAAGTGGAACCAAAGGAGCATAGGATACATATGGGTGGTGAAACGGGTTACCACGTTATGAATGAGAAACACAAAAAGGTGGACATCTTGAACATGTGGCGGTAATATAGCGTAGTTAGAGGGGGGGTCCACCTAAGGGGGCCAAATTGGACCACTTGAAGCCCCGCGCTTTTGTAGAGTAGAAACTCACTATTTTGGGCCTCTTTATTCAAGAATTGCGTACGTCCATGAGAACATTTTTCCCACTTTTCCTACACTTTTATGAAAATGGGGGGGGGGGTGCTAAATACCACCCCCTCCAAAACTTATCGTTATGCCACTGCGTGGCGGTATATGCCTACGGCTAAAATAACGTAGCAAAATGTCTGACTCCATGAATATGTGAAAAAAATAGTTGTCTGACGAGTTATGAAACTTTGGTGTGAATGAGTAACACTCGAATGTAAAGCTCAGTCTCGGGCCTGGCTAAAAAATTCCAGTTTAGGGCGACGTAAACATGTAGGAAATGACAAGGGAGGAATTAAAAATTAGTTGAGGTCAGAGTATGGACCCTGCAGAAGGCTGACAAGACAAGTAGAGGCGTCAGATTAATGAAGCTGACACACCCTCCACCCCTAAGTCCCCGTTCACATCAACATTTATACGGTTACTTGTGGGCTTCCTAGGTCGGGTCGACTATATATATTAAAAAATCTACTTCATCTTAGATAGTAATAGTCTTCTTAATTTTGGTGTTATCGAGTTATCCCTGGTCAAGTGTGTTAAGTTGGTTACAATGCAATGAGTTGGTATTATTTAAGTAGCGCTGCGATCGACAGTGTTGTTTGAGTACCGCCATATTTCTTTATGTCGGTTTATTTGAAACCCGTTTAGTATTTTGTAATATTATGTAAATTTATTGCTTTCCAAATTATACGTAGTATAAGGAAACTTTGTGACGGTCGAAATCTTCGATTCCGAGATTTCAACGGATTTACACGTTTTGAGGTCCCAGGAACCCCAAAAAAAAGTTGTTTTTACGAAATGTCTGTCCGTCGCTCTGTCGCTCTGTCTGTCGGTCTGTCTGTCTGTCTGTTCATCGATTTCCGGGCAAACTACTTGGTTGATTTAAATGAAATTCGGCATGTAGGTTCACAAAAATCATACCTCGGAACAATTTTTTTATTTTCGGCTAACTCAATTTGGGGGGGTTTAATTCTCAAAAAACTCATATAAAACGTCTAAAAAAATTATTTCTCCAAAACGGCTGCAACGATTTATTTTAAATTCTCATATATTGTAGTCGTTATTAATGTTGATAAAATGCGAGGGGTCGCTTGCCCCTTGATAGTTTGCTTCTGGGGGTAAAAAAATAAAAATAACTAAATTTTAATGAAAAATGACTAAAAAATAATTTTTCTGCGAAACCTTTCTATCGATGATTTCTAACTTCAAGCATGTTTTAGGTGTTAAATTGAGTAATGAAACCGGATAGTTTGGTTTCCAAAAAACTATTGGGTTTTGTGCAAAAAAATTTTTTTTTTTTGAAAAAATGAAAGCGAATTCACGCTCAAATGCATTTATGCATTATTGCTGTGTGGTAATGTGTAGGTCTGACCTATCTAGAATTTATGTCACCTTCAGTGACGTCAGGTGGACGACCCCCCCCCCCCCCCGTGATATCCGAAATGTAGCCATAGGAAAATTATTTACCATGAAATTAATCATTTCCTCTCTACTAATCGATAAATTGGAAAGCATGTTCGAGTAAACTCGGACCGGTTCTTTGTATTGTGTACCATGTCAGGAGCAATTAACGGAAATACTTAAAAATTGAATACCACAACTTAGACCATATAATACTCTAGACACGCTGTGTTAGAATTTCCGAGGGACCAAAATAAAATGACGTCACAAACTGGCAAAATCAGCTGCTTTTAGAGTCGTAAACCTATTATTTTCAAGTTTTGTTTAGTTAATTAATTGTGAGAGAACATTTTTTAACTTTAGTAAAACTTATTGAATATTCAAATATTCAATTAGAAACTTTTAAAGATCAGTCCGTTATTTTTCAAAAAACAAACTTGTCACTCGGGTGACCAAGTTACCTAGCAATGAAGTCTCTGTTGCTAGGTAATCTGGGCTGTGACGTCATCCGCTGGCAAAAGATAAACATAATGTTGGTGCCCCAACTTTCTCATGCAGTGAATGCCGTGACTAGAGTATTATATGGTCTAAGAACCAAAATAAACAAAAAAGAACCGGTCCGAGTTTACTCGAACATGCCTTCCATTTTATCATAGAGGTAATTAGTTATTTCATATTAAATAATTCAATAATAATGGCAGGGCACACAATGCACCTATTGGATTGTGAATTTTACATGATTTCTTCAAAAAACAATTTTGGAGCCACCCCTGAATGCAGTGCATTATGGCAAATAATTAGGACTTCGATGGCATAGTGGTAGCTTGTTTGACTTGTGCGAGTCTCTATACATCATGCGATCGGTGACCTGTCGTAACTCAACACAGTATTACCTACAGAGGCGACTGAAGAGGTAATTCGGATGCATTCAATGAATTGCTGGTATGCGAATAATCTTTATAAAAATTAAAATAAAAAATATTACAAAATACAGTTTGTAGGCAGTTTGTACCCATTGGGGTACAGACTCCAACTTTGTGGTACAGATTCTAACTTTCACCCGAAAGGTTGTTGGTTCATTTTCGTTCCATGCTTCGGAGAGCATGTAAAGCAGACGGTCCCGGGCATTTCTAGTTAAGTGTAAGAGAGGGCTTTATAGCCCTAACTCAGCTAGGTTAGCTTAGAAATAGAACAAAAAGTCAATATGTATTTATTTATTTAATGGCTGTCGATGGTCTTGCATAAAAAAATGGTGAACCTACATGCAAAATTTAATCAAAATCAACAGAGTAGTTTGCCCGGAAATCGATGACCAGACAATGCGACAGACAGACATTTCGTAAAAACCACTTTTTTGGGTTCCTGGGACTTCAAGACGTGTAAATCCGTTGAAATCTCGGAGTCGAAAATTTTGACCATGACAAAGCTTTCCTTATACTATGTATAAATTAAAGAAAAAATATAAAAACAAAACGTAGCACTAGAATAGATTTCTTCCATTTCCTAAAAAAAAAAAAAAAAAAAAAAAAAAATCAGAATAAGTTAATGCTAAACGGCATAACGGCAAACGGCAGCTAGGTAACCTACCTGAATAAACTCCACGCCTGATCCGACTTCGAACCCCATACTTTTTTAGTGTTAGGATTAACACCAACCGCTAAGCTATTTTTCGGTAATCGAGTGAATGAGGTTTAAGGGCAATAGGAACCCCCTGCTGAAGTCTTGTGATGAGTCAGATAATGAATGTTGGGGCGGGAGTCCATACGCCCCTACAAACACATTCAGCTGTCCATTACACGGCCTTTATCCCGGTAAAACGGTTTTATTGTTCACACCGACAGCGACATCTAATTACTTTTTATGTATTCTAACGTATAGCAATGACTTTTATTATGTACTACGTCTCGCTCGAAAATGTTAATTATAATATTTCATATTGCCATTGCATTGCCTCTTTATGTTGCGTCTTGTTTATGGCTCTATTATACTGTGTACAGGTATTTCATCAGCAAATGGGTTGTGGGCACATACGGCACTTTGTAGCTATGAGAAAGTAGTCCCGGAAAAATTAGGAAGTTCTTTCAGATATTATTGTATGTCTAGTTTCTCTAAAATCGTACCTTGTTTTCAGTCAGCCTAATAGACGCTTAATTGGGCTTTGTTCGAACACGTCCTTAAAATTTTTAGGCACATTGGCTTAGTCGTTCTGTACGCATAGGTACGCTAGCTACAAATCATTTCCAAATTTAATAGCTGCCAAATTATATTCTTTAGAGATATTATCATTTGTAAACTAAAATTTTGATTCGTCCTCCTGCGGCCCGATCATGGAGATTATAATACCGGAGTTAATATAATACCCTGCCATTAATAATGTGAAAAGGATAATTTTACAATAGAAAGTGCTATTCAAAATTTGTTTGTCTACAGTTTTAACCCCAAGAGTAAGTTAATAACAATCGCCAGAATCGGTCAACTGAAGCAAATTGTGTAACCATAATTTATGTAGCACCTCCAGTAACAAATCACATGACCAAATTCACAGTTTTGATGAATGGACGTCTTGGAGCAGCTGGCTACGTCTTGATAAATAAATGCCCAGAATTCCGGCACACTTGCTACCATTCATTAATTTCCATCAAACTGGGACTTGCTTCAATCTACAAACAATTTCAATTTGAATTCCAATCAAAGATTGATTCCCCACCGATAAATTGAATATTAATTGTTCTCAGATTAATCAGGATGTCACAGCAATGCCAGTAAGATGAGAACTAGGTGATAAAAATACATGGTACCGACTCATGGGCGGATCCAGCAGAAAATTTAGGGGTCACAAATTGTATGTAAGTTTAATATTTGTTTGTTGAAAAGTTGAGTTTTATTTTATTTATTATCTTATGAATTTACTCATTTAGGGGAAGGGGGTACAAGGCCCCCCTGACCCCCCCCCCCTGTGGATCTGCCATTGGGTACCATGTCTGTTGTACTGTTGCATCATCAGCCAGCCTAGGCACAACGAAAAAAAAAAAACAAGATAAACGCAAATCATGATAAATCCAAAGTCACTTTGGTGTAGACTGTAGGTTTCCTTACTTACTTACTTACTTACGCCAACGGCCTTACCATGTTGAATCCATGAGAGCAGAGCATGTTTAAAACTGCGGCAAACTTGGTAGTGTGCACAGCGTTGGCAGGGGAACATGGTGGGACATGATAACGCGCTAAGACTATACCAGTCAGTCTATGGGTGTGTTGAGTCCTGGTCATCTCCGATTTAATCGTGTGACTTTACCATGTTCCCCAAGTGTTCCACTATAATCAGGAGATCCACCCTGTCAGTCCCCTTTCCTTTCCCCTTTCCCCAAGGTGAAAGAGTCTGCCCTTAGGGTGCCTCAAGTTAACAAACAGACTCACTCCCCCCGCCAGGCTGACAGGGTTCCTTAAAGCAGAAATGCACTGTATTATTACAAAATTGAGCAGTATAAATGATGACAGAAAGTCAATTGAAAAATTCTCATTCTAAAACCATAAATTTGCAGTCTGGCAATCAGCCCACAGCGCACAATAACAATAATTAGTTTGACCTGCGACCTGCAGTGTGGAGCCTGAATGATAATGACAGTGACATCATGCAAAGGCTGATGATAGGTTTCAAGACTCATCGCAGTGGGTAGACAAATTCATTTTCAACGTCAATTAAACGATTAAAGTAGGTTTTATAAAAGATACTGTGTCATCGTGTTTAGGACGGTAAACGGCGTAAAAAATCGCTCTGGAATGTCTTTTATTTAAACGACTCCAATTGCGGTTTTGCATGTCACCAAGACTTCTAGAAATTTGGTCCTGCGATAACTGTTTGTGACCTTAACAATAATATAATATGCTGCAGGGCTCAGCCCGTGTGCAGCTTAAATTTGGAAAAAAAGCTTGCACTACGTAAATGTAAGTCAGTAAGTAAATTGTTCAGTCTTCGTTTGTCGGTGTTAACTCGTTGAGATTTGTTTTAAAATATTTTCGAAATATGTTCAATTGTCTAGTTTTTACGTGTATCGGGAGTCTGTTATAGTGCGTTAGTCCTACGTTTATCTTTAGGACCTACGCCTTGGTACTTTATTAGTACACCTACAGGCTACACTATACTCCACTTCCTATACCAAATAACTTCCAAAAAATTAAACCTACCAATATCTGCACACTGCAGTAGATTACATAAATTTTTCATCGAGCCTAGCGTTGAAAAAGAAAAGAAAAAACAGTTCCATGTAGGTTCTAACAGAAAGCAGAATACGTACGCAATTTCATTAAATATGGATTCAATTTTCAAAGGAAAACAGTTGTAAATAATTCAGAGGAGGAAGTAGGAAGAGGTAGAAGTAGCCCCTAGAGTGTTATTATAGGGAAACACTGCAGGTGAGACAAAATGGCGAGGAGAGCCCTCGGCGTATTGCACAACGCATAGGGACATTCAGGTGGAGGGGGGGGGGGCTCGTCGCTCTCTGAGACTTAAGAAATTTCATATATTGTAGTATCATCATCAGTTCCCCGGGTACCAACGGCCATACCAAAATGAATTCATCAGAACAGAGCCTGTTCAAAACTGCAGTAAACTTGGTAGTGTGCACAGCGTTGGCAGGGGAACATAGGGTGTGACACGCCGAGACTAACCAGTCAGCCAAAGTGTGTGTCGAGTCCTGGTCACCTCCGAATTAATCGTGTGACAACGTAGTATGTTCCCCAAGTGGTTTGGAAGTGGTCGTTGACGTTTATTGGTCATTAAGTTTAAATTTTGAATCGTTTGGACAAGCTAAATTAAAAATATTAATTGCAACTCCTGGCGCGGGCCCGTCCGTACTTATAATATAATAATAATAATAATGCGTGTATTTAACCAAAAAAACATTACACATTTTTATAATAACCGGTGTCACAAAGCCAATAAAGGCGCGTTGGGGTGCCCAATCCATTGCATTGAGCCCTCAACATTCCCTAGCCTCTTGGGCCTTTCTTCTTACGCGTTATTCAGCTTCTGGTACATCACATTGCAATATTGACGCAGCCTTGAAAAATCTCAAGAAATATTTAAGGGGCGCGTTTGAATGCAGAGTTATTGCCTTCCTCCTCGGACCAATCTAAGGCAAAAGGCATGCAGCACTTAATTAGACTGAGGAACAAGCAATTAATAGTGTACCTGCTTTGACCTGTGCCGACACTCAGCAAGGTGCCTGTACCTGATACTGATCACCATCTCGTAAATTAGCTATGCATGCACACGAGGTACCTGTACGTACCTAGTTATGGGCGCAGCGGGTTCGGTGTATGTCATTTATTGCATCTTATTATAGACGTTTAAATGGGATTAATAGTAGCAAAGTTTAGAAACTAAGCTGCTAAACTCGTATGGCGCATAAAATAAATTGTATGAGACTTATGCCTTGAAATTGCGCAATTGACTTTTACGGTGCTATAAGAGAGTATGTGTGGCTATACATCCTGTACCTATATACAGCATTACAGCATGTCTGTAAGGGACTGTTGGAATGCCCAATATCACTTCTTTTTTTTTAAATCACATGTCACAGGAAATATCTATCATAATGCTATCGATTAAAATAAATTATTGTTATTATTATTATTATTAATTATTATTATTATAGAAAACTATTCCTCTACATTGTGATATATACTTACTATGTAGCCAATAATTTCACCAATCTGCCACAGCCCACAGTGTTACAGAACTCCTTTTGTTTTGTCAGACGCTGGTAGCCTCTACCGCTTCAATCCGTTTTGGGTCTATTTAATACCTCGATTGTCACATAATTGGCCGCCCGGTTCCTGTCATCCGCCATTCGCGGAAAGTGTCGTCAGTACTTTTGGGCAGTACATTCAGCAAGCCATTCAGCAAGTCGCCATCGGGTCTACCATAAATATGCACAAACCTTAGTGCCGAAGGGGCAGAGGCTACACGTTGTAGGTATTTTGTAGTTTAAAGTTATTTGGGCGCCTATTCACAATAAATCAATAGGTACAGATATTTTCTATTATATTATAAGGTTTCACCCTCTTAACAATTATTTAAAGTGCATTAATTATTTCCAAATGTTTTTTTTTCTTCAATGAAATTGCACTGCTGCGGTTAGTATGTTGCTCAACCAGAGCGTGATTCTGTGACATAAACATTGCCTTGCAAAATTAGTGCTAAATAAATAAATAATGGGTTCGTGATTATTTCAAATTCCTGAATGATCCAAAATGCAAAAATTTGGAAGTATGATCCCGTGACAGTTGAGAAGTGAAAAGGTTCTTTTCGAGATGGGAATGCAAGAGAGCGCGAAATTGGGGACGTGCTGACTGCTGACTTGAAACTGACGGATGTGACTTACATAAATCAACTTCCCATACGACCCTATATCAGACTGACGGAGAACAATACTGGAAACTCATATGAAAATGGAGATTTTCCATATTCTAGTAGTTATTCATAGTTATAAACTTCCAAATTATACTTTGCATGTAACATATTGGGGGAATGTTTACTGGGTTGAAGCTGACGAATGTGGCTTATGAAACTGAAATTGGAGATTTTGTACGGTTATTGTTTTTGCTACTCCATTACATTCTTGCCTATATATTAGGAGGATACCGTAACCGTATCTCAACGCTTCAACAATTAATATGCCTAATTTAATGGAAGCTGTTACTAAAATGTATGTATTATAAGGTAATAAAATAATTCAATATTGCATATTATCATGCATAACAACACTTAGGCCTTTTCCGACCATCGGAACTTATTTAGCCACTAGTAGTAGTAGTATGATTGGACACAGTCCCAGGCTACGGTGTGGGCCCATAGGACAGAAGGATTTAGCCACTAAGTGGGGCTCTCACTAAAAGGTTTTGAGATAACCTCCCATAACTTCATAAAAAGCTTATTTTTCCCCATCAATTCAAGGTTGATCGTTAAAAAAAAGGTCACATGACTGTAGAATGTGACGTCATTTGTGATGCCGTAGAGTAGCCGCCTGTAGGAGACCTACCGTAGTATCAGTATTTGTAGTATGTGACGTCATTTTCTTGTCGCCTGCCAGCGTTTTTGCTCTTGTAATCCACAGCTAAAACCACCAGCATTTACTTTTTTTTTTTTTTTTAAATATACAATTTTTTTAAACAAAAAACATATTGTAATAAAATAGGTTAAAGAGGTACCTTATCTTGCATGTTATACATTTTATTGTTACAACTGTCAAGTAGCCTATTATAATGATTCATAAATGCTCTAGTTAAATATGTTAATACTAATGGGATAGGGGCCGTGACGGATTTAGTGTAGGGTCTGCATACCATCTTGACAAGGTGAAGACTAGAGTACGAATCTCATTTCGGTCAATTTACCATGTCTTCCTTTCTCTAAAATAAGGCATTAATTGTACAATTTTTGCATCTATATGTAAAATATCAAGTGACTATAGAAACCCAAATTAGTTACTTACTTATAATGGGTATTCACGTATACCATTATTAACATTTCATTCCTTAATTCTTAAAACATTATTAGTAGAAATGGAAAAAATGTGCTGCGGAAAAGGAGAAAATGGGAGTGGTCATTGGCACTGAAAGCAAAGGGGTGATTCTGAGTAATTACACTTCATTAAATAAAATTACTGGCACTGGGGTGGAAGATTATTTAAATTAAATTAAAGAGGGAGATCTTGTCGAAGGCTTTGCTCTTATTAATTTACAGTGCCGCAATGTTCTGGCTTTTTTGGAGTTTCTTTCCCTCTTTGCTTAAGGGATTGTCTGAGCGAAGTCTCCAAATTAGTCTGTTACGATATTGGCTAGAAAAGCAAAGTAATGCCTCAATGGACAGGTTTTTAGACATCTCTATCATGTACAATATAGCCATCATAGTTGGACAAGGCGTTGCTGTGAGGAAATAGTGGGGAAATTCAACGCCTTCCCCAATAGTAATTGGAAATTCGATGATGACAGTAAAATCCAGGCTTGAGGGGGGGGGGGTGCTGTTGTCAATCGGAAAGTGTACTTCGAAAAGTTAAGTTGCTACTGAGGATCCGAGATTCAATCTTAAAGTCTACGTAGTGCCACTGATGATGTCTGATAATGTTGACCTCAGATGATGACGAAATGTTTGGAAGTACTGTTTCATGTCAACCACGGCCCATCAGCCAGGATTCTTGATTATCATTATCATCATCATCTGATTCCTGAAAGCCTTTTGCAATTCTGATGACCCTGTTCCAATGCACTTTATAGCAGTAACCCTAACGGGTAGGCATGTTGGGCATGTTATTGACCGCCTCATCCTTAATTTTGCAGTAGTTAAGAAGAAGGATAAACACAAAATATTATTACATACATATTAATTATATTATTCTACTAGTAAGGCGCCCATTCCACCGACCGGCTAGGGCTATTTACAAAAACGGTGACGTGGTAGCAGACATTCAAGACTTAGGTGGCGTTTCCACCGACCTCGCATTGCAGAATGCAAATGACATTGACGGAAATTAGAATTTTTATTTTTATAGAAATCTATTAAAATGTTTGTACTTAACATATCCCATGACGCCATTTTTTAATTTTAGTTTGTTTGTTTGTGATTTTACTGTATGATCATTGATCAATTTTAACTATGGCATAGAGGAAAATAAACATTTCCGTCAATTCTGCAATGCGAGGTCAGTGGAAACCCCGCCTAAGTCTTGAATGTCTGCTACCACGTCACCGTTTTTGTAAATAGCCCTAGCCGGTCGGTGGAATGGGCGCCTAAGTTAGTGGAGTATAAAGCCCACCTTTACACAAAACTAGAAAGGTCTGGGACTACCTGCTTTACATTCCCCCGCAGCATGGCCCGAAAATGTAGCAAGAGTGGGTCTCGAACCAACAACCTTTCGGGTAATTGTCATAGTCCTCCCCACCACTCTACGTGTCTTGATACCTCTCTCAGTCCTTATGCCTGAACTATTCATTGGTTACCGTGCCATGGTGTTTCATAATACGACCCTGTTATGAACTTCCTACATTTTCAGGCTATGCTTCGGAGGGCATATAAAGCAGGCGGTCCCGGGCCTACCTAGTTGAGTGTAAGAGAACTCCGCTACGTTGGCTTAGTAATAGAACAAAAAGTCCTTATTTTATGAACTGCCGACGATCCCTGTGGCATACTGCTGCCTAATTTGTATAAGGTAATTAACTACGCTTCAGCAAAGTGACCCTTTTTTCAGTTCGAACCCGTATGGCCCAGAAAAGTAGGCTACAGAGTCCAAGCCAGTCCTTAATTTGATTTGGAGGCATCTTGTTCAGATATTTTATAAGGCAGAGGAGCACTTAGTTTAATATTTGGTTGCGTGGTATGAACAATAACTTGTCGTGAGATTTATGGAGCAACCTATTCAAACGATTTCCATTCAAATAGGTACCCTTTTAACTTTTAATGAACCTAGCCTACCTCCCATACCTTTTGTAGCACATAGGGACGATTAGGGACTTTTTATTGATTGTTGCTAGACGCGGCCTGATAGTGACTATGTCTTTAACGGGTTCTATTGCTTTGCTATATTTCGGTTATTTCGGTCGCCATTAAGAACGCGACAGAGATGACTTTTTCAGAGTCATGGGGGTAATTTTTCTCGATTTGACTCGTAGAATAGCGGTACAGACTCTGACTTTCACCCGAAAGGTTTTTGGTTCGAGTCCTACACTTCCTACATTTTCTGACCATGACCATGACCATGTCTACAAGTACTAGTAGTATTAGTAGTCTATAATATAGTAGTCTTATAATCAGTGGCGGCGCTAGAAATTTTAAGGTGGGGGCCATGGAGGGGCATGACTTCGATCTGGGGGGGGGCCAATGAAAAAACAAAACACTTTTCATTGGGAGTAGGTACACCGTTCAATAATTCTGCAATTTAACAAGATGCAAAATTTCTCAAAAATGGGGGGCCCCGGGCGGGCCCGAAGAAACTTTTGGGGGGCCAGGCCCCCTCGGGCACCCCCGTAGCGCCGCCACTGCTTATAATAGTAAATGTGTTGTGGGCATTGAAATTGACATTTTTGGCGTCGTTCATTTCCTGTAAATTTATGATTATGCAATCATGCACTCTTTCATGTCAATGCATTCTAACGTGGCAATAAAAAATACGTAGGCTAACTAGCCTTTTGTTTGTTTGGATGTTCGATAAAAACGGGCATTGGCGTAATTATGGGGGCTGAGGGGGGGGGGGATTAATCAAAATGATTGAATAAACTAATTTATCAGCCAATTAAATTAACGAACAATTAAAAATACAAAAGAAGCAGACAATAATAATAATTTTGAAAAAAGACCCCTTTAGCCGAAAAATGCGACGCGACGATTTTGGAAGCTGCCGTGAAGCCAACCGCACAAAAGGCGGGGATTCCAGCAACGTCAAAACTACATTTACTATCACTATTGACGTTGGTGCAATCCCCGCTAAGGTGCACGGGTTTCCCATGGAAACGACGTCGGCAAATCGCGACTGTGAGAATCGACCGGGTGTACCGGGCCTGAAACGCTAGAATTTACTGGCGAAACATTCAGTGCACATTTATGTGCAGTGTAGATGGGACTCATATGCAGTGGAGGGCTTACCAATAGGCAACTGAGGCAAATGCCTATACCCGCACACGCGTACTTTTACGATTTTTTGCATATTATTATAATATATTAATAATTATCAGATATTGAGGAATAACTTTTCAAATTTAGGCGCGCATTTTTTTTTTTTTTTTTAAATAAAAAATAGTGGTTTAATTAGTGTGGTTTGGATTTTGGCGCCGCGGAGAAGGAAGCGCGGGGTTAGCAGATCAGTCGGGGCAGGAGGGGGGTGTCGTCTGCTGTCGCGAGCGCGTGGTTGTGTTGTGTATTGTCGGCGTTGAAATAATATAATATTTCCTTTATTAATTAAACAACAAGCTATTTCGGCACTTAAAAACTAATAATGTCGTTGTCGGTGAAGTTTTCGGACATAGTGCCAATGTACAGTGGAGAGGGAGACTTTTGTGAGTGGTTGAGAAAGTTAAAATTAGTGCCAAGTTGCAGAAGGTAAAGGAGTTAGTGGCTTTTTTACCATTATTTCTTACTGGAGGGGCATTCGACCGTTTCGGCCTTAGAGGGGAGGTTCAGTGTGGGAGATGAAGGGTTTGTGAAACCGCAGGGAGCAAGATGCACGTCTGAGTGGAGAAAGGGACACATAACGGAATTGCGTTCTGCACAGAGTGTGGCAGTGGATGGCACGCCGGTACACGTAAGCCATGTACGGAAGGTGCCGGCTCAGGAGATCATGGAAGAGGATGCCACGGTGCTGCAGCCAAGCGATATTGGAAGAAGGTTGGCGGAGGACAACGAGGATGAGATGGCAGCCTGCTTGGTTGCAAGATTATGATGTGGACATCATGGGGGCATGTGGTTTGGATTTTGGCGCCGCGGAGAAGGAAGCGCGGGTTAGCAGATCCGTCGGGGCAGGAGGGGGGTGTCATCTGCTGTCGCGAGCGCGTGGTTGTGTTGCGTATTGTCGGCGTTGAAATAATATAATATTTCCTTTATTAATTAAACTACAATTAGTGAGCACCCCCCCCCCCCCTATACATAGAATAATTATTAATGTCCGCGACAAGGGCAGTGCCTATATCGCACAAAGCCAAATCCGCCCCTGCTCATATGGATTGCTTTTATTTGTAATTTAACTTTTTTTTCAGGAATCTGAGGCACAAGACCACAGCTTTCGAACCAAGGCTTTCCGCAAACCACGACCATGTCAGTTATGTCATCAGCTGATCCACACGAGAGGATCCGTGTGCAGGGCCTGCAAGTATGTCTGCCATCAAGCGTGCCAGTCAAAGGTAAGAAAAAATATGAGTAGGTAGTGACTCGACGCGTCTACCATACCTAGTTGAATATACAATAGGTATTTAATTAGAACCCCCATGTTTCTGCACCATTGGATTCCGTTTAATACCAAAATATCCCATCTTTTAGGAGGGAAGTTTTTTTCAGAAAATATTTTTAAGCAGTTTTTTTTTTAAAATAAAACCCTTCAAAAACGAAGTTACCCAAAAAAGTTACAAAATACCCCTGGACAATATTGTTGTGAGCCTACATGCGGAATTTAATCAAATTCTATCAAGTAGTTTCAAGTCCGTAGCTAGGGTTTTCTTTCTGGGGAGGGGGGTCCAGAAATTTCATTGGATATCACATAGTAGTTTTTATTTTTTCTCCCAAAATCCGATTCTACCTATTGTCAAGTAATTTCATTTCGGGGAGGGGGGGGGGGGTTGAAGTATGAACCCCCCCCCCCCTAACTACAGCCTTGAGTAGGTAGTTTGACCCCAAATCTAGTTACTGTCAGACAGATAGACATTTCATTAAAACCGTAAATCACGGAATCAAAAACGTTGACCATCACAAAGCTTTCCTTATGTAGTACTGTACATACACATAGGAAATCAATACGTGTCATTAGGTTTGTAAGAAGGGAACACTTCGCCCAATGTAAAATTTAATAAATACTGACTACTAGTACATTAGCTTATTCTATTTATTTTTAACAAATTGCCTATACTGAAAAGTGCAGGAAAGTGTTATCAATTTCAAGTGCGTTTTCATACATCTCGGTTGTAGTAAAATTGCCGATACACAAAAATGAAGGAAAGTTACAATTTCCAGTTATTTTCTCTAAACTTCTTTTCACTCCGTAAACCTAAGTGCACTTTAGTTTCTTTTAGAAGTTTATTTATTTACTGCCAGAATCTTCAGGATCTTAAACTGAGATTTTCCTGATTTATTATTATTATTATTATTATTATTTAGAGTTGAGCTGACACATGTCTTGGAACTGTATATCATAGCAGTGCATCATTCATACTGTGACCATTGTCGATTAATCAATTATTTACTGATTGGTTACATATTGTGGCCGTTCCCATTCAGGCTATATGAATGATACAATAAAAGATTTTCTCGAGCCCTTTAAATTCACTTCTTATTTACTTACAGTATATATAATACGTTAGTTTTGTGATGGTCGAAATTTTAGATTTCATGTTTTCAGGTCTCAAGACTCCAATAAAGTCAGGACATGTAGCGTAGTGGTACGGACTCTGACTTTCACCCGAAAGGTTTTTTGGTTTGAGTCCCATACTGGCTACATTTTCTGGCCATGCTTCGATGGGCATGTAAAGCAGGCGGTCCCGGGTCATCCTAGTTGAGTGAAAGAGAGGGCTTTATAGCCCTAACTCCGCTAGGTTGGCTTAGTAATAGAAACAATATAAAAAGTCCTTATTTATTTATTTATTTATTTAGAGTGGTTTCTCTGAAATTGGCAACAGAATTTCTATCGAATAGTCCAATACCTTGGGATAGGGAAAATCGTCTCTGAGCAAACAACCAAACAAACTCGGTTAGGGCAAAAGCCCGGTTCCTTTGTTCATAGTAATGCCCTCTCAAATGATTGCGGACTATGTCCTATTGTGGCGGCCAAACTTTTCGCACAAAGAACTTGTAATGTGTTGATACCAAGTTTGTAGTTGGGCTCTCTAGGGAGCCCCAGCCAAAAATGGCGTGTGGCACGAAGTCTGTTGTTTAGCAGTACGCTCACCTCTGCCTATTGTTCCCCTTGACACTCTAACGCTGTGCAACACAGCCGGATCTTCCTCGGGTTTAACACCTTGTATTATTTTGATATCTTCCTCCTGCCAATATTCCGTATTACCATAAATGAGGACGCACCCATAAAAAAAAGTCCTGGAATAGGATGGACTTATGTTCTTATAAAATATTGATGCCCAGCATTCTGGCGGAAAAGCATACATGGTGTGTCTTGAACAGGCATATTCCCCACAAATGCCACACTAAAGAACATCAAGCTTTCAGTCATAGTGCAGTTCGCCTACTTATTGTGGGTCATAGGTCCCTTGTCCAATTCCAACGACCCCATGGATTTCGGGCATTATTTGTATTTTTTCCGTGTGAATTTTTGGACATCGGCACACTGGTATGCGTCCTCGATGCCAACCTACACAGGCTACAAGCGACAAGCTGAGACAAGCTTACTATTGACGCAATGAAACAGGCGAAAGCATGACTTAACCAAGTACAGATCATAATATCAGACCGTTGATGAAAATGTTCTGAAAATTTGCTATTTTGCTAAACAGACCCAGTGGACCCCCCCCCCTGGCTACGCCACTGCTTACATTCTTCTAGGCAAACTACGATTTTAAATAAATAAATACAGCCCTCTCTTACACTCAACTAGGAAGGCCCGGGACCGCCTGCTTTACATGCCCTCCGAAGCATGGCCAGAAAATGCAGCTAGTGTGGGAATCGAACCAACAACCTTTCGGGTGAAAGTCAGAGTCCCTACCACTACTCTACATGTCCTGACATTTTGATCCTCTCCCATCAGTTACGACGCGATGGTTAGGTACTTCTTTTTATGAATTACATAAGTAATCTATAATAAATAATATATAATATATCCAACATCTTTAGCAGCCTTTCTCCTCCAATTGGGGTAGCAGCCGCCGTTTAATAACAATGTTAATGTACCTACTTATCGCTCTGTACCTTTAAGAGTTAGGTGGAGTCTGGCGAAGTCTATCAGGCACAGTTTGAATGCAAGACTAGGTACTCGCATTATTCCCATATGGGCTAACCCCGCGGCGTGCGGAGCTCACTTTACCTGATAAGGAACTAGGTACGAGCCTATACCACCGTCTGAAGACCATGCGATTCCAAGTTCGATAACCCTTCTTGAACCTTAAGGCCTATCTCGGCATCTCCAAGAATTCGCAGTTTTGACTGCTCGGTTTCTCCTCTGATACTATCCAATTTTCACGTTTTTGTTATATTTTCATGCAAATTACAGGACACATACAGTATATCAGCTGCTACAGGCTAACAAGCCCTGCTGCGAGATGGGAATAGAGTTTAGGGGGAGTAAGAGCCTCACACTATCTCTGCTGTCCTTGCAGAATAAGCAGCGAGCTGTGGTAAAAAGGCATCAGGTGTCTGCAGATTGCAGACTATTCACTATACTGCGGACACATAAAACACACATATTTTAACTAAAAAAAAAAAAAAAAAAAAAAAAAATGGGAGCACGATGCGCACCAGAAGTTAAAATACTGTGTTTCTCTTTACATTGTTATTCATCCAATCCTAATATTCAAGGAACAACATTGGTTACTGATGAGCTATAGAGCTATAGTTATTTCCAAAGTACCCATGTTAGGCCTGCAGCCAAACCAGGACAGTCTGCCTTCATGTAGGTGTGGTCAACAAGTCTTCTATTACCGCAGGCTATTTTATTTCAAAACGGAATCTTTTGGAGGAGCCGACACTGATTTTACAGTGTACAACTTCTTATGTGAGGGTCTTGAAATCTGAATTGTCATAATTTTGGTGGACGCTAACTGTCGGCAAACTACTCGATGGAGTTCGATGAAATTCATATCTCGGGAGCATTAATTACAATTTGGGCTTACTCAATTCAGATAGAGGAGGAGGCAAAACCCAACACTCCAAATAGCGACAATTATATTTCTCAAAAACGGCTGGTTATTAGTGTGATATGCTTAAAACCCACAAGGTCACTTTCGCTTTGGTAATTTTTTTCTGTTTTGGGCTAATTCAATTTTAGTGGATTTTAATTCTATATATGCTTACAACCGTCTTCTTCTAACAGAGCCTTGAAATATACAGTATGTGAGAGGGTGGGGTACATAATACCTTCTTCCATGATAAAATTGGGTGGTTTTGAATATGCGACTTAATGTCATCTTCCACCGACCCATCATTTGAACGGGGAAGTTTCACTTCTATCGTGAGGTTATAATGTCTTCGAATATTTTATGTCTCTTTCCGAAGAGTCATATCAAAATCCTGCTATACAGGCTAAAGAATAATTCTCGATCCAAGTATGGTATTTGGTTTTGACCCACTTATTCATTCCTCTCAGGGTTCTTTTCCCAATTAATCCTGTAGCACCTTCCTTTCTCCAGCCTTAGACAAAAAATTTGCTCTTTTTCGGGTTGCCGGCTGCGTATAGGCTCGGGGCAGTTTTCACAGCCTCATAGTTACAAATCATAATGTAAGCATCAGATTCAAATTTTATGCGATTGCTTCTGTCTTGTGCACATTAGGTACGGTACCGGTACCCAATTTCTTTGAACTGAACGAAAAGCTCTCATTCAAACGTATTGTAAATTCCACGCGAATTCCCTCCTCGACCGAGCGGTATGGGCAATGTCACGATTCCGGTTCAGGTACGACTACGATGCAGCCGGGTGCAGTTTAGCAGACCCGCAGTGCAGCGCGGTCCAAGTTGCCAGGCGGCCGGCCAGACCATTGGCCGCAATAACCGCTGTTTTTTTTTTTGCAAGATTTTCTGCAGTTTAGGTTGTGAAGTGTGAAAAGTGTCGTTTTCTGGATAATTTGTTGTAGTGGGTACACGCCGGCAAGGTAAGATTCCGAAATTCTGATTTTTAGCTTTTCTGACAGTGGCTTGGTATAAGCGCGTACTGCCTTGCCGGAACGCCGGCTTGGCCCTTAGGATTATGTACACAACAAAATTGCCTATAGGTCTACTAGTGTGTTGAGACGAATGAAATTGTTGCAGAAAAATAAATATTATGTTATCACCAACACAGCCCGGCCTATCCCTAAAATAGCTAGGCTACATTCTGATTTTATGCTGATTTTATTATTTTCCTTAAGTCTGGCGCCTACCAGCAAATGTAAATTAGGCTAAAACATGTCATAGGATATATGGAAGTAAGTTGACAAAACATTTTCAGTGTAGGCTCATTTACCGGTTCTTGCTGTACATGCATTGTAACTCATAATACCAATAACAACAAGCCAAACTACAATACAATAGTGTGCAAGTTAACAAACTTCCTTGAAGGCATGTACATGCATCAGATAGGTGCAAATTGCAATATTAAATGGATATTTGAACTGCATGTGTCAGTTGAAGGCTAGCCTCTGAGATTCAGTTGAAACTATCTCATGTATCTGTTATCATAATAGCCAAAAGGCCTCAGAGGGTTTCGATTTGGATGCTACTGTGCCAAAATAAATTTAATTGCCTTTAATAATTTAGCCTCAGCTCTTTTTATTGGGACTGTATTGAGACTTCCAAACGAGCTTTTAGTTGAAGCAGTTGTTCCAATTTTCTTGGCCGGTCGGGTTTGGTGCCATTCTCCTGGCTCGGACAATAACAGAAAAGGGAAACTAGAAATTGCGTCGATTTCGTTTACTCCCAGGCTGCTATCTCGTCAATTGGTAGCCATGAGCACATGGAGAATTCGGATATTCGACAATGCAGGAATACTATAAGCAATCTCATCCTCGCTGGTTGCACCATGGTCTTTTAATGGATCCCTGGACATGCTGATGTCTATGGCAGTGAGGAAGCAGACAGGCTGAGAAGGAGCTGGTATGGAACCCGTGACTTTAAGTGACTGTAAGAGGCATACCAAAGAATTCTTCTAAGGCAAGTGCGCGACACCTCACAGGACCGGCGCTGCTATGAAAACATGTGCAGAAGAAAGACAGGCCACCATAAACTTTTAGCCTGTGTGCCGGGTGCAGCCTTGCATCAACAGAAATGTGAAATACCCAAACGTGAGAACTAATGGGGTGTTTTAAGGTATATGACGTCACCTTCGCGGAACAGCCAGCTAGAACAAAGGTAGACTAGCCTCTACCATCTAAAATCAACCGAGAGGAAGAGTTTTTCGAAATACCTGTTCGCAGAGAGCCAGATCAGAACATTCAACCGTACTTGCAGGAACCTCTCGATAAGCAGACAGAAGACTGCAGCCAAGAGCAGCAGACAGAAGATTTTAGCCAAGAGCATGGGGAACAACGAACGCTTGGCAATGATGTCGACCCTAACCAAAACGTGCGAAGGACAGGGCGCATCACAAGGAAAGCGAGCCACCTTATGAATATGCTTTGAATTTTTACACACTGCTTATAAGGGTTGTGTTTTCTATTCTACTACTCCAATCATGCGACAAGTTAAAAAATAATAATCCATTACTAGGCCTATGCCTATGCAAGCATTATAATATTTTACCGTCTAAGTTTTAACTAACCGGTGATTACAAGCTTTAATAAAATTATTATTATGATGGATGGATATGATAGCATGAGGTTCTTTTTTATAAGCATACATTACTTATGATTTATAGCGACTTGTATCTGTACTTGGTTAAGTCATGCTTTCGCCTGTTATACACTGCGCCAATAATAAGCTTGTCACTGCTTGTCCATCATCGCTTGTAGCCCGTGTAGGTTGACATACCAGTTTGCTAATGGCCTAAAATTCATACGAAAGCAATATAAATAATATCCGAAATCCATGGGGTCGTTGGCATTTGACAAGGGACGAATGGGCCTAGTAGACCTAGGTCCATAAAAACGTCATTATTATTATTATTATTATGATTATGATTTATAGCTTAGCATTGCCATTTACAGTGTACAAGCTATTTAAAGCCTACTAACCCTATTTTCCTATACTCCTACATATACGTGTAGACCTACAAGTCACGTCTATGATCCAGAAGTCCTTCTGCTCAGTATTTGCTCCTGTGCATCGCAGCACCCAACTTCTGCTTTCAATTATCATGTCCGTCTAACAAGTTCAGAGTTCATCTACCGAATTAATCAAGTGCCACGACGTCACCAACTTCTAAAGCTGCCAGTTTCAGGAAAACCCCACCAGATGCCACTCGCGTTCTTCTTTGTACGACAGTTCGCGTAGAGTTCACCTTGAACGCCGTTCTCCGCGTTCATAGGTAGATTCAAACAACGTTTTCTTATGCTTCGTCCGTGTCGGTATTTTTAAATGGGAGTTGCGAGCTTTGTGTTTCGGTATGCAAATGAGTCTTTCAAGATTGAATGGTTGGACCTAGGTACCGGGTACGAGGTTTCGGTGCTCGTACCACCTCAGTATCGCGCCTGCCGGTGTGTTAAATGTGCATGTGGCTGGGTTTGTTATCTGTCAGCTAGCACGTGTTATTCTTATCGGATTACGTTATCTGATTGAGTTTTTTTTTCTGATTTTGATTTTCCATCAGTTTTCCCGCACCTGGAATATGATATGGTTCTTTTAGCATACCGGTATCTTCGTATAGGTACATGTACAGGGGTGGGGGGGGGGTGGTTGCTAGATGTATTTGAATTAAATAATGTACTTGTTCGTAAATGCATTATTGTATTGGCTAGGTAATGATTGTATAAATGGGATTCAGATACTAGAAATCATTGGGGCCGGACCGAATAAACTTGACCACTATTAATAACCATGTTCTCATTTCTAGGCTACAGTAGTTAATATACTGTAACGTAGCCTGATAGTAATAATAATAATAATATTATCACGTAGCCTGTCGCTGAAAAAAAAAAAAAATTGATAAGTAGGCTACCCAACACCTGGGCCCCCATATATACGCCACTGACTGAAAATATACTGTATGTAGGCGCGAAATGGTGTACGGTTTTTTGGATTTCAACTACTAAGCCGTTTAGATTTTTCTGGAAAGAAATATTTACATTAATGGAGACAGAGGGGCCTGGGGTCTCCCCGAAAGAGTTTCTTTTTTGGAAATACAATATAGGCGCAAACCACTTGTTTTGTACATATTGATGTATTTGCCATCAACATAATGTAAGCCTATATTGAATTTGACCCAAAGATAATTTATTTATATTATTGTAATGTAATTCTGGCAACCCTAGTGGTGGGGGGGGGGGATAGTTGACAACAGTCCATTCATAGGCGGATCTAGGATTTTTTGCGGGGGGGGGGGGGGAGGTGCAAAATTGAAAAAGGAGCTTGTTTTTTTATTAACCCTATTTGATATTATTTAGTCAAAAAGCTGATTCTATCAAGTGCATGGTCAAAATGTTTGCCCCAGGATCCGCCCTTGAGTACTTGCAAAATTGGCTGTTATAGACTACAGGCAACGATGCCTGTATAGTGTACAATGACCTAGGTTGTCTTGATATGGGAACTAAAGCCGTCATTTTCTACGAATTAGCAGCCTACGTGCCTGTCAGCATATATACTTATTGCAAGCAGTAGCCTGGCCGAACTTCTTACTATACTAGCCTTGTTGAAACTCATGTAAAAATAAAAATATATTATAAATCATAAAATATCTACCATAGAACTGTCATAACGTAGAAGAAATGTTCCTTTACATTTTGATATTATGTAGTGTGTGTGTGTGGCCGCTGTTTTGGAAGGCGTGGACCTAACTTAACCTTGCATTTTTTCACGACTTCTAAACGGTGTACATTGTACATAGCCTACTAAGTATTGTATTACGAGAAATGTAGGGAAGCATTTCTTGTAATTTATAGTATTTTATTATTATTATTATTATTATTATTATTATTATTTTTTTTTTTTATGGTTCTAAGATCGATGTTTCTTTAGAAACAATTTAACAACTACGGCGAAGTATTGCAAAGGGAAAGTATTATTGAAATTTCTCGAGAAATTCGACTTTGAAGAAAATACCCGTAGTGGGGGTGTACCATTTGCTTTGAAGAGGTTTCAATGGTTTTGCAGAGATTTAAGCCTTTTACATAAATTAATTAACATGCCAAAGTCTTTTCAAGGTGTTTATCGATATTTGAGAAACTATTGTATGTAAATAGCAGCAACAGCCCCGCCCTTAAAATAGACACAATTTCTTCGTAAAATCATTGGCGTATTTGTATATATAAAATATTTTCTGGAGAAGACTTAGCTATCAACTTATTCCTGTGAGCAGAGGCCCGAGAGGACGTTGAATTCTACCAACCAAAGAGCTTACCGCTCGCTGTTGACCTGAACAACAACAGCTAGATCTGGCAAATTATACATTGCAACTACTTGTACATAGGAAAATGAAGACAATTTTCTTTCTTTCTTTACATTAATTAATTTCGTCTTGCATTATCCCATTTCGGGAGGGGCCCAGGCACCCCATATGCACGCCACTGAGTGAAATATTGCATATATTTTAGCCTATTATACATTAAATGTGAGTGAAATTTAATTTAAGCTGCATTTTACTTTAGTTACCGAAAGCTAAAAGCTACATACAGTAAATGAAATACTGTACACATGCAGTCACCAGTTTGGCACATTGATAAGTACCCGACACTGGTGGCCTTGATGTGTAATACAGCATGCCTACCTGAAAACTAGTGATAAGGTACGGTAAATAAATAAATAAGGGATTTTTGTTGTTTCTATTACTAAGCCAACCTAGCGGAGTTAGGGCTATAAAGCCCTCTCTTACACTCAACTAGGAAGGCCCGGGACCGCCTGCTTTACATTCCCTCCGAAGCATGGCCAGAAATTGTAGCCAGTGTGGGACTCGAACCAATAACCTTTCTGGTGAAAGTCAGAGTCCATACCGACCATACCACTAATCTACATGTCTTGACTTGGGAATTTGAGAGGAAATTTTTTCACTTTAAATCTTCGATCTTAGAATGATTCAAAATTTCGGCAATAAAACTTTGATTTCCGCCATTCCCTCGGAAAATTTGCAAGCTCATTCCCTCCATCTGGCAAATTAGAATCAGCATATCTGGCCTAATCAAATTGCACACTGCAGCTGCTATAAATAAGCCAGCTGCATTCGCAGTCTATCATACAGACGATACAGTATAGCCCAGCGGGTCCCAAACGTTTTTCCTCGAGGACCACTCCGAGGGTCAGGTACTGTACCGCGGGCCGCAGGTGTAGAAAATGAAAAAGTATGAAAATTGACAATTATTTTGACATGGACATTGACAAAATATGGACATATATATTTTCTATTCAATGAGAACCGTGAAAATGCTTAGTATAGTTTTCAACTATTGCTCCAATATTAGGATTCTCCATGCTCGCAGCATGCTACTCGCAATTTTTAAATTTTTTTTTTTCGAGTAGGCCGAGCAAAAAGAGCCGCTGGCCACAGCCCGTAGGATGCCGGATGGCTGTCCTATAACAACCATCCCCAAACTATGGCACTTCATAGCCTCTTTTTGATGTGGCCCTTGGCCTACCTAACAAAAAATTAAACTTTCTGCGAGTAGCCTGCTACGAGGAGAAGCCTAGTATTGGGTCAATTGTTGAAGAAAATATTAAGCAGTTTCACGGTTGTTATTAAATTAAATATACCTTGGCAATTTTCATGCTTTTTCATTTTTTACATCTGCAGCCCGCGGTAATGTACCTGGCCCTCGGAGTGGCCCTCAAGGAGAAAAGTTTGGGGACCGCTGGTATAGCTGTTATGTCTGTAGTTTTATTAGCAGCCTGCGCGTTTTGTACGTTTAGTATTGTATATACAGCCTGAGCCTACGAATACAATGCTGTATATTTAGATTATAAAAAATACTGAGTAGTGTTTGCTGGGGGTTTATAAATAAATAAATTACTTTTTGTTATATTACTAAGTCAACTCAGCCGAGTGAGTGCTACAATACAATAAGACCCTCAACAAGGATGGGAACGGGGGGGGGGGGATAATAATCGGTTTTCAGCATTTAAGTCTCGAGGGGGGGCGTGCGTCCTTTGCACCCCCCCCCCCCCATGCGGCAGCGCCACTACATGGGCTTAGCTGAATAATCTAGTAAAAATACGAAAAGTTCTTCTGGGAAGGGGGAAGTTTTAAAATAAAATATCAGGTTTTTAAGCAAATGTTGGCATGTAGGCCTAGGCAATTTAGTAATAACTTATTAATTTTACGTACAATGATACAGATGGTTCTCACATGGAAAGTCACAGAATAGGTCTGTGAAGTTTGGGACAATAAATGTACGATAAATCTCTTTAGTGTACCGTAATCTCGCTGGGGAATAAATGAACTGAATAACAACTCCGAGCTGTGGCATGTTTGTACGAGCACAATACGATAGATATAAAAAATTCAAGAGCGTTAACCCGGAGCCAGCCCCTGTGGACCCCAGCTTATTTCAAGGGTTGTAACACTATTCCATTCTTTTAAAACATTTACCTGAATTTACTCTTCTCCCTCCTGAATTTTGAGGGAATCCTGTGCACTTACTACTTACTGTAGTGGTACAGACTCGGACTTTCATCCGAAAAGTTTTTGCTTCGAGCCCCACACTTGCTATATTTTCTGGCCATGCTTCGGGGAGCATGTCTAGCAGGTGGTCTTCCTATTTGAGTGCAAGAGAGGGTTTTATAGCCCTAAATCCACTAGGTTGGCTTAGTAACAGAACAAAAAGTCTTTATTTATGTATCGACTTCGATGGCAAGGTGGTAGCGTACTTGTACTTGTGCGAGTCTCTACATGCCATGCGATCGGAGACGTGTCGTAACTCAGCACAAGTATTAATTTACTCATTGACGCGACTGAAGAGGACAATCGAATACATTCATTAAATTGTTTGTATGCGATTAACCTTTCATTAAAAAAAAGAAGAAATTACCTGAATTTCTCGTCTCTCTCCTGCATTTCGAGGGAATCCTGTGCACTTTCTTGTTCAGCTGTTAGCTACTTTTTCCTCGCTTGAACCCTTAAGAGGGGTCAGCGATATGACAGGTTCTCTTCCACCCATTGCGATTCCGTGCTTCGCCTGCATTTGCTCTTACAATTCTGAGGCCTTGGTGGACTTTTGCTTCTACCGTAAGCGCGGGCCGGCCTCGTCTTCTTTTTCCCTCAGCTTCGACATGTTTTATTCGGTTTAAATTAAATTAGTAATATGACTGGTTTCGGATACAATACAATCCATCACGAGATGGGTCCGAAACCGGCCATATTAATAATTTATTTACTATGGATTATTGCGTTCTTACTTCTCCCTAAGATGTCCCCAAGTTCCACGAAGTATTGTATAAAGTACTGAACAAGTAACCAATACAATACACGTGCAATAACTTAGTGCTGTGTTAATCGACGATGCAAATGGGCTGGAAATGGACTACTTATTAGAGGTAAGTTGATTTTTTTTAATTTTTAATTTTTATAGATTGGGGTATAGGTGTTACCTATGTGCACTTCAGCCTATTGGGCCTCCTACAACAAAGTATCTAAATCCCTTCCTCGAGGCCTATCTCCCACAGGAGAACCAGGATCTTGAGGTGGTTTAGAGTTGGTAGGTCTATTACATGTAACTGCAAGCTTCCCAATCATGCTGCTCTTCTTCGTGCGATTGCATCGCAGTGAAGGAGGATATGCTTGGGGTCCTCCGCTCCTTCATTGCATTTATTAGTTGGCTATTTTCATGTAAACAGGTTTCACGTTTCTGTCGATGTTACAGGCAAGTGGTAACGTGGAGGGGGAAGGGGCATGCCTATCAACTAATTGAGGTACACCTATGCCCTATTTCAACCCAAAAACTCCGTAGAGCATAATACTTTAAAATATCCATAATCCATAATTACTTTAAAAATAGTTTTCTCTAAAAAAAAAAAAAAAAAAAAAAAAAATCTTGGAAAAGCAACCAGTTCAGTTTTTTTACTCTATTTAGCACCTAAAACATGCCTGAATTTAGAAAGCGTCGATAGATAGGTTTCTCAGAATTTGCGCTAGGAAATTGGGAATGTTTACCAATTATTTAGTGGTAGAGAGTTATCCGTTCTTTTGTGTAAGTAGTGGGGAGGGGGGGGGGGGTTAAATGTTGAAGAAGAGACCGGTGGCTCTTAGGAATTGAATGATATTATTTGTGGCTGTTATTGTGTTTCCTAGAGCATCGGAGAGGGAGGAGGGTGCTCGTAGGACGGAGGCTCGTTGGACCGAGTAGGTTGGGCAATCGAGAAGAAGGTGAGCTATTGTGAGGACAATTTTTTTTTTTTTTTAGTAATTTTTCATGAAAATTGAACTTTTTTTTTAAAAAAAATTTTGCACCCTGAACCAAACTACCAAGGGACCTAGTGGGTTTTGTTCACATTAATAGTAACTACAGTATTATGTGATTTGAAAGAGAATCATTGTAGCCGTTTTAGAGAAAAAAAATTTCAGCTTTATTCCACATACATATTATTGCAGTATTATATGGAATATCGTATGATACTGACATTAAACTAAGTTAGGTTAAAGAGTTCACCACGTAGTTACAAGCGAGAAGTCCAGCGGTTAAGACGACACCCCAGATAGGCGTAGGTCGTTGGTTCGACTCCCGCCAAGACCGTAGTTTTTTCTAAATCCTCTAATTTCAATTAGGCCTATTTCAGTTTTTTTTTAGTTTTTGGTGGGTAAAAGCCCCCAATCTAAAGCACATTTTCTAATTAGCTAAGTCAATGGGAACCTTACAAAAATTTGTCATTGCAACATACACCTTACGTCATGTTTGGTTTTAGCCAATTACCAGCCATTCCCAACTGTCATTATAAACTGCAGTACAGTATATTCATTCATACAATAATGCCGTCTTGTGCTCGCACCTCGTAATAATAAGCCGCTTTACGACCCTTCCCTGTGGCCGTGTTAATGGTCGCAAAGGATGGAACGTCACCGTTTAGTTTAGGGGTGACGCAACACTCTATATTTGGGTAGCCCTACGGTGACTCAAAGCCGCTTTCTGTGCAGAATGCACAACACTGACCTTGGCCTTACTGCCAAATTACAATGATGATGTGTTCTGTCTTTCCATTTTTATCTTATTGACCTCTTGACTTTCTTGTTATTGTATTCAGCATTTTCAATTCAATTGCTGTGGTAGCTATACAAGAAAGACAGTGCAGCTGCATAATATGGAAATCAATAGACACAGTGCACTGTAACATGGTAAATTATAATTTCTAAGCAGCGGCATAATCGAAGGGTGTGGTGGCTTGTCTAGAAAAAGCCACAGTAGACCGAAAATGACTATGTGAGTGGGATTGCCATGATGATCTTTTATATAGAAGAACCCAGCCAGTTCGACTGCAAAGTGATAGTCAATTAATACAATTTAGCAACACTGCAGTTTCGTACGTGTATAAACATAATTATGTACCCAGACATATTGGACTCGAATAAATAAATAAACTCAGAAGTTCTCGCGTGGTGATATTTTCCTGCAATAATATGATTATGCAGCACTGTCAATATTGCATCAAGGTCACTTTTAAGTAGAGAACTACGGACTATGAATCGGAAGATCTTTTAAAAGGTTAAATCGCGTACAAACAATTTAATGAATTAACCTCTTTAATCGCCTTACTAAGTCACCTGATAAGTACTTGTGTCGAGTTACGACACGTCTCCGACCATAAGGTCTGTAGATACTCGCACAAGTAAAAGCACGCTACCACCTTGCCACCGAAGTCGCTTAGACTCGACACACTACTCACGCTTGTCCCTTACCGAGGCAGGCAAGGTACGGTACCCATTAAGGCTGGGTGGACCTAGGCCACGAGGAAAATGGTTCGTTGAGTCCATGCCCTTTTTTGTTTTTCACCAACCCTGAACCCATCTGCTCCAATGACAGATCTCCCGGCAGTACTGTTGCAGTAAATACTGCCTTTATGCACCGGGCCTATTACTCCGATTTGTTAAAAGATACCTGTCTACCATACCAGAATGTGCCTTGCCATTTTTCTAGCTGGCAAGGACTTTCTTTACATAGACTTCTTATCGGAATATTTTAAAGCCGTTTTGTACCACACCCATTGTATTGTTTCCAGGTTCAATTTGCATTTATGATTTTGCGGTCGTTAAAGACTTGAGTGCAAGCACTGGAACATATTGAAGAGATTGAAATCACCAGCCGGGGACGCGGTTGTAGGTCACATGGTGTGCAGCTTGGACAAAGAACCGGTCCGAGTTAACTCGAACATGCTTTCCAATTTATCAATTAGCAGATAGAGAAAATGAGTACTTTCATCTTTCATGGTAAATAATTTTCTTATAGTTAAATTTCGGACATCTCGGGGGGGGGGGGGGGGACCTGGCGTCACTGGAGGTGAAATAAATTCTAGATAGGTCAGACATTACAATACATTACCCCACCGCAATAATGGCAGGGCACGCAATGCATTTGAGCGTGAATTTTCATTTTTTCAAAAACATTTCTTTTGTACAAACCTAATACTTTTTTGGGAAAGCAGCCTGGCCGGTTTCGTTACTCAATTGAACACCCAAAAATGCCAGAAGGTAGAAATCGTCGATAGAAAGGTTTCGCAGAAAAATAATTTTTTAGTCATTTTTCATTTTCAAATTTAGTTATTTTTATTTTTTTACCCCCGGAAGCAAACTATGAAGGGGCAAGCGACCCCCCGCATTTTGTTAACATTAATAACGACTACAATATTATGTGAATTTAAAAGAAATCGTTGGAGCCGTTTTTGAGAAATACTTTTTTTAGACTTTTTTTGGAGTTTTTTGAGAATAAAACCCCCCCAAATCGAGTTAGCCCAAATTAAAATATATGGTCTCGAGGCATGATTTTTGTGAACGTACATGCAAAATTTCATCAAAATCGGCCGAGTAGTTTGCCTGGAAATCGATGAACAGACAGACAGAGCGACAGACAGACAGACATTTCGTAAAAACCACTTTTTTGGGTTCCTGGGACCTCAAAACGTGTAATTCCGTTGAAATCTCGGGATCGAAAATTTCGACCATCACAAAGCTTTCCTTACATTACGTATAAATTGGAAAGCAAAAACCGGTGCGAGTGAACCCGTACAATATGCTTTCCGATTTATCAATTAGTATATCGCAGTGTAGCAGGTTTACTTTAGAGCACCGGGCCATATGGTAATAAATAAAAGTAGTGTCAGTCGGAGGCACAATGGGAATCCGTCACCTGCTGCAATCTGGACCGCGGAGACCTGCCTTGTCTATTTAAGGAGTCCCCGTTAGGCTCGGAGAGGTCGCCTTGCCTACAAAAACAACAAAGTTGACGTCTGCGCCCTGCCTCTTTCTCTGTCCCGCTATTGAACTTATTATGTTAGGTATTTACCTGAATTGCAAATGGTATAAATGCTTCGGTAGCATCATCATTTATTTTCGGTAATGGTACCCGGATACGCCCGGATCCTGTTATTTTCTATTGAGATTTGTTTAATTATGGTATGAGCATAGATGGAAGTATATGTAGGTTCATATCCTTCCCTTTTCCTGCTGGGTTTTAAATAATATTTAAAAAAATTATATTAAGAGGAAGCTGACCGTTGATTTTAGTCACCCCTAAAGTTTGTTATTTTAAGCACCAAGTATTTAAATAGTAAGGCAGTCAGCACTGCTTAACGTGATCAGGATGCAGCTGCTTAGCCTGAACCAATTTAAGACCCAACACTTGGTGATTACGCAATCTAACGGTTTTCTATTAACCAGTTTTTCTGCTTACATTTGTACAACACGGCAAGTAAGCTACTGAACTGGTATGGCATCGCCAACACCAAAGAAATGGGACATACAATAGCTACCTGTGCCATTCTTGATTGATTCGGGAAGAACCGACTAACTCTATATATGTGGGAATAAGATTTAGTTTGTTTAAGCCTAGGTGGCGGGGGCTATTGCAGTACTAGCATACAATTTTTTAGTTTTGGTGCAGTGATTATTCTGTTAACTGATTGACAGGGGACATGAATTTACCGAATTATCAAATTCAAATTCGATTCAAATTCGTAAACGCGCTTTCTCAATGTGGGTGGACGCCAGCCTATTCCAAGGAACCAACACACCATTATATTGGGCAATACGTTGTACCTTTTAAGGGGATTAATGTTTTTTGGGATGGTTTATTGCCTGATTGATGGCTCCGCAAAGTCGGTCCATTAGTGGGCAAGAGTTGAAGTGGTAGGTGGCAGAACGACCACTGAGATATTGCAGAGCTTTTAGGAACTTGTTTACACAGTACTCGTATAGTCCTAAAGAGGAATGATACAACATAACTGAAAAGATAGGACCCCGCACTCGGCAATTCCAATCCATCGAGACAAGTCAGAACATGGAATATCTCGGAGTATGTTCATCAGATGTAGACGCGTATCTGTACTTGGTTAAGTCATGCTTCCACCTGTTACACTGCGCCAATAGTAAGCTTGTCACTGCTTGTCCATTATTGCTTGTGGCCGGTGTAGGTTGACATCGAGGACGCATACAAGTTTGCCAATGTCCCAAAATTATTACGGTTAATAATATCCTAAATCCATGGGGTCGTTGGCATTGGAAAAGGGACCAAAGGGGCTAGGTTCATAAAAACGTCCCATTATAATAATAATATGTATGTTGATCAGACCCTGCGCAGTCTAGTTGGTTTTTGAGAATTGGACTTAGAGTTCTGTGTAGGAGAGATTGGACATTCGCCCCCGCCAATGTTTTTGTTAAAATTTCTCGCTTTCAACCCAATTCTTCGCCCAATTGACAAATCTTTCAACCAATCAGAGGACACCTTGCAGTAACGGCAGGATTTCCTGTTTAGATGAGGCATCCGTAGCTCAGTTAATCAACGATTCCGCAGTTGCTACAGAGCTCAAGCCGAAAGAGGGTGGTTCTCGTTATAAGCCAAATAGGCTACAGTCAAAATTAAGCTGCCTATTAAGATTGCCACCCAACTCAGGCATGTCATCAATTCCCGTAGGTGTGACCCAAGGTCATGAGGTCATGTACATATAACTTCTGTGCCTGCGATTATGTTGCATTGTTCATTTGCTTATCATTTTTCATTTTTCAATATTTTCATTTTTTTTTTTTTTTTTGCAACCACGCAACTTGGTCACATAGTTTCCACGACGATTTAATAATGCTACCTACTTCTCACTGCTATCCGCCATACTTAGCTTATGGTTAAGCGCCAGCTATTTTTTTAAAATCGTTATTTGATGTGTCCACTAGCCAGTTCCTGCTGGCGGTTAAGAAACGGATACTTCATACTTCACTCATGCATTGAACGAAAAGTATCGCCTTCTGCATGTAATAAAGTAATAATCCAAGGGATGATAGATGGACCGAGGCAGTGATTTGGCAAGAGCGCGACTACCCTTTTCAGAGCAGCTGTCTCCAAGGTCCGAATTGCTATGATGATTGCCACTCTTCGATAGAAGATGCATTCAAAGAAGAAGATTGTTCAAGGCGTGCTAGTATTATACAGTTGTACAATAATATTACAATCGACCCTTTGGAAAAAGTACCCCAATATGTTTCATCTCTGTCCCGGCAATCGGAGGTTCGAGTCCCATTCTGACCATTTTTTTTGTATTTCCGTTTTTGTTCTGGGGGGTAATGTTAGTTATGTTAGTTAGTAATGAGTAATGAGCTGGGGTAATGAGTTTCGGTTGGCGACCTCACTCACGTTAACTCGCAGTAGGTACGTAGATGGACTTCCACGAAGGACAGACATACTTTGCAATATAGCGTTAACCATGTGCAAACAGTGCAGACACAAATATGCAATTGTCCAACAGTCCCTCATATTTGCCCACACTAATGATTTAAACCAGCCATTCACATCCAAGGACACGTTGTCCCTCTCTACTTTGGCCACGGTCACTGATCATACTGAAAGGGCGGTTGAGTTTTTAACGGTGGAGAAGCTTGAAAGAAGAGAAGGCAAATAATTTTTTAATTATATTATATCTGTTCCCCACAGCCACTGAATAATAATATTAAGAGATAATCAGACCCTCATAGGTTTTAGAAAAAATTTAAGTTCACAGGAAATATCGTATTATCGTATCGTAGAGCTATAAAAAATGTCACACCTATATTATAAAAACAGGAAGAAAATAATTTAATTACAGTATAACCAGTCCCCCACTGCCACTGAATAATACCTAATATTATGGGATAATAGGACATTCTCCGGTTTTAGAAAATCCAAATTCACAGGAAATATCGTATCGTAGAGCTATAAAATAATGTCACACCCATTAGAAAACATTCGAGGGTGGTTGAGTTTTTAACGGTGGAGAAGCTTGAAAGAAGAGAAGGCAAATAATTTTTTAATTGTAGTATATCTGTTCCCCACAACTGCTGAATAATAATATTAAGAGATAATCAGACACTCATAGGTTTTAGAAAAAAATTAAATTCACAGGAAATACCGTATCGTAGAGCTATAAAAAAATGTCACACCTATTATAAAAACAGGAAGAAAATAATTTAATTACCGTATAACCAGTCCCCCACTACCACTGAATAATACCTAATATTATGGGATAATCGGACATTCTCCGGTTTTAGAAAATCCAAATTCACAGGAAATATCGTATCGTAGAGCTATAAAATAATGTCACACCCATTAGGAAACATTCGAGGGTGATTGAGTTTTCAACGCTGGAGAATAAGGAAAACAGAGAAAGAAAATAATTTAATTACAGTATAATCAGTCCCCCACTGAATAATTCCTAATAATCAGGGCATGTTGGTTTATCAACAGAGATTAAGACATGTAAAGACATGTAGAGTAGTGGTCCAGATTCCAACTTTCACCAGAAAGGTTGTTGGTTCGAGTCCCACACTTGCTACATTTTCTGGCCATGCTTGGGAGGGCATGTAAAGCAGGCGGTCCCGAGTTTTTCTAGTTGAGTGTATGAGAGGGATTTATAGCCCTAACTCCGCTAGGTTGGCTTAGTAATAAAACAAAAAAATCATTTTTTTTTAATATTATGGGATAATGGGACACTACGGTTTTAGAAAAATACAAATTCACAGCAGAAAATATCGTATCGTTAAGCTATAAAAAAATGTCACACCCATTAGAAAACATGCGTCATTACAAGCTTTGAATTCCTCCAACCTGACACCCTCGGTATTCGTTACTTTTTAAAAGTCATGTTCAATAATTGCTGCCAATTGGGTGCCAGTAATGACCACATACTGTAAATCAAAATGTAGAGGAACATTCCTTCTAAGAGATGTGATATTTTCTATAGCTCTACGTGTGATATTTCTTTTGAAATTTGGAATTTTCTTAAGGTACGAGGGGGAAATGCCTTAAAAGTGTAAAGATCAAATATCTCATAAAATATAGTAATCAAAAATCAAAAATATCAGGACAAATAGAAGAAATTTTTCTGAGTATTTTGATACATGATATGTACCTTCTTCTAGCCAATTACGGATACAGGGGGGGGGGGGTAGCTGCCCCCCCTAAAATTTGGTAAACCTATTGTAAATTAATTTATTGCGCTCTGATTTAATCAATCTCACATGTGTTTTTCCTATTTTGGCCCACAACTACCCCCCCCCAAAAAAAAAAAATGGGCTGGATCCGTCCCGTCCCTACTTCTAGCCCAGATTAGCCACAATTATTGAATTTGATTTGCATAAAAACTGTTGGTATCGTAGTCCCGATGAAGGACTTCATGAATTGTGGCCAATTTGAGTTACAGGGCCACATGTCATGTATCGAAATGTAGAGGAGCATTTATTCTAATTTAATGGATATTTTTTACGGCTCTACGTTCGGGAAAATTTACTTTGCACAAAACTACGCGAAGGGGGGGGGGTGCACTCTGATTTGCTCATAATAACAATAACTAATTATAACAATAGAAAATTCCAAAAGAATACTCGTCTTTAAGTCGCCAAGCTGAGTCAATAATATAACCTGGTTTCTGGAAATCGAGACAATCCATTATTCCAAAGCTGCAATAACAGTGTGGAACCATAAAGTGAGTAATAAAAAATTCATTTTTACTGCGGACCTGTTTGAGAGGCCGTTCCACTGATTGATTTTAGGGGAGCTCATGGGTTCCTCTAAAATTGATTTTAGATGGTCCCTTGTATTTGAAAATTTACCGACTCTAAAGTAGGTAAGGCAGTGCATGTGCCGACTTCCTTCCCCCCCCCCCTCGCATTGTCTTTGTCTTACCCGACCTAGGCTATTTTATTGCATTTATTTTATTTGTATATTTATCATTTTTTCAGGTTTGCGAAAGTGACTTGATGGCTCGCCGCTTTGGCTATAGATTTTGGCATGCTGCCAATGAGGTTCATTTGTGACGTCATTTTGTAGATGGCAGCACCAGTTGCAATGATATCAAAGCGTTGATTTTTCCATAAGCCTCAATAATATTTTAAAATTATTTTATTTATTTTATTTATATATTATTTTAAAGTGATATATTTCTAGAAATCATGGAGAATATATACAGTATGTTAAATTATATGCAGCGAAATAAGGTCCAGGCATAGTAAAAATATTATAAAAAATATAAAAAGAATTAATTAGATGTTAAGAGTTTAGTTTTCACATGCAAACGGCGGCCATTTTGAATAATATGGATATCGGTTTGTCGATAGCGAACCTAGTGACCAAAAACTGTCCCTACAGAACCTCATTCAAATGTAACGTGCGAGCAAGTCTAATTATGTTATGTCTAATTTGGTTGTTGTAGCAACATAAATATACATCAGAAATAACCGAAATTATAGGATGATACCCCTTTAACCAAAGTTGATTTATTGCCAGTGTTATATGCATATACCATATAAACTGCAATATAATACCTCAAAAATGAGGTGGCGTGACGACCCGGCTAGGATCTAGGCCTGAGGACTTGTGGAGGAACCTTCTCTTGACCATTGCTCTATTAGGGATGTCGTGGTCACCAACTTAACCGGCAGTCGCGTTTTTCCCTACCAATGAGGTAAGGTATCCATTTGGTTTGCTACTCTTAACCTGTTGTATTTCTGAAATCCCAAGTGTTTGTTTATCAAATAGCAAATGTTGTAGCAATGCTTATGCTTGCTGATATAATAATGGCAGGCAAGAGGCGGGGCAAGGCAGAGATATCGCTGTATTGATGTGCTGTCCCGTCCCGACGTTTAAAATTTGATGGCGGGACTTTATCTTTGACAGGCTGGTTGTCCATCAAGGCGCAGCCGTCAGTCATAGACCCGGAGCCTGCCAATTTCTTCTCATAAGCTCCAATTTTGAATTTCCCCTGAATATTAAAATGTAAATAAAAAACGCCTTGGCGCGACAACCCAATGAGGGTCTAGGCGTGAGGACTGCTAGAGGATCCTCCCCCCCTCTCCCTCTTTCTCTCTCGCTCTCTTTACCACTGCTCTATTTCTGATGTTGGGGTCAGTAACATGCCCGACTGCCGTTTCCCCCTCCCATCATACCAGAAGCTAAGGTTGGGTTGATGGCCGACGGAAATGTTTCCTAATTCCTTTCCTGTCTACTTGACTAACTGAAGGGTAGAGATGTTTAGTTTTGTGTCTTTAATTTGCGGTAAGTGTTAATTTTGCTGTTCACAGTTGTAAAAAGTGGTATTTGACAGCAGGCAAGGTTTATTTCAATTTATCCAAGAAGAAAGCATTTGGATTGGTTTTAGGAATGTCTTCGATCTTCCTAAATTTTAATAAAATGTATTTAACTTGTTTTCGTCAGAATGAACGATAAGTTGCACCCTGTGGACTATTTTGATGCCACATGTTTTACAATTTGTAATTTTTCCCGCCGTTATTCCTTACCCTAGGATTAATTTTGCTGTAGTATGATCCACGAATGCAGATCCTCTAGTCCTAGACCTTTAAAGGGTTTTAGAAGTTGTGTCACGCTGTTCTTTATGTTTAAAAAAAAAACGCTCTGTAAACACAAAGGTATAAAAAACAGTGCCGGGTTTGGGCTTGTGGGGGCCCGTGGGCCCGAATTATGTGGGGGCCCTTTCTCGGGGAGAAATTTCTAATCCCCTTAGACGAATATCCCACAATAAATTATAAAATGGTGACACAGGTTGCAAAATCATTATAAAAAAGAAAAGCGATTCTTAGTAATATAAAGTCAAGTCAATAGTACAATACAAGCCTAAGGGCTACTCAACTAAAGCTGTAGACACTGCGGTGTATTTTTAAAAGGAATAAATTAATAGGTACCTAATTATAAACACAAAATTTTAATTTATTTAAAGATGCACTCTTCGACTCTTTATTACAGCAAAACTGTCAATTATATCGTCATAATTTAACGCTGCCACTATGTCGTGATTTATATTCAGCATTGAAAGATGGCTAAGCCGAGCTTCAGAAGAACTGGTGCGACGAGGATTTTTTATGTGTTTTAGTACGGAAAAAGATCGCTCGCTGCTTATGTTGCCACTCATTATAACTAAGTACATCTTCAAAAGTACTTCTACATTGGGAAAGCTATCAGCTACTCCTCTTTCTAAAATCAAATTGTACATGAACCGTTCAAAACTGATACGTTTTTCTTCGATTATATTGTTTTTTTGTGCATCATCTATCACAAATAATTTCACAAACTCACGAAACTGTACTAGCTCGAAGTACAAGTTACCGTCCAAGTCACCTGTGTAACAACTCACCAGGTTCTCTGCCCTAGTTTTCAAATCATCAGGGCTTATTTTTTCTAAATATTGTAAAAATCCAAATTTCCTATTTATGTCTTCATATGCTGAAATTCTCCGATCCAATGATTGCATAAACTGGTCAATTATGGGAATGAAACTTTCGATTCGGAATTTCTCGCTATGACTGAATTCAGCTTCCTCAGTTTTCCCATAATCCAAAGGATTTAGCCTCACATTTCGGATCCGCTTCCGCAAAGTTTCCGATTTATAAGAATTGTGCCCACACAATTCAACACCCTTTTTCTCATATTCTTGGAAAGAATCCCTAAATTCCCCAATGAAGATCTTAAGGGACTCCATCACACTGATCGAAGTATTAATGTCGATTCTTGGATTCTGGAGATTGATGTTTACTGCATTCACCCTTGCCAGTATATCGTTCCAAAGAACAGCGTAAATTGCTATCTCCAACGTGGTAATTTGCAAATAGAGTCCACTTGCTTGGACATCTTCTTCGGAGAGATCTTTAAGGACTTCTCGTATTTCGTTATAGCCCAAAACTAGGCTATTAGTAGCTTCCGCTCTTGAGGACCACCGGGTTAAACTGATTCTTTTGGGCACTGGTATGTTGTGGCCATACTTCTTCGCAGCACTTTTTAGAACATTTGAAAGGACGTTGAACCGAGCTGTGGAACTTGTAAAAAATACATAAATTTGCTCAAGAAAGCTAAAAAATAATTTCGATTGGGAGCAGGAGTCCATCGCTTTTGTGCCCACTAAGTTGAGGGAATGATTGAAACATGGAACCCATAAAGCCAAAGGATTCTCATTTAGCACCAAAGTGCGTAGACCACTATATTCTCCACTCATAGCGGAAGCATTGTCATACGACTGCCCACGAATATCTTTCAAATCCAGGCCGAACTTTTTTAAAACTTTGTTGAGGCCATCAAATAATTCTTTAGCTTTATGGCCTTGGTTTGGCATAAAACTAAGAAATCTTTCCTTTGGTGTGCTTTCTTCTAGATACCTGACAATCACAGTCATTTGATCTATATGGCCTTCGTCAGTTGTTGAATCTACCGAAACCGAATAATATTTGCAGGCTTTTAAGCGTTTAATTATTTCATCGCTAACTTTGGTGGACATCAGCGCAATTAATTCTTCGCAAATGTGGGCAGATAGGTAGTTAACGCCGCCACTACCACTGCCACGATTTCCATGCTTCTCTAAGTGGCCTACTAAAAACGGATCATATTGTGCAATTAGCTCAAGGACTCCCAAATAATTGCCATTTTTGGTTGATCCCAAAATTTCGTTGTCCCCTCGAAAGGCAAGTCCTCGTCCAGAAAGAAATATTATGACGGAAATCAATCTGTTTAGAACGTTTCGCCAATAAGCAATGCTCTCCTTCACTTGTGTGGCCAACTCACGATCAATACGCATTGCCTCGTTTGAGAGATGCTTAAATTGGCAAACTATTTGCAAATGCGTTACGGTAGTTTCATGTCTTTTCAAACGCTCAGACGCATGCTTCCAGTCAGCAAACCCTTCAGTTGAAAACTGATTTGCTGATTTGCAGAGCAATTTACAATAAAAGCAGTATAGCTTCCCCGTACTAGGTGAAAAACATAACCAAGAGCGGCTTATAGACTTGCCTGCCTGAGTTTGACGAAGGAATAAACTTGCATGGCATTTTCTTCTTTTCACTGCATCTACTTGTCCCAAGCTTTTTTCTTTCAAAATATCTTCATTACAATGCTGAGTTTCCAAATTTCCTTTCTTGATCCAATAGTCGATGTGTTGTTGACTAAGAACTGCTGGCCACAATCCCACGTCATTTTCTTTGCAAAATCCATCATCAGCAGTATTTTCGGATTCGTCATTGTTATCAATTACTGCCTACAAGTAAAACAATTACAGTTGTAATTAATTTTGTAAACAATCCTTTCGGCATGGCCGACTCAAGTTTAGGTAGGTTTAATTCATACAGTAAATTAACAGGAGTCCCCCATTTTTAATTCCATAAGAATTACTGGGGTGAGTGGGGTCGGTAATTTTTGATTGCGGTCACCTTAATTAAGTAATTAAAGTCAAACTCTTACCTCTTGGGTAGGGCTAGCAATAACTTGAGAAGATGCAGGAAAATCAGAATCACCACTCATCATTTCAACAAAATTAGAAGTAGAACTAGGAGTAGATGGACCCGTCTCTATTTTTGTTACAAAATCCGTTATACGGCGCGTTTTAGATAAAACATCTTGAATTTTGTTTTCTTTATCTGCTGCGATTTTCCGCTTTTCACTGCCGCTTGCATATTCGCGTTTTCCCTTGTGACGATCCATTATTTCACTACGGAATCAAAAATAAAAATTGTAATAAATTAGTTTTTTCAGAACTCACTAGCCAGAGCCTAATTATCTAGTCCACTTGTTCCTATTGCCCTACTTAAGATGAAATGTGCAGCCACGTGGTCACCACAAAATCGAATACATTTTATTTTTTATCCCCTTTTGTATAAAACATCTCAAAATTCCGAATCATGCGTCTTATAATATAACATTTTATGACATATAACATTTTAGACCAATGAATTTTATATTTATAACGTGCTCGATTTTGTGGCGACCACGTGGCTGGGCACATTTCGTATTAAAATTAATAGGCTTACAAAGTTTTGATGCGTTCTGTGAATTGTGGTAAATGGGCGCAGAATACGAAAAATAAGGACCTTATCTTATAAAGAACAACTATTAGGTACTTCCGCCTCTAATATAAGAATTAACTTATGCTACTTACCTTAACAATATACCAACCAGAAAGTGCTGATAAAAGTAGTTTCAATTTAGAAATTTGATTTCAAATTTTCAATTTGTATTTAATGAAGCAAAACAATCGTGGTTTCAGAGCAGGAGTGGACATACTTCATTTTTTGTTAAATTTTTATCAAAAATGAGTCATTAATGCCACGATGCGTTCGAATTTCCCGCGAAAATTTAAAAAGTTATCTGTTTTGATTTTTTTTAATTTTTTCAATTTTTTATTTGTATTTTTTCGTTTTGTGGGGGCCCCATTTTTGTGGGGGCCCTGGGGCCCGGGCCCACAGTGCCCCATAGCCAAACCCGGCACTGATAAAAAATTATAAATCGGTGAAACTTTGACGGAAATAGCCGCCCGTTTTCAAACAAAAAAAATGGCGCGCTACGTTCATTCCTATGGTGCCCATTCCACCGACCGGCTTGGGCTATTTACAGAAACAGTAACGTGGTAGCAGACATTCTAGACTTAGGCGAGGTTTCCACCGACCTCGCATTGCAGAATTGTCGGAAATGTTTATTTTCCTCTATGCCACAGATAAAATTGATCAATGATCATACAGTAAAATCACAAACAAACAAACTACAATTAAAAAATGGCGTCATGGGATATGTTAAGTATATACATTTTAATAGATTTCTATAAAAAGAAAAATTCTAATTTCCGTCAATGTCACTTGCTACCACGTCACTGTTTTTGTAAATTGCCCTAGCCGGTCGGTGGAATGGGCGCCTATGATGGCTACTGTTCACAAACGGACGTTATTATAGCTAGCTACTGTTCCATCAATTCCATCTGCTCTCAGAAGTCATAATTTTTTAATGGGAATGTGCTCGCTGTGCTAAACATGGCCTTGGTTTTAATATGGAAGTTAAAGCTGCGTTAGTGATCCGTGGATTAACATCCAATGGGTTACTAGACCTTCAAACGTGAAATGGTTTTTGGTAAAAATAGCTCATCAATGAACAGATGTTTCAAAGAAAAAAATTTACACTATTCCATTGATCCACATTTAGAACTTTTTCCCTACTTTCTTGAACCGGTGGTGACTTAATTCATGTTAATAATAGGGGTTGCTGAGGAGTAGATATTGAATACTGTACACTGCACGCCATCACCTACATTTTTTGCTCAAATCATTTTTTCATCAAGCTCAAGAATTAGGCCCATCGGTGTTTTAGTGTCGGGGTCGGGTGTCGGTGTCAGCTCTACGATTAATATTTAATGAGATAATAATAATTTAAAATATTGACTTTTTGTTCTATTACTAAGCCAACCTAGCGGAGTTAGGGGCTATAAAGCCCTCTCTTACACTCAACTAGGAAGACTCGGGACCGCCTGATTTACATGCCCTCCGGGCCAGAAAATGTAGCAAGTGTGGGACTCGAACCAACAACCTTTCGGGTGAAAGTTGGAGTCTGTACCACTACTCTACAAGTCCTGACTGTATGCACATTTGTTTTGTACATTTGTTGTTGTTGTTGTTGTTGTTTCTAACGCCTGCTTTCAGCATTTCTGCTTTAAGCAACCCTGTCAGCCTGGCGGGTGGAGTGAGTCTGTTTGTTATCTTGAGGCACCCTAAGGGCAGACTCTTTCACCTCGGGGAAAGGGGAGTTGACTAACAGGGTGGACCTCCTTATTATAGTGGATTCCGAACCACTTGGAGAACATGGTAAAGTCACACGATTAAATCGGAGGTGACCAGGACTCGACTTATACTGCCTAAGCGCGTTATCTTGTCCCACCAGGTTCCCCTGCCAACGCTGTGCACAGTACCGCAGTTTGAAACATGCTCTGCTCTAATGGAATCAACATGGTAAGGCCGTTGGCCGTTGTACATTTGTACTTTTCCCCTCTGATTGTCTCTTAACAATCCCCCCCCCCTCGATTCTGAGTAGGTTTGAAGCAGGGAGTAATTTGTAATTTTGCCGCCTTTTTAAAATTTCGGAGGGGTCATGACCCCGTGATCCCCTCTGTTTCCGCCACTGCCCCCTGCTCTCTCGTATCCGTCCTTGGCTTAACGTGCACCCTACGATTAGACGAACTGTGAATACCCCGGCCAATCTACGCTTGCGAGTGATTATACAAAATTTAATCATGTTGGAATAATAAAAATGCGCTGTATATGGGCCATATATTTAACATAAAAGCATTTAGTGTTGTTGGGTTCCGTAAAATAAAAATAAAATAAAAACTCGTCAAATTTTTAACGCAGGGCTCTAACAATTTATGACTAAATTCGTTGGAAAATACTAGCATTTGATTGGGTTAATGTCGCTTGAGTCCGCTTTGACATTACCCGAAAAATAAGGATTTCAAGTTTTTAACTCATCTTGACATGCTTGCACTGACTTGCTGGAACCTGCAGTCCGACCAGTCTGAATACATTATGCCTCCAATATCTACATACATTACACTGTTATGAACGATGGTCTCAATTACCGTGTAGATACATGTTTGAAATTGTTGTTTCTAATGCCTGCTTTCAGCATATCTGCTTTAAGCAACACTGTCAGCCTGGCGGGGGGAGTGAGTCTGTTTGTTGACTTGAGGCACACTAAGGGCAGACTCTTTCACCTCGGGGGAGTTAACTGGCAGGGTGGACCTCCTGATTATAGTGGATTCCGAACCACTTGGGGAGCATGGTAGTCACATAATTAAATCGGAGGTGACGCACGTAGACCGACTGGTTTGGTCTCAGCTAGTTATCATGTCCCACCATGTTCCCCTGCCGACGCTGTGCACAATTCCAAATTGGCCGCAGTTTGAAACATGCTCTACTCTAATTCATTCAACAAGGTAAGGCCGTTGGTAAACCTGTCAGACATGTCACACTTGCTGGCCTGGTGAGAAGTGGTAATTGTGTGAGGCGGTTATTGAGTGTCTGATGAATGCCGCAGTGTAGTGCATAAAGATCTGCGAAAAATATAAAGGAATACCACCTATTCACCTATGCCCAATTAGAAATAATTATTCATGTGAGAGACTGAAGCCAAGTGGTTCGGAATCCACTAGATAATCAGGAGGTCCTCTCATAGAAATCTAACATGCCAAAATGCCCTCCTCTAATTGGCGCGACGCATTGGCAATTACGCGCCACCAATCAGAGCGTTAGATCATATATACAATAGAGACCCGATGTCCTCTCTCTCTCTATAAGACAAATTTCCTCGGGTTAGATCTGAAGAGTAAGAAACGGAAACTAACATACTTCGGCCATGTGATTAGGAACGAAAAATATCGCCTTCTGCGATGTTATAATCCAAGGGAATATAGAAGGACTGAGGGCTCCCCGTAGAACAAGAACATCCTGGTTAAAAATGAGGCAGTGGTTTGGCACAAGCACGACTTCCCTTTTCAGAGCAGCAGTCTTCAAGGTCCAAATTGACATGATTATCGCCAATCTTAGCTAGAAGAGGCATACACGATTTATAAAGAAGAAGAATCAGAGCGTTAGATAATATGGGAAAGTGATCCGATGCCCTTCATCTATAAGACAAGTATGGGGGGAGGGGGTGCACCGCGCCAAATTTCCTCGTGATATTAGGCCTGAAGAAACTGACATCTCAAAGTGGTGCACCTTAAGCAGGCGATGAGGAGGTTTTGCGTGGGCAAATGCGGAACAGAAGCGCTGGCAATTAAATGTTTTTTCTCGCGGCTTCAAATTGATAGGTCGCTTGCTCGCTTCCCACGTGGGCAATTTGCAGTGGATAGCTGGAATTAGGTAGGAGGACCTTTGCCTCTGAGGTCACTGCTTGCCGCAACAGTCAACACTATTAGTCCACTATTAAAACGCGGTTTTATCCCACAAACTACCAAGAACAGCATTAGCACTTGTTACTGTCGTGGAATGGCTCAGGCTAGTAAAAGATACTATTACAGTTTAGCAGCTTAGCCATGGCCCTTGCATCTTACGATATGGTAAAGAACTGGTAGCCTCCGAATGAACCCGTACTTGCTTTCCTATTTATTATTTAGTATAATAGATAATTATTATGGTGGTTCCAATTACCTATAGTAAATAGTTTATTTACGGCTGCAACGACTTTTCCTGCCCTAAAGCATTGGATTGATAGACAAATTTCATTATTGAGGGACATTGACTATTTTATGAACAGTTGAAACATTAGATGACAGCGTCGCACTTTGTTCATGTTTACGGCTACTGTTTTCAGGTTCTCCAGCCTGATCGAGGCGATTATAATACCGGGGTTAAATAAATACCCTAGGATAACTGTAATCAAACAAAATTTTGAATAGCACTTTCCATTATAAAATTATCTTGTTCACATTTTTATTACCAGAGGATTAAATAAATACCGGTATTATAATCGCCTCGATCAGGCTGCTGATGGCAAAGTTTCTACAAAACGGCTACTACTACTACTGAACTAGGCCTAAATTCCGTATTCTAGAAAGTAGAAACTTGTAGGCACTATACGCCCTCTACCACCAATAGAATTGCTTGTGGTTACCTGTGATAGGAAGAAAGGAATAAGGATAGTGTAGACAGGCCATATAGTAGCCAACCATTTCAATACCAATGCCATATGCAAGGGTAGGTACCTCTCAATTTGCCCGAGACGTATAGGTCGTAGGTGTCCCGTCTGCTTTTTTAATAGACTCTCTTACGGCAAACCTGTCCGTAGGCCCACGTCCGTGTACCTGCAAGGTATTCCGCACACCAGCCTACTTTCTCAGCAACAACCCACTGCCGTCTAGATGAAATAAACAACGTGGGTCGAACTAATCAATGGAAAATGACGATCAAAGGAGAACTGTCGCCATTAAGATTTAATGACGAATGTTAAAAAAGTGACTATTAAATTATTAATGGAGGATCTGAGACCTCTCAGTAAAAGCTACACAGCAGAAATGTGAATGTGCATTAGGCGGCTATTCCACTTGTCAATATTCCGTCATTTATGCATCAATAATAAGTCTCTACCATATTATAACTTAATTTATAATAGATAAGTTAGGTATCTACATAATAGTCTCCCTATAAAACAAACATCTCATCAATTTTTGATGCACAAATGACGGATTATTGACAGATGGAATAGCCGCCTTAGGGAAGTTTGATTCATGGTGCATGGCCTAGTGAAGAATCTAGGATCAGGCGACAATCACTAACAAGACTTACCGAAAGTTGTTTCTGATGGCATGCACATACTAGTACCAGTGGTACGTATATTCCTGCTGTGTGCACATTCTTGTGACCTGGGTGCACTTGCAGCAAATTGGTGCTGCGCACAGTAGTAGTAGTAGTATGGTTGGACACAGTCCCAGGCCACGGTGTGGGCCCATAGGACAGTATACCTCCTGATTATAGTGGATTCCGAACCACTTGGGAAACACAGTGAAGTCACACGATTAGTTCGGAGGTGACCAGGACAAGTCCTACCATGTTTCCCTACCGGCACTGCACACTACCAAGTTATCTGCATCTTTGAACCTGCACTGATCCGCTGGATTCAACTTGGTAAGGCAGCCGGCTTGCTGCGCACAGTACTCGTACTTAGTGCTGAGCTTTGCTGTAACTACCACACGACTTTGAAACTTAAAACGTCCTAAAAAGTAAACAATTATTGTACAAACCTAAACCATCGTTTGTGTGAAAGGAAACACATAGTTTTGAAAAAGGGGAGGTGTTAGATTTGACCCTGAGCAACTAAAGATTTTCTGCCCAAGTTATACGCATAATAATATTAAGAACATTTCTGCGCGATAAAAACGCGAGTTGGTATCAATTCCCTATTCCGAAGTTGACCCTTTATTGTACTGCAGCGGGCTGATCATGGCGATTGGTATTTATTTAATCCTGGGATTAAAACTGTAAACAAACAAATTTTGAATAGCACTTTCCATTATAAAATTATCTTGTCTACATTTTTAATACCAGGGTATTAAATAAACCCCGGTATTACATAATCGCCATGATCAGCCTGCTGGCATAACATACTGTTGCTATTTAACTTGCTTTCGGGTTGAAAATGTAAACAGAACAATTATCAAATAGCATTCAAAAGAATGTTTGTTTACATTTTTAACTCCAGTAAGTTAACTTGGCTAATCAACTTAAAGCAATGCCTAGTGTGGACTATATATATAGGTATATCAACTGTTTCACGTATTAATCGTCTGCATGCTTATGTTGGATGGGCCCTAGATGGGTCAAAAAAATGTACATTGGTGTTACTTCAAGAATTAAACATGGCACAGGCGTTGTCAATCCATTTTAATTAATATCGTTGATATTTAGGTAAATACAATGTATATACTGTAGGTCATTGATATATTGTACTTTGAGCTAGGAATAGTTGCAACGGGATTACAAATCGCCATAGAAGCAAAGGCCGTGGCCGATTGGCTCCGCGCCGCAGTCTATCACGAGTCTGCAAATTGCCCAGGGAACTCCCGCGGTTTGGCATTTCTTCGGGGGGCCTGTCACTCTGGGCACGGGGCACCGCCCGGGGCCCCGTCGCTCGGGGCAGTGCCCGGGTGCCCCGTCATGGCACTTGAGACGGCTGCCCGAGCAAACAGCCAGCCAGGTACCTCCGAATGAGCCGGCCTTTGTGCTCCCGCAGGCCAGGTCACGCACGTTCCGAGGATTGGCTGCTGATTTAAAATAGATTCGTTGTTTGTGTTGAGGAAGCGGTAAATATCTAGGAGGGGGTTGATTAGCATACAGAGTGGGCCTTGTATGGATTAGGCTGCCGATGTAAGTACAGATAAAGTAGCAGGGGCGTAAAGTTGGGGGGGGGGCACGGTCTAACTTGCCCCCCCCCCCAGCCTCGAGCATTGCAAGGCGTGGTTCATACTTCATGGTCCCCTTTGCAGCAATATGAACATAAGCATTCCTTTTTTAGCTTTGTAAAATCTACAGCTATTCTTTACAACTATTAAAATGCGTAAAACCCTACTATTTTCCTCTTATATTTTCAATTTTTCCTTAAATCCTGCCTGATGACGTCATAAGGTCTACTTAGTTTTGCCCCCGCCATCATTCTAAAATTTTACGCCTCTGTACAGTAGTATGCTATTTCACCTTTAAGGTCCACTTGAGCATTGAAATTAGGTTGACCGTATAAGTTGTCCCACAGTTTGGGGAGGATAAATCGTGGCAACAGAAAAACTGTCATTAAGATTTAACTGTCAAGCAGATGGTCGGAGTTGTCCGTAAGGGTCACTACAGTGATTGGGATAGACAATTTGCCACACTTTAACAGCTGTGAAGCTAAAGTCCAAAGGATGACAGTGCCGTTCAATATTACTTAACGAGACATTTCAAAGGATGGGGGCGCCCCCCACCGTTCGAAATGCCCTTATTCTAAAAGTGGTCCTAACCATTGCATCATAGATAAAGCTGCCAAAAGTGGAATCCGAAAGATACATGCATTGGATGGTTGCCTCACCAACGATATAGTAGAAGCATTGAATATAAAACCCTAGTGTTATATATTCAATGGTAGAAGCCACACTAACAGCCTAAGCAGAACCTTTTTAAAATATTTTGTCCAAAATGGAAGTTTTTCTACTTTAGGGTGCGATGACTTTGAAAGAAGCAATGCTGAGATAAAAGCCCGTGGCCCGGGGACTAATGGAGTATCTTCTTTTCTTGACCACTGCAAATTGTTTTTGGACTTGTGGTCAGATATTATTGTATAACGCTAATGAGGGTACCTCAAGGCCGTAGCCAGAGGGGGTTCCAGGGGGTCCGGACCCCTCCTGAAATATTTGCAGCGTACACTAAATAGAATGGAGTTTTAAATATATTAAGGTTACCTTACCTCAGGTGACGTTAGACGGACCTCCCCCCCAGAAAAAAATTTCTGGCTACGGCCTTGGGTACCATGAATGAATGAATGAATGTATTAAATATAGAACAATTTAAATACAATAATTGTAAAGCCCCACATGATGACCTATAACAATTTACCCTACTCTAAAACTAAAGAAAAAAGAAAAAAAAATTCAATTAGACTTAATTTAACTTATTAAACTACACTTACATATTAATAACAGATCTCTCGTAAACACATAACAGTCTAGTCCACTATTTCAAATAAAGATTCCACCTCTTCCCGTCTCATCAGCCATTCCCGGACGAATTTGGAAAATTTATTTACCATTACTTAGTTGGTTGAGCCTTTTTTTATTCCTCCTGTGCCTATTATATTGGTATATCGTGCTCGAACCCGAAATTTCCATCCCTGCCAATTCAATACGTCTCTTTGCAATCTCTTGCCGAAAGAAACGAGAACAGAGAATAATTTACGATTTAGGACAGCCTGCAATCAGTTTTTGGGGAGTGATGCGTGTGAGTGAATGAATCGCCTTATTTCTTGTATTATTATTTTCTTTTGTTGTTCTTTTGCCGGAAAAAATGTTATGTACTGTATTTACACTAATTTGTAATCTAAAATAGATTAGCTGGTTGAGTAGCCCTTGTGGGCTAAAGTAAATAAGGCTAATATAAGGACGTATTTCATTTCTTCTTAATAGTGATGACCCTATTAACCCTCACTTTTGACAGACTTTCCTATGATACAATGAATATTTTGGGACACTGATTTGTTTAAATTTAGCCGCGTTCACGCTTAAAACCAACTGTCTGGACTGTCTTTCCGTTTTAAAACAAATTTAAGTGAGGTGTAGGGGTCAATGTGATGGTTGTGCATCTCGCTCTTTGACGGCTTCAATAAACAATATAACAATAGTCTGTCATGTTCACTGATATGGCTTCGGATTGAAAGCATCATTATTGCCAGGAGTAGTGGTTTAGTGATGGTTTTTGTTTATATATTTTGAGTTACGACACGTCTCCGATTGCAAGGTCTGTAGAGACTCCCACAAGTACATGCACCTACCACCTTGCCGCATTGCCGGTGCTGTATTTTGAACCACACTCATAAGAGGATATGTCACGTAGAAAATTGACACCCCAAAATTAAATACTTTTCATTTTTTATTTAATTATCTCAGCACGTTACTAAAAATTTGGCTCATTTAAGTTGTAGAAGACTACTTCATGCATCATATAATCGGGTATTTTTACTCTTAGGTTTTGTAGTTCTTCCAAAAATCCCAGAATACGTGTAATTTTAGTCCGTTCTGGTATTTATGAAAGAACTAGGGTACCAAAAATTTAATATTTCCTATTACATGATGCATGAAGCAGTCTTCTACAACTTCCATGAGCCAAATCTTTAATGACTTGCTTTTTTAATTAAATAAAAAAATAAAAGTCAATAAAAACAACAACAAATTTTGGGTTGCTCATTTTCTACGTAGCATATCCTCTTAAGAGACAATTGGAGAGGGAAACGCCTCAAAAGTTTTAAAATGAAAAATCTCCAATCGTAGATGTGTCAAAAATATCAGGAAAAACAGAAGACATTTCCGTATGGTAATGGTAAACAGTGAGCCTCAGCTGACCCATTGTTGTTTACGGCCTGTGTAAGTAAGTAAGTAAGTAAATAGTATATTACAGTTTTTCTTGTGCAGTTTACAAAGTCAACCCCAGTACTAAGTACTCAAAGAGACTTGTATCACTGGGGTAATATGGGGTAGTATGTAGGTTGGCAATTAATTAGCGTCGAAAGCAGGTGATAGTTCGCCAACGGCCGAAATTATTGCTAAAACAACACGAATTACCAATGTTGTCCAAAAGCCTCGTTGATATAGGTTTACGGTTCAATAGCTCACTAGGCCTGTGTCCATTAAAAAAAAAAAAAAAAAAAAAAAAAAAAAAAAAAAATAGCAAAATGGGTGCCCAAGGGTATTTTTAGCAAGATCCACGGGTGGGGGGTCAGGGGGATCATAACCCACCCCCCTTAATGAGTAAATTCATAAAATACATAGTAGAAAACATTAAAAAGTCAACTTTTCTAAAAAAAAAAAAAAATACCTTTTAAACTAACAAACAACCTGTGAAACCTGTAGACTCTAACTCTAAAAATTAATTTTACTGTATTTATGTATTTTTCAGGTAAGAACAGGGACGTGTTGCGTTTTCACTGGTAAGACTGAAGCTTAACTGTTCGGTAGGTATCTCAATTAGTAGTTATAGTTTTTATTTAAGGTTAATCGCAGACAAATAATATAATGAATGTATCCGAATGACCTCTTCGGTCGTCTCACACTCTCACTGAGTAACTTAATAGGAACTTGTATCGAGTTACGACACGTCTCCGATCTTATGGTGTTTAGAGACAAGTCGAAGCACGATTCCACCTTGCCACCGAAGCCGATGCCTATTTCATCTGATCAATGGTATATAGGACCGTAGAACTAGGATTTGAAGTACGATAATTATATCAAGTTAGCATTAAAAAATGAGCTGAGCGGTGCCGGGTTTGGCCATGGGGCCAGGAGGGCCACGGCCCCAGGCCCCCACAAAAAGGGGCCCCCATAAAAAGACGCAAAACACAAAATCGCAATAGATTTAAAAAAAAACTGAAGCAAATAAATAAACAACACCCGTCTTTTTTTAAATCCCATGGTTTTGTAATAGAGATCTAACCATTTTTTACTGTTGGTCAGATGGATTCAACTTTCAAATTTACATCAATTTACAACACAAATCGCTCCTTGATTGTTGATTTGCCAACTGTTCTAACTGCAAAATGCTAACTTTGTAGGAGAGCGCCCCAAAGTTTTTTTCCTGTGGTTTTAATGTAGTCTCCTACACTTCAGCCAATAATTTTTTTTACAGGCTTGCAGATACGACGATTAGACGTGAAAAGAAGAGGATTTTTTTTATTAAATAAAAAAAATTGTTTTTTTTTTTAGTTAAAACAGTTGGCAAATCATGGGGCGAAATATTTATCGTTTATTTCTAAAGGAATAGCCATAGCCAGATAGTATAAGTCGCACACGGGCCCTTGCCTTGCGATATGGACTTAAGAAAACGCTGTAACATGGCATTATATTATTATAATAGCTACATAAAATACACTGATTTTCATGAGTGTCCAAAAACGTAAAAAAGACATGAATATTGATGATGTCTCGGTTGTTTGCTTTGCAAAATATGTTGGACTCTCCACCATGTGGTTTTGCGTTTGGGTCTTAATCCCCTGTCTTGATACCGTATTTTATGGGACTATGGGTCATTGGTTGGATAGTAGGCTAGTTTGTATGATGTCGCAGCAAGTTGGTGTCCGTTGGAATGGCCTGTGCACCTTGCTCTCTCCATTTCGAGTTGCTAATCTCGCCCCATTGTCAATGGCTACCACAGGTGGACGTCCTACTTGTAAGAATGCCACTCAACCACTCCGTGCACTGCAAATTCTTTGACACGTACAGTATAGTTAGTCGCGCTGGCAGGGGCGCAGCCTCACAGGGTACAGAGAGCTCTTGAATAGACGTTTTCCAATTTTCTGGTTGCAAGATCTTTGACACGTACTCCCAATAGGGGCGCAGCTACACAGGTTACAGAGAATTCGGAAGTTCCGGGAATGACGTTTTCCGTTATACTGGCTGCAAGATCTTTAACATCTACCGTATAGTTAGTCGCACTGGCAGAGACGCAGCCTGGTAGGTTACTGAGAGTTCCTGGAAAGACATTTTCTGGCTGCAATATCTTTGTCGCTTAGGTTACAGAGAGTTCGGAGGTTCCTGGAAGAACGTCTTTTGTTTTACTGACGGCTGCAAAATCTTTAACATCTACCGTATAGTTAGTCGCACTGGCAGAGACGCAGCCTGGTAGGTTACTGAGAGTTCCTGGAAAGACATTTTCTGGATGCAATATCTTTGTCGCTTAGGTTCCTGGAAAAACGTTTTCTGTTTTACTGACGGCTGCAAGATCTTTTGGCATGCAGGCTACGGTATAGTTTGTCGCACTGGCAGGGGCGCTGTCTGATAGGGTACAGAGGGTTCTGGAAAAACGTTTTGAGAATTTCTGGCAGCAAGGTCTTTGGCACTTATAAGTACCTATGTCAAATAGGAGCGTAGGTGCAGATACATAGGTTACAGAGCGAGCGGACGTTCGTGAAAAGTTATTTTCCAAATTTCTGTTTGTAATATCTATGGCATTTACTCTAAATAGGAGCGCATCCACATTACAGGTTACAGGGTTCATGGAAAGATGTTTTCCGATTTTCTGACTTCAAGATCTCCGACACGCACAAGACAGTTAGTCGCACTGGCAGTGGCTCAGCCGTTATTTGGTATCCTCAAGTTACTTAATAGAACACACGTGCATAGAAAAAGTCCCGGACCTAAATAGAAGAAAAAAGGGAAGACGAGCACACCCTACACACGATGAAAACGGTAAATATCAACAGTAGGACATAATATGACAGTGTTGCACTGTGTTTACATAGGGCGCTGTCTCGAAATACATCCCGCTTGCCCGTCTTCATATTTGGCCGGAAAGTTACGATGAAACGACCAATTATGACGCACTGTCAAAGGTTTAATAAACATACTGTATTATTCCGAACTTTCTTCTTGAAAACTTCTATTTGAGGCATTGTAAGCTACAATAAAATATTAAATTGTGAAGTAGTAGTAGTATGGTTGGACACAGTCCCAGGCCACGGTGTGGGCCCATAGGACAGTATACCTCCTGATTATTGTGGATTCCGAACCACTTGGGAAACACAGTGAAGTCACACGATTAGTTCGGAGGTGACTAGGACAAGTCCTACCATGTTTCCCTACCGGCACTGTGCACACTACCAAGTTATCTGCGTCTTTGAACCTGCTCTGGTCCGCTGGATTCAACTTGGTAAGGCGGCCGGCTGTGTAGTAAAATATTCAGCCCTTTTAATTTAAGTACAACATCAATGTACAGGGTATAATGCAGATGTTACACAAAAGCAATAATTTAAATCCATAAAATAATCCGAAACAGGCGGGGCTTTCTTTAAGGGATCTCTAATTAATTCTCCCGATTGTATTTACTTCACATTGGTAGCCGTGAGATAAGTTGGACGGGCGCACTGACCACTGATATAATTAATTGAGGCACTGAAATAAGCTGTATTGTTTCTGACTAGTGCCTTAATGGGTTTTGACAGCTAGCTCGTATTCAATGTTATTTGTTTGGAGCCTCGCATGAGAACACGTCCTCATTATTTAATGACATACATACCTGCTGTTTGTATGGTCAGGAATAGTCCAGTTGATAGAGCACTGGACTATGAAACGGAAGGTCGAGGTTTGTGACTCAACAAACAAGAAAATATTTTCCGCCTGACGTACTGTATGATCATAAGAGGGGAAAAACGCGGCTACTGGGAATGTTGCTTACTACAACATCCGAAATAAAGCGATCAAGATAAACGATCCTCTTGCAATCTTCAGGCCAAAGCGTTTTTTTCGTACCTGCTGCTTGTGAAATATTGTGATTAGGTCATTCCGTGGTGTGGTGTCATCATAGCGACACCAAAGGGAAAAAGTGATCCTCCGAACCGTTCTTAAGGTACCTTCATTAGGGGTTTTGACTTTTGACAATGTTAGTGTTACAGAGTTACCCCTAGTTAAGTGGGTTATATCTAGTTAAAAAGACTCGGGGAACCCGATAACCAACTCACCTCGAGGTCCACTTACAATAGTGTGTTAACTTGGATAACACTTCTATAAAGAACCGGTTCCAGTTTACTCGAATATGCTTTCCAGTTTATCAAAATTAGTAGATTGAGAAAATGAGTAATTTCATGGAAAATAATTTTCCTATGGTTAAATTTCCGATATCTCGGGGGAGGAGGCGGGGTCGTCCATCTAACGTCACTGGAGGTGAGGTAAATTCTAGATAGGTCAGACCAAAGCATTACCACACTGCAATAATGGCAGAACACGCAATGCATTTGAGCGTGAATTTTCTATAATTTTTTCAAAAAAACATTTTTTTTCACAGAACCAAATAGTTTTTTGGGAAAGTAACGTGTCCGGTTTCGTTACTCAATTTAACATCTAAAACATGCCAGAAGGTAGAAATCATCGATAGAAAAGTTTCGCAGAAAAATTATTTTTTAGTCATTTTTCATTAAAATTTAGTTATTTTTATTTTTTAACCTTCAGAAGCAAACTATCAAGGGGCAAGCGACCCCCCGCATTTTGTCAACATTGAAGACTACTACAATATATGTGAATTCAAAAGAAATCGTTGGAGCTGTTTTTGAGAAATAATTTTTTTTGACGTTTTTTTGGAGGTTTTGGAGAATAAACCCCCCCCCCCTAATTGAGTTAGCCCCAAATATAAAAAATGGTCCCGAGGTATGACTTATGTGAACCTACATGCAAAATGTCATCAATGTCGGCCGAGTAGTTTGCCCGGAAATCGATGAACAGACAGACAGAGCGACAGACAGACAAACAGACATTTCGTAAAAAAACACTTTTTTGGGTTCCTGGGACCTCAAAACGTGTAATTCCGTTGAAATCTCGGTATAGAAAGTTTGGACCGTCACAAAGCTTTCCTTATACTACGTATAAATTGGAAAGCAACTAGATAACTCGATAAGGCAGACATTGACGGATCCAGCCAATTCTTTGGGGAGAGTAGTTGTGGGTCAAAATATGACGAACATAGTATCGAATAAATTAGAGCGCAATAAATTAACTTACAATATCAATAGATTGACTAAATTTTGGGGCAGCCCCCCCCCCCCCCCTTTATCCGTCCATGCCCTTATTATCGTTGAACAAAACAATTATGGTTGAAACTGCATGGCAGGACACGCGAGCTGGTTTCAGGTAGAAATTCTTTAATTTGATAACTTACCCTTTACCTCTTGCTTGAGTCTACGCCTTTGGCTATTTCCCCATTGTTGCTGGGAAATCCATAATTAACTGGCTAAATGAACTCATCGCGGGCAACTAATGGGCCCACTCAGGATGCGGCGCCTACAAACCCCTTAGGTACAGCGCAGCCCACACATATTGTGCCAGGGTGGTACCTTGAGCATGAGTTATAGGCACCCTTAACAATCGTACTGAGACTTGTGTGGGACTTTAATTAGCATACATTGTTTGGCTCTATGGCATACCTTCGTAGCAGTACCTACTTTTAGAAAGGGTCAGACTTACACGTGTACCGTAAAAACGGGTTAATCGGGACAAAATTTCGATTTATGCCCACAATATAGTTTTCATAGAAGCGAAACCTTATTCCTTTGATCAAACATTGAATATACAACACTAGTGTTCAATGGTTTTAGTTTCGTTTTGGTTTTCCTTTTATGAAGATCTGTGTTTTGGTCTCAAATCTAACCTAACAAAGAAACTTTATACCGATTCGCCCGTTTTTATGGTAACGTAGCTGGTTCAGATCTACTTTTTACTTTTTCTTCGCTTTTATCCCCGTATCAGCGATATATTTGTACATCTTTTTCGACATGCGGTCGTTTCACATTCTTCAATCAGAAACATCCTCCTTATTATCTTTCTTTCCAATCCTCTTAGTTTGTTTGCGTCATTGACAGTTAGATTTCAGGTTTCCGTGTGTAGCAATAAGTCTGATAAAGTTTTATATACCCTTAACTTAGTGGCTCTGGATATAAGTCTTGACTTGAGCAGTCTCAGGTTCTCGAAGTATGCTCTGTTGGTTGCTACTATTCTTATAAACTCCACTATCGATGTGAAATTGGATTTTATCTAAGGTGCCCATTCCACATACGTACAACGTCAACGAAAAATTGAAAAATGACGTCAAAATGACGTAAATTGACGTGGTAGCAGAATTTTTAGTATGTCTTTAATGTCTGCTAAAACGTCATTTTTCAATTTTTCGTTGACGTTGTACGTATATGGAATACCCCCCTAAGAAACGGACAGCAGAGGTGTCAGATTGTCTCTTGAAGTCCACCAATGTTGAGTCCCTTTCCCAGGGACGAATCCAGCCCATTCGTGGGGAAGGGGGGGGGGTATTTGTGAGTCAAAATAGGAAAAACATATGTAGTATCTATTAAATCAGAGCGTAATAAATTAACTTACAATAAATTTACCAAATTTCTGGGGGGGGGGGGGAGCTACGCCTTCGTTTCCGTCCATGTTCTTTCCTCTGAAAGCTGTACTAGGTACCTGTGTCGCTGCTCACTTAAGGTTTTAGGCATAATTGCCACCTGGTGCGACATTCAGGCATAAGCAGACATGTTATGTTAATTGCTCATGGCGCCACCTATGCCCGAGGTTGGCGATATTTCATTAGATTAATTTGCATTAAAAACGAACTTGACAGTTCCGCTCAGAAATGTACCTACCTATCCCCTTCAATTGGTGTGTTCACACTGCAGCCTGATCATGGCGATTATAATACCAGTATTTATTTAATCCGCTGGTATTAAAAATGTAAACAAACAAATTTTGAATAGCACTTTCCATTATAAAATTATCTTGTTTACATTTTTAATACCAGGGAATTAAATAAATTCCGGTATTATAATCGCCATGATCAGGCTGCTGGAACAGCAATAAAATTGGTAATTCTCCATGGCAACGGAACCCGCACGTACCCATCTATTTATATTTTATAGGATTTTATATAACTGAAAATCGTATATTTATATACATAAGTGTACAATTAATAATAAGGTAGTTTTACAATTAATTGTGAAGGGGGGATCCCAAAGGAATGGTTCCCGTACTGGGCACTTAAATGGCAGATGGCAGGCCCCAACAATACAGGGGCCTAACCATTTAGGTTCAAGTGATTTAGTTGTATAATCAATAGCTGAAGAATGTGGAAAATTTTTACGATAAACAAGATTGCCTTTTTGAGGTGTCCAAACGCGACGCCTCAAATTATAAGACTGGGCTTGGTTGGCACTAGCTTTTTGAACAGAATGCTTGACCGCTTCCCACACTTTTCCCATCTCCTCCTGTACCTGGGAACTTAAATGGCAGATTACGTTATAGTCGATGATTATTCGCAGGGTTCTATATACTGGAGATGGGACATTCGAGCGCACCAATAATATTTTTTGAATCCTGAACCCTAGAAGGCCACGTCTCCTATGACCAGCCCAACCAGGTGGCCCCAAGACTAAAAAAATATTTTTGGCGCGGTCGAACGTCCCATCTCTCCTATACTCTAGTTTTACGTTATTGGTTGCTTAATTAATTGCCAATGTTGCCAACTCTCACTGCGCGGTGACTAAGGGCAGCTCCCACCCCACGCCTCAATTTGCCGACCCCTGGTCTATGTAAACCTACAGACGTATCGTATACTGCAGTAACTTACCTACGACAATTACGTACAAACTGAAACTATCAACAACAAAAAATCCATTCAGCATTGCTGTAAATACCGTACTTAATAGGATGGTTTAATAATAGTAGGTACCTAGTAACAAGATTCTTGAAATAATTGAAGCTTTAAAATGCTTGGCACCAATATTCGTGAGATGCCAAACCTTACAAAGCTCTATGCCAAGATCAAATCTTCCCAGACTAGCCCATCTTGGGATTTTAATATTCAACTAGCTAGATTCTTAGCCTGCTCCCCTTTTTTCGGCATTCTTTTGTAGCTAGATTTTATGTTTTTGCGCTCACCATTTTGGGCCTTTGCCTGATACCGACGTAATATACGTGACATAGTTTTTTCATCCTGCGGTTTAGCATTCCCCCGGGAAGTGGTACTTCTTTTTATGCAGATGACTTTGGTTCAAGGACCGGTGATGGACTAGTATCTGCACGTAAAACATCAAGCCGCAACGTTTTGATAGTGATTGGTTGCTGGAAGAGAATCCATTCGTGAAAGCCGCCATGTTGCGTTTTGTACCAAAGTAATTAATACCGCACAAAATATTAAAATCTACGCAAATTTAATAATAGCGCGACAAGGCGGACTTTATAAATTGATCTTATACAATTCCAACATGGCAGCTTTCAATTTAGATGACAGACTTATAGATTATTTATAAGTATATAAGTAGAATTTTTTTTGACTTCACTTTTTCCCTTAACCCCGGACAAGGTGCATATATTGAGAAAAACAATAATAATAATTGTGTCTTGACCAGAAATTGGACAAATACATTTAAGAGAACCGGTCCGAGTTTACTCGAACATGCTTTCCAATTTATCAACATTAGTAGATCTTCTTCTTCTTCCTCAGCCAACGCCCGTCCTTGGCTGGTAGGCCATTTGACGCACATTAGTAGATAGAGAATATGAGTAATTTCATGGTAAATAATTTTCCAGTGGTTAAATTTCCGTTATTTCGGGGGAGGGGGGGGGGTTGTCCAATGCGGTTTCGTTACTCAATTTAACACCTAAAACATACCTGAAGGTAGAAATCATCGATAGAATGGTTTCGCAGAAAAATTATTTTTCATTAAAATTTACAAATTTTTATTTTTTTACCCCCGAAGCAAACTATCAAGGGGCAAGCGATCCCCCGCATTTTATCAACATTAATAACAACTACAATATATGAGAATTTAAAAGAATACGTTGGAGCCGTTTATGAGAAATAATTTTTTTAGACGTTTTTTTGGAGTTTTTTGAGAATAAAACCCCCCCAAATTGAGTTAGCCCCAAATCAAAAAAATGGTCCCGAGATATGAGTTTTGTGAACCTACATGCCGAATTTCATCAAAATCGACCGAGTAGTTTGCCCGGAAATCAACTAACAGACAGACAGACAGACAGACATTTCGTAAAAACCACTTTTTTTGGTTCCTGGGACCTCAAAACGTGTAAATCCGTTGAAATCTCGGATTCGAAAATTTCGACCATCACAAAGCTTTCCTTATACTACGTATAAATTGGAAAGCAATAAAATAAATAAATTTCCGACAGTACATCATTGACGGCGATGAGCGTAAGCCCGCCCATATAGCCCAAAAGTATAAGTACCTATATAGTATACTGTCAATTCACATTTCACGACAGCCAATCAGAACCAAGATTCGCTTTTGTCATTTCGGCGAAGTCAGTTAAATTAGTATTAACTCCGTAGGTGGCCAGTACATTACTATAAGTAATAGTTAAGACTGGCTTCTGTTACTTTGAAATGGATGCTGTTCGTCTAGTTTAAACGTAACGACTTATGATTTGTGATGTTTCCCAAACATACCTCAATCAGACTAGTAACCGCACTCGGGTAAGTCATGCTTACGCCTGTTACATTTTGTGAATGGTAAGCTTGCCTCAGATTGTAGATTCCCGTAATTACCAGACATGATCATAGTTGCCAGGCGGGCAACATCGTAATATAGTAATGTATTTGGGATAGTGTGGTCAGGGATATGCCCCGGAAGCTGCATTTTCCCACTACATTTAAGATTGCCTGGTCGAAAAAAAAAGTTCCCTTAAGCTGTCGGTCAGTCCTCGAACCCAGTCCAGTTCTCTGGCTATACCAGTCCATTAGGTATAAATGGGATATATAACGTGAGTTTGACCGGCTGACTTATGTTACCAGGTGGGCGGTCACTTCCATTCGAGTCTTACGCGGTTAAGTTTGAAATATGAGGAGGTTGCGGACGACTTGTCACTTTGTCCACATTTCATTGTCATACGCTGGGTGAGGCCTCCTGCGTCCCGTTCAGGATTCCGTTCAATGGGCAATGCGTAGACTTGACTTGTCCTGAAATCAGCGTAGGCTATATCACTTCATAGATAACTTCTTCTACTTCTTCTTTCGGTCACCTGATCAGACAGGAAGGACTTTCTCTTAAGCACCATAATAGAAGGCACAATCGAAGGCACCAATGCAAGAGGGCGACCAAGGAAGGTGTACGCAGAAGACCTCAAGAAAGATATGAGATGCGGAACCTATTTGGAACTCAAGAGAACGGCCCAAGACAGGGAGGAGTGGAGAAGGAGGTGGAAGGATTTGCTGCAAACCAATCGCTAGATTGCAACTACAGAAGAACTTCTTCTTTGGTGCTACCGGGGTGCACCACCTCTTTCCGGTCTTCTTCTGCTAAGCCGTCTTCCTCAGTTTACTTTCCACCTTGTCGCTCCATCGGTTCTGTGGCCTGTCTAGCCGCCTCCTGCCTTCTGTTCTCACTCTGTGTACTCCATTGATTACACAATGGCACCAAGAGTCATTGGCATAGCTCGCAGAAACACAGTCTTCGTGTTGAAGATATTGGCTTGCAGCAACTTGGAGCAATTTGAACGGTAAACTCTGCTATGCTCAATAGTCTCAGTGACCAAACAATGACAAAAACAAAATGTCTTCTGCTGACTAAAGTAGCAAATATCCATTGGTATTCAATGTCCATAATATTCTACCCTCATGGTTAAAATATATTACATTGCCATGATACGGTTTACTGACCTTATTATGGTGTTCCACATACATTCTTATGACTAACTATTCTTTATCTGGAACAACCCGCAGCTGTCATACGAGCTTGGCTGAACTGTTAAAATATTATTAATAGTCAGTCAGTCAACCGAAAGGTTTTTGGTTCAAGTCCCACACTGGCTACATTTTCTGGCCATGCATCGGAGGGCATGTAAAGCAGGCGGTCCCGAGTCTTCCTAGTTGAGTGTAAGAGAGGGCTTTATTGCCCTAACTCCACTAGGTTGGCTTAGTAATAGAACAAAAAAAAGTCAATATTTATTTATTTATTAATATTTAAAAAAAATCTATCCCTAAATAGAGTATGAAACAAACAAACAAACAAAAGCCTGATACGCACGGATGATTCTCGCATTCGTGATTTGCCGGTGGCTTTTCCATTGTAGCCGCTTAGGGCTAACAGAAGATTATTTTACGATTTCGGAAGCTGGCGTGTCGCTGACCACACGAAAGTCCACGGTTTTCCTCTAGACACGCCAGATCATAGAAATCTTCTTAAGTTGACTCTGTGGGTTTGCACCAACCATTCACCAAGCCCTATTCCTACAATTTAAAAAGACGCCGACAAATCGTCTGCGAGAATCGTCTATGTGTACTGGGCATAATAAACAAGTATATTTAGAATCTGAAGAAAATGGGCAATTTTAATTTTTGATTACATGGCTAAACTAGTGGGATTCATTGAGCATGGGGTGTTTGATATAATTACTTGCATATTGTTTGCAACCCGCACCAATGTTTTTATCACGCAGGTCCTTGCTGCTCGGAAGATAGGCGACACCTGTCCTGTTAGCAGCACCTGTTTCACCGCTTGGGGCCACACCAAAATTAATAGTGCCCCTGAAAAATTTAAAGTAGCCTTTACATTTACTACTTACTTTAAAACGTATTAAACATATCCTTTTGAAAGCATGTAAAGGAACATTCATCTGTCCTAGAAGAAAACTGAAAAGTTGTAACGTGCGCACACTTCACACGTCTTTCATATTAGTGACATGTCGGTAATACAGTAGTAATAAATATACAGTATATTAAAATGTAGTGGAAGGGAAGGATGAGTTGGAAACGGACCTTTGCTAGTTGGGAGTAGGTAGACGGTGGAGCGTTGTACAAAACCGAGATGACTGGAGGAGTGTTGCCGAGCAGGCCAAAGTTCATCAAGGGCTGTAGAGCCAGAAGAAGAAGATATTGAAAAGTAAAGGAAAATATCTTCCGTTCCCTGTGGCCTAAATAATAGATCTAACATTAATATTTTCTAGACATTTTATTTGATTGGTAGGGCTAGTTTCAACCAAAGATAATAAAATAAAATAGATGGTGTCAGACCATAAGCTGCTGTCTCATATAAATAAAGTAGAAATGAGTAGGGCATTTATTAAGACATTAAAATCTGTTACACTACATCTTTGAGGACACAGTGGAAGGAAACAATTGAAGGGGGCGGCCGATGATGGAATTCATGGATCAACGGGCGCAAACGTACCATGAGCTTCAGAGGAAGGCGTAGAATCGACTGAGCTGGAGGATGATAAGCAAAAAGTAGCTGCCAACCAATCGTTGAGATTGTGACGACATAAGAAAGAAGTATCATAAGCTAAGTTGTGCCAGTAGTGGTGAAACGTAGAGGGAAGGGGGAAATCACACAGGGAATGGCAAAAGTGGTCAGAGAAAATGTAACCGAGGTTGTGGTCAATGTGGTGCAACTTAAAAAGGAGCTTGCCAAGGCGGACACTTGACTTTGGGCCCCTGTCGAACTTGTTAGTTTTTTTACTGCATTTAGCTTATTGCCGGAACCTTCAAGTTTAATTTCCGTCACAACTTTTTGCCGATTATTGTATGCGCCGTGCTGGATGGCCACCTACTGTAACTCGCATGGGTACAGGTGTAGTTAGCTACCCCTAATAAAATCATACAATTTGGTTCTATATCGTTGATTTAGCTTTAAAGAAACCCATTTCCGAAAGAATTAATCGTCGGAAAAGCATAGTTTTTTAGTTACAGCCCAATTTAGTTCGAATTTTTTATGGAAGGAACAATGTCAGAGGCATGTAAATACAACCCTTGCTTAAAATATGAATTTCCTTGCATATGGGATGTTTTCCTTCCATATTAAAAGCATTTTCATTCAACTTTTGATACAGCGGGGTAGCTAAACTACAACTTTACCCTCGCCTGGCTTCAACTTACCAATGTAAATAGAATAAGTGAATAGAAATTTGAGGATGTCACACACGAATTTCAGCAAGTACATGAGAATAACTCCATAAATTACAATAACAACAAACGTCTCAATAACAATAAATGTATGGCTTTCACGTAGGGAGTCCAATTTTGACATTATTATGCAGTACTCTTTTACAATTTCGATAAGTAGATGGTGTAAAAATTGAAAATATTAGATTTGTTTTTTTTTCTTGGTATTTAGGAACACCAAAGTGTTTTATTCCAAGCAGGGATGCAGGGCTCTAGAGCCCACATACCACATCCCCGCTTGCTGGGCTCCCCTACCACAGTAATACACATTTTATGGAGGTAGTTCCAAAAACACATGTCACGTTCCAGCAATGGCGAATCGACGGGAAGGAGTAAATTCATAAGATAAGATAGTAAAAAAAAAGAGGAAAAACCCAACTTTTCAACAAAATCTCTTAAACTTGCATACAACTTGTGAACCCCCCGGCCACCCGCTAGATCCGCCCTTGGGTTCAAGCAGGCGGGTAAGGTGAGCATCTGGGGTCCAGCCAATCAACGATTCCGCAATAGTGACCGAAATTTTTTGGGAGGTTCTAGCCATTAGCCAAATATATGGAAAATGAAGCTATTAATGTTGTAATCAGCAGATTAGCCCTCAGATAATCAACGATTCCGTAGTAGTAACACAAGATCATTTTATTTGTATTATTCGGCAATGAGCAGAAGAAACAATTGGGAATTGACCCACCAATCACAGCAGTGGGCCTACTATGTCGTTTAGTATTAACTTATTTAATAGTTTCGCTGTTATTACATTTTATACCAAATAAAACATAAATTTATGCATCAATAATAATTTAATAATCATTTCAAGTCACTATGTCCGGTTCAGGATTTGTATTAATAGTACATGGGCCATCCGTTACGATTGTTTGTATACTATTGGAAACGCGTCCCAATGCTCCCATCAGAGTGGTCCTTACTGATGTTAAAATGGGTACCACTTGTCCTGCCAGCAGTGCATTTTTCATAGCATGTGGCCACACCAATATCACTATTGCCCCTGCAAAATTAAATCCTAGTAAGGCGGCAATTCCACCAGCGAATTTACTTCATTTGTGATTTGAGATTTTTTGTTTGTTTTGTTTTAAGGAGACTATTATGTAGATACTTCACTTATCTATTATAAATTAAGTTATAATATGGTAGCAGACATCATGAACAAGTCCCTACCAAATTATAACTTAATTTATAATTGATAAGTTAAGTATCTACATAATAGTCTCCTTGAAACACAAATGAAGTAAATTCGCCGGTGGAATTGCCGCCTTAATATATTTCTATGTCACCCCAGGGCCGGATTAACCGTCTCTGGGCCCCTAGACAACCCCTCTCCCCTGTGTAGACTCTATGTTTATTGTATAGGTAACAAGGGGACTAACATTGCAACTAAGAAACTAATAGTACCAAATACAAAGTACTAAAAAAGTACATCATATTTTTAGTTATAGTATATTTTTAGTAGGCCTATATATAGTTTTGGCGGGAAAAGTTTCTGTTTTAAAAATTTGAGTTTTGCAACATTATGAAAAGCACATTTTTCAAGGTATTATGAAAAGTTTTGAAAAATTACATCATAAATTAACTTTTTTTTAAATTTGTGGGCCCTCAGGCAGTTGTGGGCCCTTAGACAGTTGCCTAGTGTGCCTAGTTGGTGATCTGGCACTTTGTCCCCCTACGTTTTACCGCTGTCGGCAATACTTAGCTTATTTTTAGGGGCCATCTATTCTATATTGTTATCGTTAATTTTAACTTACCAGTGTAAACAAAATAGATGAAGATACATTTCAGTATATTACACATGAATTTGAGCAAATACAAGAGAACTATTCCATAAATTACAATGACGACAAATGTCTCAATAGCAAGAAATGTTGGATTATCACGCAGGGAATTTAATTTACTCATTTTGTGATTAAACTCGTATAATTTTGAAATCTGCTACAAAAATCCAAAATAACAATAAATATTTGTTTTTATTTGTATGTGCTGTTAGGAACACTATACATTCGAAGTATTTATTGTTAATAAAAATCAATTCAAATCAAATACAGTAATTTTTTCCCATCAGCAGCGGGCCTACTGTGGCGATTATATTTAATCCTAACCTGGAGATAATTTTAGAATAGAAAGTGCTATTCAAAATTTGTTCACGTTTTTAACCCGAAGAATAAGTTAATATTTAACGGTATAATAGGCCTGCAGGGTTAGAAAGACTCACATGGAAGCGTTCTTGGTTCGAGATCCACATTTGTTACACATGGTTACTGGTTATGCTGTCGAGGATAAGTAAAGCTGGCGGTCCAGTGCTATTCTAGTTTATAACCGGAGCCAAGATTCCACTAAGGTTGCTTCAGCAATAGAACTGAAAGTCCAATGAATGCTGGCAAAGGGAGTGCCCCAGGGGTAGAGGAGGTTTGGCGTGCGGTTTGTAAAGCTAATGAATTTCCTTCAAATAATTTTGGGCTGTGCTTATATGCGGGTACGTATTGTAGTTTCTCATGGCTGACTACAAAATGAACACACGATTTTCAATTTTTCTGACTTTGCAATTACGGTTTAAACATAAGCGACCATGTGCAGTTGTGACTGTGAGGGTGTACTTATCTTAATTAAACAAACAAAAACTTAGTGTGTTATTCAAACTTTTTATAACAACTATAACTAGAATTTGTAAAACCCAAGTAATCGTTAAAGAAATGAGTACCAAACCTCGGGCGCTTTCGGAAAGAACTGTCATCTACAGAGGGAAACCCACTTGCCCCTTATCTTACCTCTGAAACGAAATCTTAATAGAAGCGGAAAAATAAGCCTACGCTCATTCGTCATTCGGTCTTAGGCATTGCTTAGTGACATTCTGTAATAGGTTTGGAACGCGTAGTTGCTCATAAAATATACGATCAGCAGTGAAAAGGCTATGATTTGACTAAACCGATTTCGGAAAGTGCTTAATAATATGCGAATGCTGTAAAGTTTCACATGGTTGACGCACAAAATTATAATGGTCATTGTAGGCCTACGCATAAAGTGTATGTTTAACTAACTAAACTGACGTTATAGTCACGGAGAAGTGCGTGTGTTTAAATAGTGCCCGTGCTCAGCCGGGAGAATAATAATATGTTACTTTTTATGGTGAGGATCATATATTTCTATCTGATAAGCTAGCCCTTATGCAGTACGTGCTGTTAGCACTTAATCCTTTTAATAAGTCTTAGTGTTAAGTTATAGCTAATCGTGGTCGGGTATAGGGTTTCAAATGTATGCCGTTATATTACTTATGCGAGCTGTACTTGTGTGGACTTTGATAGTGCATAGTTAGTATCTATTCGAATAAAACTCGGTAATGGTTAAATAAATCGTTGGACCGAGCTAAAAGTACTTTACTAAACGTTGGACACAGTCCCAGGCCACGGTGTGGGCCCATAGGCCAGGGGACCTCCTGATTATAGTGGATTCCGAACCACTTGGGAAACACAGTGAAGTCACACGATTAGTTCGGAGGCGACCAGGACAAGTCCTACCATGTTTCCCTACCGGCACTGTGCACACTACCAAGTTATCTGCATCTTTGAACCTGCTCTGGTCCGCTGGATTCAACTTGGTAAGGCGGCCGGCAAGCAGGCGGGTGAGGTGAGCATCTGGGGTCCAGCCAATCAACGATTCCGCAATAGTCACCGAAAGTTTTTGGGAGGTTCTAGCCAATAGCCAAATATATGGAAAATGAAGCTGGTAATGTTGTAATCAGCAGATTAGCCCTCAGATAATCAACGATTCCGTAGTAGTAACACAAGATCATTTTATTTGAATTATTCGGCAATGAGCAGAAGAATAAACAATTGGGAATTGACCCACCAATCACAGCAGTGGGCCTACTATGTCGTTTAGTATTAACTTATTTAATAGTTTCGCTGTTATTACATTTTATACCAAATAAAACATAACTTTATGCATCAATAATAATTTAATAATCATTTCAAGTCACTATGTCCGGTTCAGGATTTGTATTAATAGTACATGGGCCATCCGTTACGATTGTTTGTATACTATTGGAAACGCGTCCCAATGCTCCCATCAGAGTGGTCCATACTGATGTTAAAATGGGTACAATATGTCCTGCAAGCAGTGCATTTTTCATAGCATGTGGCCACAGCAATATCAATATTGCCCCTGCAAAATTAAATCCTAGTAAGGCGGCAATTCCACCGGCGAATTTACTTCATTTGTGATTTGAGATTTTTTGTTTGTTTTGTTTTAAGGAGACTATTATGTAGATACTTCACTTATCTATTATAAATTAAGTTATAATATGGTAGCAGACATCATGAACAAGTCCCTACCAAATTATAACTTAATTTATAATAGATAAGTTAAGTATCTACATAATAGTCTCCTTGAAACAAAACAAACAAAAAATCTAAAACCACAAATGAAGTAAATTCGCCGGTGGAATTGCCCCCATAATATATTTCTATGTCACCCCAGGGCCGGATTAACCGTCTCTGGGCCCCTAGACAACCCCTCTCCCCTGTATATGCTCTATGTTTATTGTCTTACTAGGTAGGGGGACTAAGGTTGCAACTAAGAAACTAATAATACTAAATATAAAGTACTAAAAAAGTACATCATATTTTTAGTAGGCCTATTTATAGTTTTGGCGGGAAAAGTTTCTGTTTTAAAAATTTGAGTTTTGCAATATTATGAAAAGCACATTTTTCAAGGTATTATGAAAAGTTTTGAGAAATTACATCATAAATTAACTTTTTTTAAATTTGTGGGCCCTCAGGCAGCTCTGGGCCCTCAGGCAGTTGTGGGCCCTTAGGCAGTAGCCTAGTGTGCCTAGTTGGTGATCCGGCACTGTGTCCCCCTACGTTTTACCGCTGTCGGCAATACTTAGCTTATTTTTAGGGCCATCTATTCTATGTTGTTATCGTCAATTTTAACTTACCAGTGTAAACAAAATAGATGAAGAAACATTTCAGTATATTTGAGCCATAACAAGAAAAGAATTCCATAAATTACAATGGCGACAAATGTCTCAATAGCAAGAAGTGTTGGATTATCACGCAGGGAATTTAATTTACTCATTTTGTGATTAAATTCGTATAATTTTGAAATCTGGTACAAAAATCCAAAATAACAACAAATATTTGTTTTTATTTGTATGCGCTGTTAGGAACACTATACATTCGAAGTGTTTATTGTTAATAAAAATCAATTCAAATCAAATACAGTAATTTTTACCCATCAGCAGCGGGCCTACTGTGGCGATTACATTTAATCCTAACCTGATATTAAAAATATAAATGAGATAATTTTAGAATGGAAAGTGCTATTCAAAATTTGTTTACGTTTTTAACCCGAAGAATAAGTTAATATTAAACGGCATAATAGGCCTGCAGGGTTAGAAAGACTCACATGGAAGCGTTCTTGGTTCGAGATCCACATTTGTTACACATGGTTACTGGTCATGCTGTGGAGGATAAGTAAAGCTGGCGGTCCTGTGCTATCCTAGTTTATAACCGGAGCCATGATTCCACTAAGGTTGTTTCAGCAATAGAACTGAAAGTGCAATGAATGCTGGCAAAGGGGGTGCCCCAGGGGTAGAGGAGGTTTGGCGTGCGGCTTGTAAAGCTAATGAATTTCCTTCCAATAATTTTGTTGATTGGAGTAAAACAGAATTAGTGGTAAACAAAGCAATCGGGGAAGGGGGGCGAAAACAGACTGGTTGAGTGATGGGGGAATTCACTGCGGCAAATTGGGGTAAATGGGTTAATGGCGTGAAGACGGCTGGCCCAAACCCCTCAGCAGTAAGCGGAAACAACGATGATCCCGTGAATTTATTTAAACCATTTTAATACTAGGTTATATTAAAAATAACATTATTCGGAGCTTGAAAAATGAAAATAATAACTGTTGTGTTTGTAAGACAAGAGTTTTATAAGAGATAAAGAGACAAGTTGATTGGGGCTATTTGACTGGATGACTAATTCCCATCCTAAGTGGATAATATGCTGTGAATAAATAATTGTGGGAGAAACTTGTCGGCAGAACAAGTGCCCCATGGCTACTTTCTTTTGGCTTAAACTCTTTATGCAGGGTGTTTCAGGTGAACGGTGACAAACGTCTAGTGTGTATTCCCTGTTCAATTTGGAGCAAAAATAACCCATATTGTAATGCCGAAAAAGCTATAAAGCTAGGAGTGGATTAAGGGTAAAATGTGGGAAATGTGCACAGTTCCAAGAAACTGCGTCCTCCTCAAGAATTAGTCAACCGATTGTAGATTTAAACATTGAATATGAACAAGAATTTATTTTAATTAATTAATTAAATCAATATACATCAAAACGTTTTCGAGAAAAGTTTGTGTTTAGGGCCAATTGTGGTCCTAAGCTCAAAATTTGATGGGAAACCCGAAAGTTGTCTTCAAAATCAACTGATTTTTTACTGGGGTTTTAACGCATTTCTTGAGAAAAAACGTATTTTCTTCTTCATTAATAAGCCAAATAAAATGGACATGTCAATCAATACATTAGTGTTTGACGGGATTACTTCCAATGCTGGATAGCGCGACGTCAACTATGAGTATCACGCCTGCGTGCTTTGTTTAAAATTCTTAATTTTTCAAAATATGTTTTCCTGTCAATTTTGAGGAAAAATGGGCCATTTTCCAGGGTTTTGCGTTGTGTTTCAGAAACGGGTGCCAAGTTCTCCGCCCAGCTAATCCGATTTCACACTAAAGCACTGATTTTGAAAGCTAATAAAAGGCCTAGGCGCTGAGGCTATGACATCATCAATAGAACTTACCATGCCGGTGTAAGTACTGTAATATACAATAAGGGTGATGATGTGGGTTAAAGGGTTCCCTACGAAGATTTCTTTAGAAAATGTTACCTTCTTGCAAAATTCCAAAGTAGAAATTCGAAAAAAAAAAAAAATGGAACCAATTGGATTGAAACGCTTTAACTCAGTTTTCTCACTTTACCTAAGTGAAGTGAGTACCCCCTGTTCCCTCAAACAATAATGTAGGAATGATGCTGAGTACTTAACTAATTTGCCTTGAAGACAACATGATTGCATCGATTTCTTGAATAGTATGAGAGTACAATCGAGATGTGCGATCTCAGTCCCGACTTCATGCATAATTCATTACGACCAAGGACGAACAACACAGCTTGTCGCATTAACTCACTATTCTACGTCATCTGTCTTGGCTGTTCTCACAGAGGAGAATTAGGTACGCTTCTCGCTGTCTTTAGCTTATACAACATTATCGCAAGTTTTTTGCCCAAATAGTGAAACGTTCCCCACTATTGGGTACTGATGTTGGCTATAAGGTTCTGTAGGGACAGTTTTGGTCACTTGGAGCGCGGACGACATTGAGATATCCATGTTATTCAAAATGGCCGCCGTTTGTATGTAAAAACTAAGTTCTTAGCATCTATTCTTTTCATATTTTTTTATAATATTTTTACTGTGCCTGGGCCTTATTGCGTAATTTAATATATATATATTAAGGTTTATTAAGATTAAGGTGGCTGGGACACGTTGTAAGGATGTCTGAAGAACGCATGCCACGAAAAATGTACAAAGCAAGCATGACGGGAAGACGACTGCCAGGACGGCCAAGAAACCGCTGGAAGGACGAGTTAGAGAATGACCTTCGCGAGTTGGGAGTCTCCAGATAGTGGAGCGTTGTGCAAAACCGAGAAGAATGGAGGAGTGTTGTCGAGCAGGCCAAAGCCCACCAAGGGCTGTAGAGCCGGAAGAAGAAGAAGAATATATATATATATATATTCTCCATGATTTATAGAAAAATATCACTTTAAATATGGAATATATGGAATAATCAACGCTTTGAAATCTTTGCTGCTGGTGCTGCCATCTACAAAATGACTTCAGAAATGAACCTCATTGGGTGCTGATGCTGGGTATTATGTTAATCCTAAATCGCCATAATAGGGCTGCAGGGGTGTCCAAATGCCCAATACTAAATCAAAATCATATTCAATTCCCTCTTAAGCCAACACTTCTAGCTCCGACCCTGTTTACTGTTTAAATGATGCAACTGAAAATGGCGGGTGGTATTTTTAACATGACGGTCTGTATAAAAGCCATTGAAAATCTGGAGAAGGGGAGTCTGCTTTATGTTTATGACACGCCTACCAGCTCAAAGCTCACATGCTCAATGTGGGTGTCGAAACGTTTTTCAATTTTTCGCTGATGAACGGGTGAAATTGGTCTCACCTATGATTTCTAAATAAGCTATTAAATGTATTAATTAATGGCGCTGGCGCCACTTCACTACAATGCAGGGGCCGTTTTCTCTTTTGGAACACATCAAATGATCAAACCTCATACTTTGAACTATGCTCGTCTACAAGAGTGTACTACACTAATAAAATTTCTGTTAATTTCGGTACTAAGCTAGTTTAACAATAAAATATTTGAATTCATACAACAGCATGGACAGGAAATAACAATAAGAAACTGAAATAATGTTACTTCTTGGTTAAGGCGGCTATTCCACTTGTCAATATTCCGTCATTTGAGCATCAATAATTGATGAGATTTTTGTTTTAATGAGATTATTATTATGTAGATACTTAACTTATTTATTATAAATTAAGTTATAATATGGTAGAGACTTATTATTGATGCATAAATGACGGAATATTTACAAGTGGAATAGCCGCCCAAGACAAAAAGCCATCCTCTCACTGTAAAAAGAGTGTTGTACTACATTAATAAAATTTCTGTTAATTTCGGTACTAAGCTAGTTTAACAATAAAATATTTGAATTCATACAACAGCATGGACAGGAAATAACAATAAGAAACTGAAATAATGTTACTTCTTGGTTAAGGCGGCTATTCCACTTGTCAATATTCCGTCATTTGAGCATCAATAATTGATGAGATTTTTGTTTTAAGGAAATTATTATTATGTAGATACTTAACTTATTTATTATAAATTAAGTTATAATATGGTAGAGACTTATTATTGATGCATAAATGACGGAATATTTACAAGTGGAATAGCCGCCCAAGACAAAAAGCCATCCTCTCACTGTAAAAAGAGTGTTGTACTACATTAATAAAATTTCTGTTAATTTCGGTACTAAGCTAGTTTAACAATAACATATTTGAATTCATACAACAGCATGGACAGGAAATAACAATAAGAAACTGAAATAATGTTACTTCTTGGTTAAGGCGGCTATTCCACTTGTCAATATTCCGTCATTTGAGCATCAATAATTGATGAGATTTTTGTTTTAAGGAAATTATTATTATGTAGATACTTAACTTATTTATTATAAATTAAGTTATAATATGGTAGAAACTTATTATTGATGCATAAATGACGGAATATTTACAAGTGGAATAGCCGCCAAAGACAAAAAGCCATCCTCTCACTGTAAAAAGAGTGTTGTACTACATTAATAAAATTTCTGTTAATTTCGGTACTAAGCTAGTTTAACAATAACATATTTGAATTCATACAACAGCATGGACAGGAAATAACAATAAGAAACTGAAATAATGTTACTTCTTGGTTAAGGCGGCTATTCCACTTGTCAATATTCCGTCATTTGAGCATCAATAATTGATGAGATTTTTGTTTTAAGGAAATTATTATTATGTAGATACTTAACTTATTTATTATAAATTAAGTTATAATATGGTAGAAACTTATTATTGATGCATAAATGACGGAATATTTACAAGTGGAATAGCCGCCCAAGATAAAAAAAGCCATCCTCTCACTGTAAAAAGAGCGTTATTAATAAAACAATCGTTTCAGTAGGTACTGACGTTCTATGTTAGGGTTGGTTATAATAAGAACTGCTACCCCTTTTGTCTGCCCCTGCTACTAGGAGAAAGCCCAGTAAACCTTTATAGTAATGGGAGAAACTGAGCTAATTTGGGAAAGGTGCACTCTGCTTGATTGAATTAAAACTGCGTTGGATGTTTAGACGTCACTGACGTTAATCGCTGCGGTGTAAATTTAGACGGGGGGTCGTGACAGCCCCCTGTAGTAAGTGCGACGCCTATGCCCGCTCCAGCAGCCCTGGACACACTGGATATGTTCATTGGGTCGCGATCAGTTGTTGTGTGATAGTGTCGCGGGCGTGCTGTGCGTGTGATGTGTGTTGTGTCACGTTTATAGTGCTCTACATGAAAACATACTTATGGTTAGTTTATAAACAGATTTATTTGGTCGTAGGAGAAGATGAACGTGAAGATAATGCGATATACTATTAGAGAGGAAGGGGGGTTCGAAATAATCTGGAAAATTTTAAACTAGGCTAACTGCCATCATGTACCGATGGTCAAGCTGAGCTAGGGTGTCGCTAATAAACAAATTGCTTGAATGTTTGTTTTACTCAGCAAATGGGCACAAGCTAGTCCTTTTTCTCTTAGTGGCTCAGCCGCGTAGTAAAAACGAGGTTTAGTCGATTTCCCGGCAACTTCAGAGTATTCAAATTAACCTAAGCAGCCATTTGTTATTACTGTATTTGGCGGAAACTCTACAATTTGAACTCTACATTTTGGGCTGTGCTTATATGCGGGTACGTATTGTAGTTTCTCATGGCTGACTACAAAATGATCTCACGATTTTCAATTTTTCTGACTTTGCAATTACGGTTTAAACATAAGCGACCATGTGCAGTTGTGACTGTGAGGGTGTACTTATCTTAATTAAACAAACAAAAACTTAGTGTGTTATTCAAACTTTTTATAACAACTATAACTAGAATTTGCAAAACCCAAGTAATCGTTAAAGAAATGAGTACAAAACCTCGGGCTCTTTCGGAAAGAACTGTCATCTACAGAGGGAAACCCACTAGCCCCTTATCTTACCTCTGAAACGAAATCTTAATAGAAACAGAAAAATAAGCCTACGCTCATTCGTCATTCGGTCTTAGGTATTGCTTAGTAAAATTCTGAAAGATGTTTGGAACGCGTAGATGCTCATAAAATATGCGATCAGCAGTGAAAAGGCTATAATTTGACTAAACCGATTTCGGAAAGTGCTTAATAATATGCGAATGCTGTAAAGTTTCACATGGTTGACGCACAAAATTATAATGGTCATTGTAGGCCTACGCATAAAGTGTATGTTTAACTAACTAAACTGACGTTATAGTCACGGAGAAGTGCGTGTGTTTAAATAGTGCCCGTGCTCAGCCGGGAGAATAATAATATGTTACTTTTTATGGTGAGGATCATATATTTCTATCTGATAAGCTAGCCCTTATGCAGTACGTGCTGTTAGCACTTAATCCTTTTAATAAGTCTTAGTGTTAAGTTATAGCTAATCGTGGTCGGGTATAGGGTTTCAAATGTATGCCGTTATATTACTTATGCGAGCTGTACTTGTGTGGACTTTGATAGTGCACAGTTAGTATCTATTCGAATAAAACTCGGTAATGGTTAAATAACTCGTTGGACCGAGCTAAAAGTTCTTTACTAAACGTTTATGTCCCTCTTGCTGTGGCCAGACAATGAGAAATGGTAGGTATTGTATTAGCAGTCCTTATGAGAGTGTAAGTCCTGTAGGAAATTGGCCGCCCGAAATTTAATACTTCTTATTTTTTATTTAATTAACTAATCAAGTATTAAAGATTTAAGTTGTAGAAGACTACTTCATGCATCTTATAATAGGGTATTATTAATTTTTGTTTTTGTAGTGTTTTCGTGGTACTACCATAGTATATGTTGTATCTATTTCACGTCAAGTTTTAGTCGTCAATAATTTTTATGAAATAGCTACGGTTCCAACAATTATAGTTCCCTATTATTTGATGCATGTCGTCTACAACTTAAATGATACAAATCTTTAATAATACTATTAATTTATATAATAACTTACATAATGACTTGCTTAGTTAATTAAATAAAAAAATAAGAAGCATTAACTGTCAGGCTGCCAATTTCCAACAGGGCCAACACGCTTTACAGATTTTTTAATTTTACCAAACAATCGTCCTTGAAAGAAATTACAATAACAGGCTAGCCTGTCTGAGTCCTAAGGGCTACTCTTTAGTTTCAATGACCAAGGTATTGATCGCTGAAATACTGGCATTTACCGGAATTATTAGCGTTTCAATCTTGCTAAATAGAACGAATCATTTTTTGCTATGATTGGCTTTATTAAAAATATTATAGCTACATATGTTATATAAAACTGACATTAAACTAACTTGTGTTGAAGAGGCTACCTCCTTGTTATAACCGAAATTTGAGGATTCAGAAAAATCTGTCTGCCCCAGATAGGTATAGATCGTGGGTTCGAATCCAGCCAAACCCAGATTTTTTAAATCCTCTAATTCCTGTACTGATTGACCTGATTAATGAGAGCTTAGTAGACACTATCGATCGATACCTATGTACTAAAAGTCATGCATGGTAACTAGTTAAGTTGTTTCTATCGCTTATGTGTCTTTTCAATTATCTATTGTACTATCTAACAATAGGAATACATAAGTAAATAATGACAGTAATGATATTCGTATCTCCAATGGAATTAGGACCATAAATATTGGACATTATTAAAAGGCCACTTATTTATTTTATTTTATTTGTACAATACAGTAACTGTTTTCCACAAATTACATTGTACAAAAAATTACAAATTAACTGTTAAGTTAAATATACCAACAAAAGAAACGAATTATAATATGCAACTACAGTAAAACAATATATAAATAAACAATAGTAAAAGTAAATGTAATAGCTTAATTAACTGATTAAAAACTACTATAGTATTGATAATATGAGGCATTTTCTTACATTTTCTTACATTGGCCACCCTAGAATAGATTGGAATAATATTTTATATTGGTGTTTAGGCCATACTTAATTAATAAAGATTTAGTGATCTGTGGAGGACTATTTCATGTACCATATTATAAGGTTCTAGTTTTTAACATTTTTGTTGCTAGAATTTAAGTTAATTGTATATAATTTAAATCAGCCATATTTTAATAAAATTAACTGCCTGAATCCTTTTGTAAACTGCCATTCTTGAAAGTTTCATGTTAATTTCAGTAGGTAACAAACATTACTCCTAGTTAATGTGCGCTAGAAGCTAGCAACTTGCATTTTGCGCAACTGTTTTTCACAACCAACCCACGTAAATTTTCATGACATTTAGAGGAAAGGCGTGAAGGCTAAAGGAAATGTACGTTTAAGGGTTTGGCTGTAAACACAGGAAATATTCACTTAGTGCTATAGTCATGCCATCTCCACACTAGCTCATATTTCACGCTTGTATGTTACGATGTTCCGCTTAACCACCTAACTTCGGACTGGTTGTTGGTCTCTTTGCAATGCCGCACGCCTATAAAGAACCGTTCTAGATTGATTTCTGCCATGTTCCCGTAGCTTTCCGCCTACCACACTTGTAGCTTTCCGTTTGTCGGCTTCTAATGCATGTATTTGCGTAAATAATTCAAAGACCATTACATGCCTCGATGCGTGGGGGCTGCAGATTGTACAATATGTTTTGTTGTGAAAATTAAAATTAAAGAAATACGATTTCACGCGGATATAAGAATAATATTGTAGTTTCAAGTAAATGAAAAAGTGAAAAACAGAAAGCGTCATGATGAAACTTTTCATTTCTCCTATTGCCCCCATGGGCGTTGGTGACAGGTCTCTCAAAAACATTGTGCGCAGCAAATAAGAAACATACAAACATCATAACAAACATCATACAAGTGAAGGAAACGGATTCCACCGTGATTGGATACCCGAATCTGCTACAGAACTTTTTCAATTTTAGTGAGAACGAAAAAAACTGCCTAAAATTGCCGCGCGTAAACGTGTAATTTGAAGGCGAGACATTGTGATAAAATCACAGGCATTACCTGAGATTTATTACTTTGATATCATATTCACAAAAACTCTTGCAACTCTCATATTAAAAACGAGTTAGCATCTAGTCATTATTTTTTGGCCTATGCCTATAGCCTAAAGTTACTCATAGTCGTAATCATACTAGATCGTACGGTACAAGGCTTTTTACAAGCATATTACGTGCCTGTTTGGCTTCGATTGTTTACTTGTTAGGTCAGGGTATATTGTTAACCTATAAAAGTTTTGAAAACAGCCCGATCATGGCGATTTGGCATTATAATAATACCGGGGTTTATTTTTGAATACCGCAGTGGTAAGGTGTCACGTGACGGTGTTAAAATATGCAGTCAAGCGTAGTGGTACGGACTCTGACTGTCATCCGTTGGTTGTTGGTTCTAGTCCCACACTGCTGGCAACATTTTCTGGCCATGCTTCGGAGGGCATGTAAAGCAGGCGGTCCTGGGCCTTCCTAGTTGACTGTAAGAGAGGGCTTTATAGTCCTAACTCCGCTAGGTTGGCCTAGTAATAGAAAGAATAAAAAGTCCTTTTTTATTTATTTATTTGTTTATTATGCGCGAGAAATTCAAATTAATAAATTATTGGAATACAAGAAAGTGGTTGCATTGATTAATAATTGAAAGAAATACTAATAGACATGAAAATGTAAGGGAGAAAAAATTGAAAACGCACCAAAAATATTAATTTATCAATTTTAATTTCCCTCGCATTTTGCACTTATTTGTTTAAAACAATTGAATAAACCCCGGTATTATAATAATCCCTAATCGCCATGATTGGGCTGCAGGCGTAGCACGAGTTGAAAAGATTAACTTAGCCGAGAATAAGATTAATTTGTTCTAAATAAACCCCAATGATTGTAAAATTACTTACGAGAAGTAAAGCTGGATAGGAACTAATTTATAAGTGGTTTGTCAATTGAGTTAAATTGGTGTTCATTCTTACATATACTAAGAATAGGAGGGACATGTGCCTTAGTGGTGCTCACATGATAAACAAAATAGAAACAAAATAGTCGCCTGCTTTGGAGCGGGTTCAAATTATTACCGTATTTCAATTGTTTGAATTATTCCCTGGGTAAGTTATTCTTCTCGTTTTGTGCTAGGCCTGCTGCAGTCCTACTATGCCGTTTAATAACAATTTAGCCGGGGTTTAAAAATGCAAACAGAATCTAAAATTGTCTTGTTCGCTTTAAAAACCCCCAGGGCCGAAAGGCCGAAATTAGAAGATTTAGAAAAAATTGAACTTGGGTTCAAACCCACCCCCGGCAAGGGTTAAAATCCAAAATCCAGATTCTAGTCCAGATTTTTTTTTAAATCCTCTAATTTCTGTTATAAAGACGAGGTTGCCTCTTCAACCTAACTTGGTTCAAAGTCAGTATTGTATACCATATAATGCTACAAAATAAACGGCAAGCCTACTAGTTCTGGTTTTAAATATTTTTATATTTTATATTTGTATATTTTATATTTTTATATTTTTATATTTTATATTTTTTTTTTTTTATTTTTTTTTTATTTGTGTCTTGTCTGTTGCTGACTCCTTCTTGGTCCCTAAGAGAGGAACTAAGAGAGGACCTACAAGATGTACAAGTTTAAATCTATTTTAGAACTCGGGATTGAAATATACTGTATATGGATTCTAGATAGACAGTGGGGTAAATAAAGATAAATATACACACCCATATTACGTTATCTTATCTCTTGACCTCGGATATCGTAATACTTCCATTGATCGCGCTAGGGAAGTTGCATTTACATGAGAGGGTGAACACAATGTGTATACTACACTAATACCTATCTCTTTTCGTACGGTAGGTACTTCCTCAGCAGTAGACAGACTATGTGCTGATCTGGCGGAATATCTAGGCTACATAACTAGATTTTTGACGATTTCATACACTTTGACATTGATGAACCCTGCCTCCAAAATAAGTTTCTTTTTAAAACAAAATAACATACTGAATTGTGTTCCCGTCTGCCTATCCGTTTTTTATCTCACTGTTAAACTAAAATCTATAGCTTTTGTACTGATAACCTAGTTTAGGTTTTAAAATTAATGTCTTTCATCAGAACATTGTACTGTGTTCCTGTCACTGTGAAAACTTTCTACAATTTATTTTTGAGCATGTGCAGTATAACAGTTTTCATATTAAAGAATGCATGATAACTTTAATCCAACGACTATTTCAAATTTTTTACAATAAAAACAATAATAAATAGAATGGAAGGTGTCCTCAAACACTATGGGGTTGAGAGCTCAGGGCTCCTGTATTATAGACTGAAAATATTTCTCTAATTTGTTCATGGAACGTATTTTGACTAACAATAAATATTTCCACAGCCTCTTAAGAACCACGATAAAAAAATCCAAGTATTTGAATTACAATACACATAAAAGTGGCTGGAGTGTGATGGCGGATAGGAAAATTTTATGTAGAATTACTTCCCGTATCCGAAGCTCGTTTGGCCCGTCTCCACGAGCAGGGGCTTTGACCCCCTAAATTGTTGCATTTTCATTCAACAGAATTCAGCGTGTTTTTCTTATGCTAAAATGCGTATGTCATTGAAACTACAACTGCAATATATTCCTTAATTTCTTCATCGATTTCCTCCCCAATTAATTCAGCAAAATTGACGATTACAATGGTCATAGACAGGCAGAGAAATGATTTTTTATACCATAGTTTCTGCAATTTTGAAGAAATTCAGCATTCCTGACGAATCTAGTCCAAATATTTTCCTCCTCTTCCTCTGCACAGGAGCATGCGCCTCTATTAAAAGTAGCCAGAAACATATACTTTATATCGGTGTTTATGAAAGGTTTAAAAAAAATAAAAAAATAGCACAAAAGTATCTTACTTTTCTATTAAAGCCTCTTGAAATTGCCATGGAAGTTCTAAAAATTTGATCTTGCAAGAGTGCCCAGAAATAGATGTCGGTAATTTTGCTGAGAAGAAAAAGCGACAAAATAAGTATTTTGCCCTTGTAAGAAAGTTAGAAAGAATGTAAATTAAGTAGACACTTATTCAATTCCCTTAATAAGGACAACAGTCATTTCAGTCTGAGGAGTCTCGCTGCTATTCGCTAGCTGACCGACCGCTACTTGCTTCAATTGATATAGTTAGCAGTAACTGCTGCATTGCCGCCGCGCATCACTTGAATCTAGTTAACGCCGAGCACAGACTTCATTATTCAAATCGTATTTAACATACCAACCCACAGCCTCCTTTAATCGAATCGTATATGTTTCAATTTTATTATTTTTATTTTAGAGTTTGAGAATGAGAACCAAAACCCATTAGGAGCATTCTAAGTTTATCTTGAATTATACTGTTTTATATTTATATTTGTTTGTGAATTGTACATTATTCCAGTTGACTAACTGCAAAATGGGTTCCAGGAAGAACAAAACCGGTATGCAGACAAAGCTCAAAGCATCCATATAAACTGGGGGCTGCGTCAACTGAAAAGCTTCCCCACTGTTGCGTCTTACATTGCGTCAATCGGCCCTCCGCCTCTGGTAAGCCAGATATTACCCCCCTCACTAACATTCAGCAAAAAGAACAGTGGCCTAAGGTTTAACCTTGCGGCACCCGTTTCATTTCAAAAATCCTTGCTTGTGTTTTGTGTTATTGAAAATTTTGGGTGATAACCATTATTCATTCGTGCTTTGTGACTGTTTTTGCTTTTTTTTGCTTGGGTTTAAGACCCATTCAGAGCCCCCACCTGCGTGACACCAATGCCACTCGTTATTTGTACAAGCCGAATTTCACTGTATATATTCATTGTAAAGCTAGAAAAGAGATTTTAGGCAGAATAAATATTTCTCGGCATTTTGATACATGATATGAGGCTGTCACAAGCACCGATGGGCCATAATCGTCAGAATGGATTTGTGAAAAAAAGGTTAGTAAGGCGTGCGGATGCCATTTTTGTACATATCAATTCGGCCACATGCCATAAATCAAACAAAATATTTCTGCTATTGCCTAAAATATTTTTTCTAGCTCTACAATAAATATTTACTGTGAAATTCGACTGTGCACGAAAAGAGTCGAGTTGGTGTCCCAGGGGAGGTGGTGGGACTCCGGGCATTAACTGGGTGTGTTAATTATTCTAAACTTTTGGAATAAATGATCAGGTTAATTTTCTGCGTGACCTTGGGAAATGTTTCTAATTTTTCCGTTTTACTTTAGATAACCCGCGTTTGACATGCGTTGCTTGCAGACACTCGATGCTATCTCTAAGGGATTTACATTATCATTTTTTTTTTATTACAAACACCTACATGATACTGTGGTTCATCTCAGTTGATATCGGTCGTCTTAGGTTAAAGATACTCTCTAAAGTTTCCCGGAAAACGGATTTTGCTAAGCATGCCTTGCATAACGCTGAAACGTCAGTCATCAAAGGTCAGTCTTTCATTTTTTTTATCTACTTTGAGCATAGACGCTATAAGTGCAATAATAACCAATTCACACAGTTGAAGTGCCTACTACAGTAAACAGGAACTTATATTTATATTGATAAATACTACTATTTGTTCTATTACTAAGCCAACCTAGCGGAGCTATATGGCTATAAAGCCCTCTCTTACACTCAACTAGGAAGGCCCAAGACCGCCGGTTTTAATTTTAATTCGAAGCATGGCCAGAAAAAGTAGCAAATGTGGGACTCAAAGCAACAATTTATCGCATGATAAAGAAATATAGGCAATTTTTTTCTATCTTTTTTTTACTCTACCTATGCATGTCCTGACAATCGGAGAACGCCACAGTACTTTTTTTCTAATAAATTACACACGGGAATGAAAGCGAATTAAAAATTAAAATAAATATAGTTAACAAAGGCTGTTGGCTGTTGAGACAGCCTGTCTTTTCCTGCTGTAACCATACCATTGGTCATGGCTTCATGGACACGGCAAAATCAAACCACATGAGAATTTTTCTCTGAATAATCCAAATTATGGCTACATTCAGAAGCCCGGATTGTCTAATATGATGCTTTACGGGGGCTATGAAATCCTGTCACACTGCAGCAATGGAGATATAGTACTGGACTTCCCACCCCTCCATGTTGCAGTGGAAACTTCAGCCGAAATGGCATCATTAGGAGTGGAAGGGCAATTAAGGAAGACTCAGCCTCTCTGACTACGTCTGACCACTGCATGGATATGCCAAGCGATGGAATCCATCCAAAATACTGTTTTAGGAGGGAATTCGAAACTATATTAGGGACAATGAAAGAATGCTGCGAATCAGCAGGTATTCTCAATAGTCATAGTTTTTCTCATTGCAGCAAATGGGTACACAGTTGGAAAATCACAGAGTCAGCTTCAGCAGATGTTGGCGTGAAGCCAAACACACGACCACAGGGTTCCCCTCAACTCGCCCAGCTCATAGAAATCTTCTTAAGTAGACTCTGTGGTTTTGCACTAACCATTCACCAAGCCCATTTGCTACAATGTGTACCGGAACTAAATGTTTTAAATAATTCTACGGATAAGTTTTTCCTTTACATTGTTGCTATGTCTGTGGTCGCAGCAACTTGTGGAATTTAGTCCACTGCTGACACAATTTTATCATTCGCAATAAATCTGTGCCTCAAGAAGTTGCAAAGCTAGCCAAATTGGGACGATCCCCTTAAAACCAGTAGGAGCTGCACTAAAATTGGAAGACAGATTTTTCTTCTCCCCATCATCATGGAGATTGCTGACAGTATTCTGTTTATTCACGGCGATCGCATAACGAGGTGGGGCCTGTCTTGGTGGTTTACACTGCTGATGGCGTATCTGACCCACTGACACGGGCAACAGGAGGCGTTTGTAGATCGCCGTTCAGTCGCCACAGCCCCTCCAGCCGTTCGCTTCTCCGGTAAATTGCTTCTTCCCCTGTTCGCGGTCGCCTCTATGTAAGTTGTAAGTTTCGTTATTTGTTACTGAATCTTTGTAGGCAAATATTATGTGTATACAGTATTGAAACAGGTCAGGCTATACATAACTTTCTATATCGTACTTTCACTGGATATTTAATTTCAAGTTTTTGCGATTTTTAACATTAATCATTGATGTAGGCCACACAATTTCAGGCTCACTGAGTTAGGCTGTCTTACATTCCCAGTGCAATTCCCACTTTGTTTACTATTTGGCACAGATGTCGCTTTTTATATGCCACTACTCTAGCACCTCGATTGATTATGCATTACAGCATTCATGCGATGGTAGTATTGATAAGAATAAAGTGTTACAGCGAGTCTTGCTATACATTCAAATGCTGAGGCACATTGCATGGCACAGAAAAATATGTTTACTGAAAAGGTTTTCTTCAGTTTACTGTCAATGTTTTAATACCGTACACTCGGGACGATTCGACAGTGGCGTATTTATATATATTTATTCCAATTTTTTCCAACAAGAGAAGTGTACATAAAATTAATATTAACTTTAAATACGCTAAAATACTTAAGTTATATTACATTCAATACTTTACAAGGAATTTTAACCATACAGCGGTTAGGTTGGGCTTTCGGAAAGGTTTACATTTAGGCCCAGTACACAAGGACGATTCACGCAGTCGCGATTTTCCAGCAGTTTTTCCGTTGCAGCCATATGGGCAAGACCGTGCCCAGGTTTTGATTTAGAGGGGGGGGGGGGTCCAAAAAAAATTCTACGTAATTTATTAATCAAAGTCCATTCTATCCAGTGTTGAAACTCAAATAAATTTGTTCCAATTCTTCAAACAATACAGGTTTACATTTTCAAAAAAATATTTCGGGAGGGGGGGGGGTCCGCAATCCTTGGACCACCCCCCTGGGCATGCATTTGGGCCAGTATGGAAACGCAGTACTACGGCAACTAGGAAAGGCGCAGTATGCCGTACTTGTACTAAATATAGTAATATTAGAAGGCTTCTTTTTTAATCTGTCATAACTGAAAATTTGGGAAGGCAGCTGCCCACTGTCCTTAACGATTAACGAGCCGCCACTGTTACAACTGTAGTTGTGAACCCGTATGGCATAGAGTCAGTGGCGGATTTACCAATAGGCTACTGAGGCAAATGCCTTTATCCGCGAGCGCTTACATAAAAGATTTTTTGTATGCATATATTACTAGTATGTAAAAAATATTAAAATAATTATCAGATATTAAGGAATATTTTTTTTAATTTAAGCGCGCATTTGTGTTCGGTTTGTACTCCATGTAAACATGTGGACAGCCCCCTCCCCCCCCCCCCTATGCATACAATAATTATTACTGTCCGTGACAAGGGCAGCGCCTATGGCCGCACAAAGCCAAATCCGCCCCTGTGCATACAGTACACAGTATGTCAAAGGAAGTCCCGCTGCTAATAATTTAAGAAAGATGTAAGAAAGATGCAAATTAGAACCAATAGGCAATAGCAGCTGGAGAATTGGCGGCCATGCGTGTGTACACTCCATTTTCATGCCCTGTCATATTAGAAAGGTAAACAGTGAGATAGCGAGAATAAATTTGCATGGCGATAGCGTGCTTTCATACCTAGGTGGAACTTTATGCATTTTAAAGTCAAATCAAGGCAGTTCACTGCTGTCATTTTTGGTACCTAATTTTCTTTAATTTTCTTTAGAGAAAAAAATATTCTTTTTAGCTGTTAGCTGTTATTTTCAGGGATGCTTTGAGATGGGAATAAAGTTTACCCACTTAAGAGGAAGCTGGCTGTACGCATTGGCCACCCCTGAATCACCCTAAACTGGGTTGGTTTATTTTTTTTAAAAAGTTAATACTTCATATTATATAGATTTGGTCTACTTAATTGATAGAGAATTATTTCATGCATAGTACTACGATGATTTATTTAGTTTTGGTCTAGGGGGTTTTCCGTGAAACTGATAACCGACAGAAATTTACCGATTTATCGAATTCATGGAGAAATTATACCATCAAAAATGAAAAACACCTTATAATAGGGTGCATTAAATAGTCCTCTAGCAATTGAGTAAGCCAAATCTTTTTAAATTAAGTATTAACTTAAGTAAAAAATATAAACTAACCTGATTCAGGCTGATCCAGTGGTGGCAAAAGTCTACGGCCAGCATCCTCTTAAGACTGTACTGCCCGTAGGAAATCGGCAGACCGAAATTTAATACTTTTTATTTTTTATTTAATTAACAAAGCAAGTTATTAAAGAATTGGCTCATTTATGTTGTAGAAGACTACTTCATGCATCATATAATAAGGTTTTTTTCCAGTTTTCGAAATTTTAGTTTTTTTATAAAATATACGTGAAAAGTTATTGTTTATAAAATATAATCATGTTTATGAAAAAAAAAACACAATTTCGAAAATTAAAAATATCTTATTATAATTATGATGTATGAAGTAGTCTTCTAAAACGTTAATGAGCCAAATCTATAATAACGTGTTAGTTAATTTAAAAAAAACTGTTAAATTTCGGGCTGTCAATTTCCTACGGGCTGTACATTCTTAATAATGTAGACTATATATCTTATTAAATCTTTTTTTTTCTTTACGAACCTTATATATTTTGTCTTTTAAAGCTACCTACCAGACATTCATGGTGTCAGAGCATAGAAGTTGTGCAAGAAATATAGCTATCCTGACCTCACGCACCCCTGTATTTGTAATTATTGCTGTCCTAAAGGTGAAGGCTCCATCATAAATTTTCTACCTGATTTTACAGCCATTATGGTATGTCTAGCGATTTTCCCTCAGTGTTTGTGCAGAAGCGTTGGGAATCCACCTAATATTCTATAGAGCTATAGCCAATGTTATGTTAATTGTTATTAATTAAATTGTTTGTATGCAATTAATCTTTAAAACGTAAATACTGTAGGGATGTATAGGTACTGTGCAGGTACCTGCGATATCATACCCCATTACTGTACAGCTACTTAAATATCTCCTGTACTTACTGCTTACTTCCTAGGAAAGTTTGGTGCACGCAAGACTTTATTTCAGCCACCTTAGCGGAATAATAAGGAAAGAAAGAAAATTGTCTTTATTTTCCATATTGGTGAATTTTGGGCCCACTCTTGCAATTAAAATTAATAATGTTATCAAGGACTCAGACTTTTCACCTGAAAGGTGGTTGGTTCGACACCCACACTTGCTACATTTTCTGGCCATCCTTCGGAGAGCATGTAAAGCAGCAGGCTGTCCCCGGCCTTCCTATTTGAGTATAATAAGGGGCGGTTTTATAGCCCTTACTCCGGTAAATTGGCTTATATTAGTTACTTATATTAGTTACTGAACAAAAACGCATTATTTATTTGTTCATTTAGTTATTTATAATTAATGATGACCGAAACCACATTTAATAAATTAAAACTACTGTAATACCATATGAAAGAAACAAAATGTGCCAGACTACTTATGAAATACGTCCTCATTGTTTTACCTGAGAAATCGGGCTCAACTGTTGAAGAGAAGAAATGGGTCATAAAAGAAACAAACAGAAACAAAAAAATTATTGCTTGAACTCTTATAAAAATATAAAAGAAACTGAAATATAAGGCGGAATATAGAACAGCAGTTGCTTGAGATCTCGCTCTTGAAATGGTCCATTTCCTGTAAATGTATTTGATGACGTCACAAAATGTATTGTATTGTACTTTCAGCTCTTGTTAAGATTTTTCCTTCTTGTATGTACCTGTAGTATAAATGCAATGAGCATTTGTGACCTCCAAGCATCCTGTTGCGTACTGCGCCTATGGATAAGCTGCGTTTGTAAAATACAGTAAATTTTGATATTCCGCCACCATATGGGTCTAAAGTAAGTCAGTAATAATGTCCTGAAGAACTTTTTATGGACCTAGGCCTACTTATAGTGGCCCATTAGTCACTTGCCCAATGCCAACGACCCCATGGATTTCGGCCATTATTTGTATTGTTTCCGTAAGAATTTTGACCATTGGCAAACTGGTACACGTCCTCGATGTCAACCTACACCTGCTACAAGTGATAATGCACAAGCTGGGACAAGCTTACCATTGACGCAATGAAACAGGCGAAAGCATGACTTAACCAAGTACAGATACGAGTCAAGTCATGATAGTGGTCTAAAATCCGTTGTTAGGAATCTACCCTCATTTAGTGCGTGATTTTGATGTAAACATAATATAGTAGATATAATAATTTGGATGATAATTTTCGCATGGGTTGTCTGTCTGCACCTAACCTGTTAAAAATCTTCCATAAACAGGTTTTGGAATCATAAGCATAGAAATGGAGAAAAACAGGCAAAGCCGGCTAATGTAGTATTTCTCATACCTTTCTTAATGGAAAACTGAAGTAAGTAATGTCTTTTGTTCTATTACTAAAGCAACTTAGCGGAGTTGGGCCTATGAAACCCTCCTTTACACTAAGCAACTACGTTGGCCCGGGGCCTCCTGATTTACATGCCCTCCGAAGCACAGCCAGGAAATACAGGAAGCGGGGTACCTACTTTGAATAAACAAGCTTTCGGGTGAAAGTCTTTAGCAAAGCCCGAACACTTAAAGAAACTTACGAATGCAGTTTTCGGTTTTACATTACTGTACATTGCATTCACTTAAAGCATTCTTTGACTATTTTTTTTTTTTTTTTTTTTTTTTTTTTTTGAAATCTGTAGGTTGATGCTTAGTTCTCTTTGTTTTGTTAGAGCTGGTCACCTTTATACTACTCGTATACCATCGTTGGTTAAGCTGCGAAAAGTGGAATCTTAAGTAAGCCACCCTGTTTTTCCTATCCTCGGCATGGTGGCTTACTTACGATTCCACTTTCCGTTGCTTTATCAACGATGGCGGTACACAACACTAAGGGTCGGCAACAAAAAGGAGTCAGACAGAATTTAGTTCTTAATGATAAATTTAGACTGTTGCTCAGCAAAGGAAATGACATCATTATAATGGCATTGAAGGGGAAGGGAGGGGGGTTCAGCTAATAGTAGGAAATTGCCGTGATGTCGTTTGTCACATTGTCATACAATAAACCTGTTTTCTGATTTAAGTCAAGAAGCATTTCCACGAGTCCCAAAAACTTGTACGCTTTTGAGAACAACGTTGATCCGAGCTGATGGCCTGTGGTCGAAGCGTACTTCATGATGCACTCTGCGTTTCGTCCACGACTCCTTTCTACATCTCCAGTTGAGGTTGTACCTCAGGGCGTCCCAACAGGAAATATACCACCGTTAGCAGAAGTCTACCGCCGTTATGTTGTGTTCTTCTGCCAGTTCCCTTTGCCTTTGCCAGTCATCGAAACAATGTAGTTTTCTCCTTTCTTATTGGTTACGTAGGTTCGAGATTTATAAGCAGAGTCTGGACTATTTTCTGTAGCTACAATATGTCAATTTGTGTCCAAGTTGGCTACAAACTTGACGGTTTCTCAGCCCAGCCTGTTAGAAAAGGCTTGCCCTGCTTATGTGCAGGTACGGTTACTTGCTAAGGAGGAGGGTCTTTTGTTACATTCTATCGATTGGTTTTGGTGCAAAGGTTTCCGTATCAGCTTCCATTATGTTCTGTTATGGGCAGTTCTTCTGAGCTCGAGATATCCGTTTACCGCATCTTATTTAATTGAAATAAGAAATAAACTACAAGGAAAGGCTGAAGACTCTGAAGACTCTTCTGGAGAAGGCTAGTTTGAGGGCAAATTGAAATAAGAAGTAAACCAGCCTCCTCTACCTATTTGTGGTTGCTATGGCAACTATACCTTCTATTTTTTATCTCTAACGGTTGAGATATTAAAAAATTTGTTAAATGATTTTTGTTATTTTTTCAATTTATTTATTGCTTTAACGTACCCGAGGAGAATGCCTTTTTTGAAGCCTCGTATTTTCCGCCTTCTCCTTTTTACTTTGACGCCTTGGAAATATACCAATACGGTACCTTTAACAGTAGAGCCCGCTTTCTGGCTGTCTTCACGGGCATTTCCATATTCCGCCCACGCAAACCACTTGTAAAAATGCCTGGATAGCGGATACCCAGATCTTGGACCTGAAATATGCCTGGGGGGACATGGTCCTCCAGTATTTCAAGTAGGCTGTCAACGCCTGTGGAGTGGACGATGACGGAACAGGTTTGAGCGGGGGTCCGCCCGTGGCTGTGCCCTATGGAAACATTTTTATTCTGGAAATTATTATTAACGTACGGCACTCATAGCCGTAGCTAGGATTTTCTGGGGGGGGGGGGAGGGGGTTCAGAAATTTCATTGGTTATTACATAGTAGTTTTTATATTTCCTCCCAAAATCCGATTCTATCTAGTGTCAAGTCATTTCATTTCGGGGGGGGGGGGGGGGGTTGAACCCCCCGTGAACCCTCCTGGCTACGGCCTGACGGTACTGGAGGTAGTAGGTACGTGTTTTCTTTTTTTACATTACTAGGGAATGCATACTACTAAAGTTTATTTTAATGGTTTTTCAACTGCTTCGGGGGGGGGGGGGTCAACTGTCTCCCCCACCCTACTTCATGCTTTCACATTTGCCAACGTAATGGACAATTTAATAATAAAGCCGCACTTACACTTGTTACTGTACAATAACTTTCCAATGGTAAAGCCTCCCCAATTATTGTATTGGTTGACATCAGTCACATGTGCTATACAGGTAAAAAAAGTAAAAATGTATTCCACCATAAAATTCCAGAATAAAGATTCATTGATACTCAATTTTAAATGCAACGATAATACAGTAGACATAAGTATTGCATGTATATTGCCAATTTTACCAACATTGGTCTGTGTGGCGGAAACAATACCGTACCAATTGGGTTAAGAATTTTTAATTTAAGAAAGGGGCGATCGACTTTTTTCAGGTTAATCACATAGCCTACAAACAATTTGATGAATGTATCCGATTGACTTCTTCAGTCGCTTCTGTAAGTTAGTACCCGTGTTGAGTTACGACACGTCTCCGATCTCATTGTGTGTAGAGACTCGCACAAGTACAAACACGCTAAGAAGCCAATAGGGCAAGGTTCAATAAATTACTTTAAAACCCAAAGGTATTGCTGACTGCATCCTTAATAATAATAACTTGGCTATGCATCTTCTTGAATAAAATCGGTAGACCTATCATGAAACTGCCAATAGATTTTGAAGTAAGAAAACAGGTTTGAGCCTCGTCTACAATACAACTTAATGAGCAATTTACATGTGATGACTGGATTTTACTGCCATAGCTGACAGTTAATTCCACCGTAATTGCCCTTTGATTGCGCTTTATAGCCGATATCGCTCTATACTAGGAGTCAGTTAAGTTGGTACTACTTGATATCGTATCTTAGCACCTGGCATGCCATTTAACTCAAAGACCTTAAATACGTAGACCCAAGTGCTTCGCCACCTCTCAGGTTAGAAGGAGAGTGGGGAGCGGCGGCAAAGACCTAGGTCAAAAAAATATAGGATCCGGATATACATTCTGGGGATATTGATACTGTGCCTAAATAAAACTAACTTACTACTAATTGAAGATAAAATTATATAAATACAGGGACAAGGAATAAGTTCATTTTTTTAATTCTAGACATAAGCGAAACATTTTTTTGGGGGACTTTTGATAAACTAATTAAAATTTGTTAAAGTTATTTTTAACTCAGGTTAGGTTACCCTTTTTGGGTTGGGCCTTCTTGCCTCCGTAACTTCGGACCATCTTTCAAATTTAATTCAATGGTGACTTAATTATTTTCAATATGTAATGTGCTTCTATACTGTACAAGAAAACATTTGTTTGATATTACATATTTTTACAACTTTTCAGTATGGATACAGCCTTGTAGTCAAATTTAATTTATTTGTTATAATACTGACCTATGGATGAATCTGACTCGTAGGTGTACCAATAAGCTTATAATTTTTAATTTGTTAAAGAACGCCGCTCCCTAAAAGAAAGAACCGGTCCGAGTTTACTCGAACATGCTTTCCAATTTATCGATTAGTAGAGAGAGAAAATGATTAATTTCATGGTAAATAATTTTCCTATGGTTAAATTTCGGATATCTCGGGGGGGGGGGGGGGTGTCGTCCACCTGACGTCACTGGAGGTGACTTAAATTCTAGATAGGTCTGAACTACACATTACCACAACACAGCAATAATGGCAGGGCACGCAATGCATTTGAGCGTGAATTTTCTTTCATTAAAAAAAAATTTTTTTTTCACAAAACCTAATAGTTTTTTGGAAAACAAAACTATCCGGTTTCATTACTCAATTTAACATCTAAAACATGCTTGAAGTTAGAAGTCATCGACAGAAAGGTTTCGCAGAAAAATTATTTTTTAGTAATTTTTAATTAAAATTTAGTTATTTTTAGTTTTTGTACCCCCAGAATCAAACTATCAAGGGGCAAGCGACCCCCGCATTTCGATAACATTAATAACGACTACAATATATCTGAATTTAAAAGAAATAGTTGGAGCCGTTTTTGAGAAATAATTTTTTTAGACATTTTTTTGGAGTTTTTTTGAGGAGAAAACCCCCCCAAATTAAGTTAGCCCCCAAATAAAAAAAATTGTTCCGAGGTATGATTGTTGTGAACCTACATGCCGAATTTCATCAAAATCGACTGAGTAGTTTGCCCGGAAATCGACGCACAGACAGACAGGCATTTCGTAAAAACCACTTTTTGGGGTTTCTGAAAGGGTTTCAAAACGTGTAAATCCGTTGAAATCTCGGAATCGAAAATTTCGACCATCACAAAGCTTTCCTTATACTACGTATAAATTGGAAAGCAAAAAATATGGTCTGTAAAGTAGCTAAATGAAAAATTGTTAAATAGCAATAAGTGGCGTAAAACTTCCCTTATTATTGTAAATTGAGCAGAATAAAATAAACGCTAAATAAAATAGGGATCAGAATATGAAGAAGATAAGATGAATGCTGAAACCAGAAGGGCATTAGCACAGACTATTTATCCACGATAAGCTCCTTTCCAACTAGACTTATCTAGTGTCACATTTCACAAAATTATTATCTAATAGGGCTATTGCTTGTAAAAACTTCTGCTTGCGATAGTGTAATGCTTTTGTTTAATCAGTTTTAAAATGTTATCTTGGCCCAGCCACTTGAATATTTTAATTTTTTTGTGCCACTTTCTGTCAGGCGCCGAATATTACGCGCTGCGAAGGGATGCTGTAATTAATTTTTAAACACCATATATTTTTTTCGAAATAAATACCCATGGTAAGTTGATTAAGAGGATATGCTACGTAGAAAAATAGCATCCCAAAATTTGTTTTTTTCATTGACATTTTATTTTTTATTTAATTAACAAAGCATGTCATTAAAAATTTGGCTCATGAAAGTTGTAAAAGACGGCTTCATGCATCATGTAATAGGAAATATTAAATTTTTGGTGCCTTAATTCTTTCATAAATACCAGAACGGACTAAAATTATGCGTATTCTGGGATTTTTGGAAGAACTACAAAACCAAAAAGTAAAAATACCCGATTATATGATGCACAAAGTAGTCTTCTACAACTTCCATGAGCCAAATCTTTAATGACTTGCTTTGTCAACTAAATAAAAAATAAAAAGTCCATAAAACCATCAAATTTTGGGGTGCTCATTTTCTAGGTAGCATGTCCTCTTAATAGCCTAGTCTATAATATTCCATAAATATTACAGTTTAGTTATAATTTTTTTATTATTTATTATAGTTTATAGTTCTGATTGACTTTTATAGTCGATTGAGCCACAGCCACCGGCATCCACTAACTTAGAATTTTATTTTATTTCATACTTACTTACTTAGTTATTAGCCAACGCCCACCCTTGGCAGGTTAGCCATTTGGTGACACGCTGACTACTATCCCCTTGCTGTCTCCTGGAAGATGTCGTCCATCGACTTCGATGGCAAGGTGGCAGCCTACTTGTACTTGTGCGAGTCTACATGCCATGCGATCAGAGACGTGTCGTAACTCAGCACAAGTATTAATTTACGCTTTGAGGCGACTGAAGAGGTCAATCGGATACATTCATTAAATAGTTTGTAGGCGATTAACCTTTTTTTAATTAAAAAAAAATAAGGACTTCCCCGTCTGTGCTTTTCTAACCTCTAAAAAGCGTTGACTCAGTTAGTACCCTATTTTCTCATAAGAACCTAATGATTGTTCATATTATGACCGTGAAACTAATAAGGTGGGAAGAGGACAAATGGCTATGTGAAATCCCCCCCCCCCCTAACCTAAATTAACACATAAAAAGCGACACATACCTGAAGTAGATAGTTTTGTTTAATTAATAACTTCTAAATATGTAACCCTGTTCAAAAATTAAGTTAACTCAAAATATAAAAAATCACCCAGAGGTATGGTTATTGTAAACTAACTTGCCGAATTTCAACAAAATCTGAGAAATAGTTTTCCCTACACTTAAAACCCCCCTTTTTGGGGGGGGACCTCAAAACGTGTTATTCCTTTGAAATTACAAAATCAGATCAGAACTTTGCACTAACGTGTAAGTATGAAAGAAAAAGACATTCAAAACGGGAATTTTTTCAAACTGTATTGCAATGATGTGAAGTGTTATAAAGAAAAACAATGTAAAATGAAGCATGGACATAACGCGGTGTATACTGATGGTACATTTGGGGCTACACCCTTCCGGTAGTATATTTTTTCGGGACGCCGTCTCCTTGACAACCGTCAAAGGCGTTCGGGGTTGCTGCGGCACTCCCTTGCTCCAGTTGGATGCTGTTCGCGAACGCCTGAGGTTGTGCACTCGTGTACACTAAATTGCATACGGCTGTTTTTGTAGGAGACTTAGAGCGGTTGCTATGTGCCGATCGCGGACATTTCTCTTCCTACGATAATTAGTAGTTTGTGAATCTAGTTGTTGGTATTTTTTATGCTGCGGATTATTTCTGAACAAACTAACCACACTTCTTTCTTTTTCATTCTTTTCAAAATGATAAATTGCATTCAAGCAATATATTAATGATTGTATCCGAATAACCTCTTCAGTCGCATCACTATAAGTAACTTATACAGTACTTATCTGCTTCGGTGGCAAGGTGGTAGCATGCTTGTAATTATCCGAGTCTCTACTCGCCATGCAATCGGAGATATGTCGTAACTCAGCTAAAGTTTTAATGTACTCATTGAGGCGACTGAAGAGGTCAATCGGATGCATTCATTATAGTGTTTGTATGCGATTAACCTTTCCATTTAAAGAAAAAAAAAACTGAGTTACGACACGTCTCCTGTTTGCATGGTTTGTAGAGACTAACACAAGTACGCTACCATCACACCACCGAAGCCATTTTGATTTTGAGTATTTTGAGTTGCCGAATTTGAAAACCGTCCCCCTGCTTAGGTTATAGTTATTCATTATTATGCAGATAAGCTAGATTGAGCAGATAATACACTTTGTGTACATACTGTACTTTATGATACGGTTGCTACTCCTCTCCCCTCCATCAGAAAATTTGTATTGGATTTTAAATTGAAACTAACTCACTCCAGTTCGATCAAAAGTTTTGAAATGCAGACGAACGTCTATAAGAAGCGAAAGATTTGAGCTGACGCATTCGGATGCATTTCACTATTACTTTCACGACTATAAGTACCTACTAAATTACAAAACAAGGCAACTCGATTCAATAACTTATCCTATTAATTACCTAACCCTAACTTTACAGCACTGTCACATTAAATTACTGAAACACCAATGATCCGTGCCTATAATGCGTAAAGCCTAATCTACCCCCCTGCGAATACGAAAAAAATAGACTGACTATGTGAAGGCTCGTGCAATGCCCTCTACAGGCAGCAGTTTATACCGTCGTAACGACAACCTCTCATCGTACTCGCTCAAGGACGATGCTGCGGCCTGCAGCAATGGCGGCGACATTTGTTATAACGACAGCGAAGATGGGCCCGTCCGCGTTGACCGAAATTTGCTCAACCGCATTGCTTTTACCGTCTGGCAGGCTGCTTTCTTTTTGGAAAAAGGCTACAAGGTGAAAGTCGCTTAATTTTTGCTTTTGAACTTTAATGCGTAGATGACTGTCTTTTAAGAGTTTGTAGAACATCGTGAGATTCATCATCAGCCTCCAGTCTCTACAAATGCAGTAAATTTATTAAAGCTGTATCTACTTGTACATAATTCCCCTGCAGATCTCAATATACTTGTACACTACTGAAATAATCGATTAAGAAATGAAATGAAGTACTAGTTCTAGTATTAGTAGGATATATATTGTACTTAGTGCTGTATTACTTCCTGAACCGATTCTATTCCGATCCGATCCGTTGCGACCTTAGTATTGGTATACCTTAAGTTTTTCAATACAAAAAAAAAAGCATTATGTACCTCAGTAGGCGTACTGCCGGACTTTTCCATGCATGGTAGCCTATACCAAAGGGTAGATATTGCTGAAGAATTGCATTAGAATAGGAAAAAATATGACGGCTTCCACTATCCATAGCTTCACCAATCACAACGAAGGTACGAGCCACCCTTAGGCCCGGCATCACCATCTACCAATGGATGGCGGTATTCCTTACCGAGGCTTTTCAAGCGACGATGGGAACTGCCCTTATAGTAACCTAAAGAATAATGTAGTTGCTATTTTCAAACTGGTATCAAGCCATTTGTAATAGGTCATAGCCGCCTAAATTGTGCAGGTATGCAACCCTACAAGGTACATTCGCGGTACGATTGGCATCTACTTACATAGTATGGGGTCACGGGTCAGGCATATCGTTTCAGACTCGTTACCGTATTGTATGACGTTCCCAGGCATGATATGATCGATGCACGATTTGTATCGTTGTGAATTAGTCCATGATAGATTTCAATTATCATGGCAACGTCCTTCTCATAGCAACTCGTGTCTCACGTCCCATAACTGTAGTAGTCAGGCTAGAGTCACGGACTCTCACTAAAGACGTGGTCATTTCGAATCCAGCAATGACTACATTTTCTGGTGTATGGGATTATCCGTCTGGATTAACCATCAAGAAAGCTTTCTGCCGACAAGTTCCATAGCAACAGCTGCAGCGTCCAATTATTTTCACTTGCTGACTTGCAGGTTATTCCACATATCTTCATAATACAAAAATGAATCGCAAAATGTGTTGGTAAGCGCATAACTCAACAACGCCTGGACCAATTTGGACAATTCTTTTCTTTTAAATGTTCATTAAAGTTCAACGATGGTTTTTACGGCGAAAAATTCCAATAATTGCGGGAAAACCCTAAAAACAGCCCTTTTCTTTTTCCCCTACAAACGTTTTCTAACTAAAACGTTGAGTCAATTTGAGCTTTATGTTTCGCTGATAAGCGAAATTCTCTTCTTTGCCTGTGTTCGGGATTCCGGGATCAACCATTTTTGACGGTTGAAGCCGAAGCTGATGGGTATTTTTTATCGGCTGCAATTTAAAATTACCATTAAAGTAACCAGATAAGGTTAGAAACCAGGGCCATGGACATAGGCATGTGTTAAAAAATGGAAATGTATGCTTGGTTTGGATTCAACAACTAAATAGGGCCACTACGACCATTCTCATGTGTCATGCGAGCCCCGAAGGGGCGAGCTGTGCAATGCCCAACGCGAGGCCCCAAAGGGGCGAGCTGCCGCCCGCCGCAGGCGCAAGGGGGGCGGGGATGCGAAGCCGTCCCAAGCCCCGCTTGTTTATAATAATATTTAATTATTAATCACCTATGATGTAAATTAATTAATACCTATGTTGGTGGGCTGGATGTGTGAAATATTAAAAACCGACGAATAATATGACTACCATCGAAAAATGATTTGCAAACACGTGAAGATTGAAATTTTAATAAGAGTAGGACTATGCAGAAAATAGATGTGAGTAGAATTATCTGAAAGGATATGGTGCATCGTACCTAATTATTGGAATATTTCCATTTTCCTGATGATGTTCCATTTTGTTAATGCGTGCCAATTAAACAGACTCAGCCAGTTTAAAAAACAGCGCCAAGAAATAGCGTCATAAATGAAATATAATAAAGTAGAAGAAATATTCATCTACATTTTCAAATAGACAATAATATGTCATTAACACCTATTGGCCACACAATTTTTGAATTCCTTCAACCTGACATCCTCAGTGTCCGTTCTTTTTCTACAAATCAAGAGTTCAATAACTGTGGCCTATCGGATGTACACCAAAACGTCGAGGAACATTTATTCGACTTCCTAACATCCGGATGTCATTGAAAATTTTATTAACGTATAGTTACATGAACATGCTAAATTTCGTTTTTCTTTTGTTGCAGCACTCGAACGATGGCTCTGCGCGGAATTCAACGAAAAAGAAACCGGTGAGTGAAATAGTAGCCTATACAGAATATTAGACAACATACAATGCGGTATTCCTATTTAGCCTGATGCACGGGAGCCCATTTTTGAAAGAATTAGAAATAGAAAATATAGCCCCAGTAAGTAGGCAATGGTTCCTCACAGACAATTAATTATACAATGAGTAGGCCTACCATGATAAGTTAGTCTTCGAATAAGAAGAAATATAAAAAGTATCTACAACACAGATTAAAACTTAATGGCTCAGGTACGACTCCGTTCGTACCTGCAAATTGTTGAACTCAAAAGTATCATGTCCATTGAATGAGGTATTTTGTATTCCATCGACTGAACATTGCCCACCGGCGTGGCGCGGTGGGGCCATCTATCAGCCTTAATTGGAACATACCTTAATTACCTGCGAACTAAGTTCACTCCGGGGTCAGCGAATTTGCTGCCAAATTTCCCTCTTTATTTTTGCTTTGCAATTTATGCGTAGTATAAGGAAAGCTTTGTGACGGTCGAAATTTTCGATTCCGAGATTTCAACGGATTTAGTACACGTTTTGGGGTCCCAGGAACCCAAAAAAGGGTTTTTTACGAAATGTCTGTCTGTCGGTCTGTCTTTTCGTCGATTTCCGGGCAAACTACTCGGTGGATTTGAGTGAAATTTGGCATGTAGGTTCACAAAAATCATACCTCGGGACTATTTTTTTTAATTTTGGGCTAACTCAATTTGGGGGGGTTTTATTCTCAAAAAACTCCAAAACAACGTCTTAAAAAAATTATTTCTCAAAAACGGCTCCAACGATTTCTTTTAAATTCACATATATTCTAGTCGTTCTTAATGTTGATAAAATGCGGGGGGTCGCTTACCCCTTGATAGTTTGCTTCTGGGGGTAAAAAAATAAAAATAACTTAATTTTAATGAAAAATGACTAAAAAATAATATTTCTGCGAAACTTTTCTATCGATGATTTCTACCTTCAGGCATGTTTTAGGTGTTAAGTTGAGTAACGAAACCGGACAGTTTGCTTTCCCTAAAACCTATTTGCTTTTGCGCAAAAAATTTTTTTTTGAAAAAATGATAGAAACTTCACGCTGAAATGCATTGCCTGCCCTGCCATTATTACTGTGTTGTAATGTGTTTTAAATATATTGAGGCTACCTCACCTCCAGTGACGTCAGGTGGACACCCCCCCCCCCCGAGATATCCGATATTTAACCATAGGAAAATTATTTACCATGAAATTATTCATTTTCTCTCCCTACTAATTGATAAATTGGAAAGCATGTTCGAGTAAACTCGGACCGGTTCTTATTTGTTGAAATTGCACCCACCCATAGGGACCTAATCAAACTAATGAAGTTTATAATAGAGTTGAGTACAGCAAATTAGTAAAAAAGCAAAGCCAGGCTTGCGTCATATTATCGGCAGCCTATGTATTTTCCTATTTTACTTGTGTAGCTCATCAGTGGCTTTCTATAATACGTAGCCCTACTGTACAAAAGGCAGACCGTACGATGAAGACCCCAATATTGAGGGGGAAACGCATCTTGTATGCATAACATTTTAACAGTAACAGTGAATGTTTCCTAAAAAAGAGGGAGGGGGTGTTTTCCTCGTATGAAACTGAAAGGAAACTTCCCCACTACAATAATGAACACCGCTTGTTCGGGGTTTTGAATTCAGTATTTGACAAAATTCAATTGCCCAACAGCCTCGTGCTCAGGGGCGGATCCACCCCATTTTTGTGTGGTACGTAATGTAGTCAATTAAATTAGAGCGTAATAAATTATCTTACAATAGATTTACTAAACTTCGGCCCCCTGCCTCCCCCCCCCCGTTCATTTGCCCATTTCCTTATCGGATGTAAACTGGGTTGGTTGATTTTTTTTTTTTTTTTAAATTAAAAAAGGTTAAATCGCATACAAACAATTTAATGAATGTATCCGATTAACCTCTTCAATCGCCTCACTAAGTCACCTAATAGGTACTTGTGTCGAGTTACGACACGTCTCCGGCAAGGTTTGTAGATACTCGCACAAGTGGCTACCACATTGCCACCGAAGTCGCTTTATATTATTATTATTATTATTATTATTATACTATTAGCTAGGTTCTTTATAAGAGAGATAGGACATTTGGTTCCCGCCAAAAAAAATAAACTTGAATTCCTAGGTCCACCTGGTACGTCTTTTCAATGGCTGATCAAAGGAGACGTGGCAGTTGAGCTCAGAAATTTAAAAAAAAAAAAAAATGGGCGGGAAGTGAATGTCCTTTCTTTCCTATGTAGAACTAATGGTTGAATTTCTATGGACATGATTGTGTACTCGTATTTAAATTGGAGTTTCCTACTTGCCATAGCTCGTAATCTCCAACCACTCTTAAGACAGGGATTTCAAAATATTTGTTAAACGTGATATGGCCGTGTATTTTTGTGAAAATCCCTCGTTCCACAGCCGCCAACACATTTACTTTTAATCTATATAAGTTCACTTTAATGTAACTATACCGGGTTTCCACGATGTAATAATATATTAGATGAGAAAATGTAAATTTATTTATTATTTTGTGATATTTTCTTCATCTCCGTTATGTAGCTGTAGAAGGAGGGATTAATTAATTTCGTTAAATTAACTCGCTCATTCTTTGTTTACAAAATGTTGAAATCTTAGCCTTAAGAGGATATGCTACGTAGAAAATCGGAATCCCAAAAGCAAATACTTTTCATTTTTTATTTCATTAACTCAGCAAGTTATTAAAATTTGGCTAATTTAAGTTGTAGAAGACTACTTCGCGCGTCATATAATCGGGTATTTTTACTTTTCGGTTTTGTATTTTTTTTTTTTAAATTCTATTTTACGCGATATTTTATTCCGGAATGGTTTTTATGAAATAACTAAGGTACCAAATTTTTTTAAATGATGCATTAAGTAGTCTTCTACAACTTAAATAAGCCAAATCTTTAATAACTTGCCTTGTTAATTAAAAAATAAAAATAAAAGTCAATACACATTTTGCTCAAGGGCGGATTTTAGGAGGGGGGGGGTCAGAGGGTCCGGACCCCCCCCCCCCTAAATGAAATGAATTTACACTACATAATAATGGGTGTACAGTGGGAATTAAAAATAATAATGTTTTTTAATGTTATAATCCACTGAACCTGCCTGCTGACCCCCCCCCCCCACTAAATTGGAGGCAAAATCCGCCCTTGATTTGGCTACGTAGCATGCACTCTTAACCTAAATATTTGTTCTTGGAGTCAGAAACAATAATCGTTTCAGACTCCGGTCGTAACGCCGTCGCGCCCGGCGCTCAAATTGGACCGGGACCGGCGCGAGGCCATGGACCTGAGCTATGTCACGGAGCGGATCATCGCCCTGTGGTTCCCGGACGGCGGCAACCGGCAGGCCTTCCGGCAAGGACACCACCAGGCCGCACACATGCTAGCCACCAAGCATGCTGACAATTATATGGTAAGCACACACATGAGCAGGAGAAGCTAATAGTTGATCAGAGATGGTATAATTGCTGTCCAAGAGGATAATGGAAGGCTAATTTTGGTATCAGATCAATAACTGTCGTTCTACTATAAATTGCCTGAATATGATGTTGTGGAACACACTTCGGATGGCCCAAGGCAAATTTTGCATATACAGTATAATCGTATACGCAAGCACCATGCAACCTATCTACCACAGTTAGTTAATTACTATAGTACAATACAAAATGAGTGTTTACACTGGATCTACTATGGTAATATTTGTGAATCTGTTCAATTCCTCAATCGTATGGTTCGATTACGAATTTAAAACATCAATAAGTTGTAAGTCGGCAGCAACTCTCTCACTATTGTAAACCGTGAATTTAGGTAGATAACAATACAGGCACAAGCTGTGCAGTTTGAACTATGTTAATCCGCAGACAATCGAGCCCATAGAACTGTCTTAATAGTTTCAGAAAAGGCCCAGCGTTCGATCTAACCCTGGGGTTCCCAAACTTTACTGTCCGTGGACCACTAGATTACTTTATGATTTTCTGTGGACCCCCATTGCTGGGATTGGAAATTCGTTAAATTCTAGGACCACCTGATGTATGTCTGTGGACCACCGGTGGTCCATGGACCAAAGTTTGGGAACCCTTGCTCTAACCAACTAACCAAATGTATCCATACCACCGCTAGTGTAGGGACGGATCCAGCCCATTTTTTTTTTGGGGGGGGGGGGGTAGCTGAGGGTCAAAATAGGAAAAACTTATGTAGGATCGACTGAATTAGAGCGTAATAACTTAATTTACAATATATTTACCAAATTTTGGGGGGGGGGCAGCTACCCCCCCCCCTGTATCAGTCCTTGCGCTAGTATATCATCAAGTCCAGCATCTGTCATCCACCCGCTCTTGCAGCGTATCTGTTTCAAATTTGGACTCGTGCTTTCAGGTTTTCAACCTGACTGAGCCTAAACGGGCAGCCCGAAGTCAGCATGGACGGGTACGGGAGCTGGGATGGCCCACGGGGCTGGCACCGCCTCTGGAAAGGCTATGCAGCATATGCAAAGACATCGAGACATGGCTGGGCGGCGACACGCATCGGATAGCTGTTCTTCACGCAAGGTACCCGAACCTTTTTGACTGTCCTTGACAGAAGAGGCAAGGAAAAAAGCTGGTAGTTGAATTTTGTCAGGACATGTAGAATAGTATGGACGCCGACTTTGACTTTCGCTAGTTGCTGGTTTGAGTCCCGCAAACTTGCATCATTTTCTGGCCATGCTTAGGAGGGTACTAGGTACCCATTAGGGCTGGGAAACCTTTTGTCCGTACATAAGCTGAATTATTAAATTTGTCGAACAGAAGTAATAATGCAAGAATACAATGCAGCGAAATATATAGTAGGTCCTAATATTGTACACGCCTTAAGCACCTATCTCAGATCTACAGTATTTATCTGTAGCATGCCTAGCAACTCTATGGCGCAGTTGTTCCTTTTGGTGACTCGACATTGAAAATCATGTCTCAATTTCTATAGACATTTAACCTATGATCTCTGTACGCCGTACAGTATAAAAGTACATTTGCGTAACTATCAGGACAGAGCAGGTGCAAGACTGGGTTTCGTGTCGAATTCAGTTAAGAAGGCAGGTCTATGGAAGATCAATACATAGCTGACTTTGATGGGTTATACAGATTCTTTCACCCTTATTTCCCTTAAATACTTTATTCCGCATTTTCCTGATTTTGTTAAGTATAGATAAGTATTAGTATTTTTTGTATTATAATGTCAAATTTCACAGTAAATAATCATTGCAGAACTTTAAAAAATTAGCCACTTGAAGAAATATTTCTCAACATTTTGATTCATGATTTAAGTGACTGTCTCTAACATCGTTTGGCCATAATACTCAGAATTGATTTGTAACGTTTTTTGTGACGTTTTTTTGTACAAATCAATTAATATTATGCGGCCAATCGTGACTGCCACATATCATGTAGGTACAAAATTTCGAGAAATATTTCTTTTACTGGCTATGATATTAAATATACAATATGTATAATATATATATATATATATATATATATAATATATGATATACATTTTATAGCTCTAAAAAGAATATTGACTGTGAAATTTGACTTTATGAATAAAAACGAGTGTCATAGGTGTCTGGGGGTTGGGTAATTTCATTTTCGACTAAAGGCATAATCTGAAGACCTATTATTGCTTGGGTAGTGCTAGAGTGGTTTCTATGTAGTGGAGAATAAAAAAAAAACCGGTACGAGGAGTGAACCCGAACATGCTTTTCTATTCATCAATTACTAAAGAAAAAGTACCATAATACATAGGTATATCACTGTTGTGCCATGATACATAATATTGTCCTATGGTTAAAAATATAACTAAAGCAATAAATAATTAAATTTTTTACATATTATTATATATTTTTTTCTATGAGCATTCTCTTGCACACAACTAGGATGGCCAGGTTCCATGACCACAAAATGTTGTGCCATGGAATGGCCTAAGTAGAGTTTTCACGATGATCCATAAAAAGGATAATAGGTGTTATCTGAGTAGGGAACCCAAAATGGTGAACCCTATCCGAAAGCGTTTAATCTTTAGGTGCTCTCACCTCCCTGTCCGCTACATTCCCCACAGCATCCGTCTCCTCTTCAATATTAATCCTCCCCTCTCTTCTCCCCTATTCGAAGGGGGAGATTTCATTTTTTTTGTTCCATTCCACCAGTAGGGGATGTCGTCGGGGTGCAAGAATGAATAGATTCCTTAAAATTTATACATTGAGCATTTCTCGATTAGGTAGCCATGTTGCTTCTTTGTTTCTAAATGCCCCTTCTAGTGAAGAAGGGCGATGGTGGCTGCTGCTGTGAATAGGAAGATCGTGGCCGTGCCAAACCACTGCCAGAGGTTTTTCAACCGGAATGTACTCCTTCTGTCAGGATCCCTCAGTTCTCCCATCTCCCCTTAGATTATTACATGCAGAAGACGATACTTTTCGTTTCTCATCATGTGACCGAAGTCGAAGTTTATTTTTCGTTTCTTAACCGTCAGCAACAACAACTCGGGTTCTGTATCATGAGCATGATGCATCATGAGTTTTTTTGGCATTCTTCTGTGTAGCACCACATCTAAATGGCTTCTAACGTGTTTTTCGTAAATGTCTCGCAGCCACAAAATAGTATTCTCCCTGAAAGAAGTGTACGGGATCGAAATAGGTCGTGGATTTGGAACAAAGAGCAGATGTAACACGGAGCAATGTACGCCGGGACATATGGCGGGAGGTGATAAGTCTAAATTTGGCCGTAGACACGTGTTTTCTGTTACACTTACTCACTGTAAAGGGGGTGAAGTCCACACCAGTAGTCTCTCCGCATCTGTGCTTTGCCTTCGACATTTTTGCACCTATCAGTGACCCCTTTCGAGACACAAGCTTTCTCGAGCAGTCGAACATATGTGCCCTAGTCGCCAGTTAACTTTCATCACAGTCGGCCAATCCATTACGTGAGCGTTAAAGTGATTGAAAAATCATTTTATTGTAGACTCGTGGAAAATATTGGGTGACACTTTCGAGATGTTTGCCATTTCGTGAATCTAATGGTTGGGCTGTATAATTTCAGTAAGTTAAGCATACATGATATTGCTTGTGGTCCAGCGGTTAAAACGGCGCCCCGGTTAAGCATAGATCGTGGGTTCGAATCCCGTCAAGTCCAGTTTTTTCTATATCCGTTGATTTAAGTTAAGCATACCAATCTTATGCCCGCGTAAAATTGAACATTCCGCGAAATACATAACATTACACCAAAGTAAACTCGCAGCAGGTTACATATACTTTTCTTTTTAATACAAGGACTAATAGTTGTATCTTCTTCTTTGCAGGGGGAACAGAGAGCGTATTGGGGTGGTAATTGCTGCTTTCATGCACTACTCTAATATCTGTGGCAGTGCTGACCAGGCGTTGGATAGGTTTGCTATGCGAAGGTTTCTTGACGATAAAATTGGAGAACTCCAACAGCCTTCTAACAGGAGGTAAGTTCAGAAAGGGAGCTGTTCTTAAAATCCAAAATATGATGAACTGTAAAATTTTGGGCAAAGGAATCAGTAACAGATGTATTATTGATGTAACATATGTGTAAGTTATTGGCTAATCTACACAATATTTCGTCCGTCTCGACTGCGGACTGCACTTCAAAATAAATTCCCATAACAGGGAACATAATATATGTCGTCCTTGCAAGCATCTATTAATTCTTACAATTCCTCTTATTCTAGCCAACAGCGTTGAACCAAAATTTGTATGTTTAACAGGTACGTCGACTATTTCTCAGGACTGCTCGCCGGAAACATCAGAGTCAATTCCGCTCCCCTGTACCTGACGCACGTAACAGTATTAGGAGCGCCTACCTTTGAATCACCGGCGGACGGTGTCGCTTGCCGAGCGTTCCTCAAAATCTACGAAGGTCTTGTTCCCATGTACACATCGGGTGTCCATCGCGTCGCGCCCGGCTGTAGACAGTTTGTCGTCAACGTGGCAGCAGACCGGGGCCGCCAAGGTCTGCAGCTGCATGGGGATGTTCTAGTGAAGTGCTATCACAAACACAATCGAACGCGGGAGCTGATATTCGCGTGTCAGTTCCATACGTGTGCTATTTCGGACCATACCCTGAGCCTGACGAGGCACGAATTGGACTCGGCGGCGCACGACTTACGCTTTCCCCTCGACGGTGCCGTCGAGCTGCACTTTTCCCCGACTCCGTCACCCCGGTTGCCCGCACCGGCCCCCACTCCGGCCGTACCTGTCGAAGTCATGGACGATCCTGTCGTGCGTTGGGATAGCTACGAGGATATTACAATTAACTCCCAGGCTGTTGATGCAGACTCGGATTCTGACGATAATGGTAAGTACCTTTTATGGAGTTGCTATACAGTCTATTGACAAAAGCTCTGTACTTATCAACCTCTTTGCCGAGACACTTCTGGGTATCACTTGTCCCCATGATGGTAGCGCATTTTACTCTAAAATGTGTATAAATCTCTTCCTCTTTTGCCGCAATCTTACCTTCTTCTCCAAGCCGGCCGCCATACCAAGTTGAATCCAGCGGACCAGAGCAAGTTCAAAGATGCAAATAACTTGGTCGTGTGCACAGTGCCTGTAGGGAAACATGGTAGGACTTGTCCTGGTCACCTCCGAACTAATCGTGTGACATCACTGTGTTTCCCAAGTGGTTCGGAATCCACTATAATCCGGAGGTCCACTGTCCTATGGGCCCACACTGTGGCCTGGGACTATGTCCAACCATGCTACTACTACTACTCCTACCTTCTTCTCCAGTCATCACTGTCCTGGGTCTTTCAATTGAAGTAATAAGTAAGTAAATAAATATTTCTGTTAAATTATGTTGGTTCCACAACTCCTGCTGGCAGTCTTCTTCATACGCCTTCCTTGGTCGGCGCCTAGCATTAGTACCCTCAAAGGTGCTTTCTATTATGTTATTAAGACGTCCCTCATGTCTGATTAGGTCAGGTCTTCTGTGGTAATTCGACACGTTTCGGTTATCCTAGTATAACCGGAACTGCATTGTCCAATAAATATATATTGTATATTATACCTATTGAAGGTGTGCCAAACAGGGGCGTAAAGTTGAAGGGGGGGGGGGGGGGAGCACGGTCCAACTTGCCCCCCGCCCCACCCCAGTCTCGAGTAATGTAGTAGTAGTAGTAGTAGTAGATTTTTGGCAGAGTCCCAGGCCACGGTGAGGGCCCATAGGACACACGCCCCATCTTGCTCACTCGTACAACCCGATTGCGGTCGCGAAGCGCGCCGCCTCCTTTGGGCGAAGCTGTTTCCCTGCCTGTAGTCCTCCCAAAGCAAAACCGACCGAGGAAAGACGTTTTCGCCAGACAGCCGGGCAGTCCATCAGCACGTGCCACCCGGTCTCAGCGCCAATCTCGCAGAAGCGGCAATCCTGCGTGGGAACCTGTACACCCAAGCGAGCAAGGTGAACCCGGAAGGGGCCGTGTCCCAATCGAGTAATGTAAGACTTGGTTCATGTCTCCCCGGGGTCCTTTGCAGCAATATGAATATAAGCACTCCTTTGTTAGCTTTGTAAAACGCGTAAAACCCTACTATTTTGCAATTATACCTTCAATTTTTCCTTATCCTGCCTGATGACGTCATATGGTATACTTAGTTTTGCCCCCGCCATCATTCTAAAACTTTACGCCTCTGGTGCCAAACCTTTTAGTTGCTGAGGTGTGTTCATTAACTAATTTAAACGAACGTTGATGAGTAGGGCTAGTGCGCAGGTCCAATATATGATAGACAATTAGTGAAGAATTGGCCATCACCATTAGATGTGATGAGTTAATGTCACGGTGTTGACCTGGGGTGGGAGCGGTCACCGCGGGGTCACGTCCTCTTCTCTCCATTCTCCAGGAATAAACTTGTACAGTTATAGAAAACGGAGAGACATAGTACAGAAAGAATGAGGTTCGTTTGTGACGTCATTTTGTAGATGGCAGCACCACTTGCAATGATATCAAAGCGTTGATTTTTCCATAAGCCTCAATACTATTTTAAAATGATTTTTAATTACGTATTATTTTAAAGTGATATTTGTCTATAAATCATGGAGAATATATATATTAAATTATATGCAGTGAAGTAAGGTCCAGGCATAGAAAAAATATTATAAAAAATATTAAAGGAATTAATCGACTTCGATGGCCAGGTGGTAACGTGCTTGCACTTGTGCGAGTCTTTACACGCCATGCGATCGGAGACGTGTCGTAGCTCAACACAGGTACTAACCTACAGAGGCGACTGAAGAGGTCAAACGGATACATTCATTAAATTGATTGTATGCGATTAATCTTTTTTAAAAAAAAAAAAAAAAAAAAAATGTTTTGGGCATATTTTCCGCGCGAGGGCAGTTGTGTCGTTTTGTACCGTTACAAAAAAAACGTTCAATTTCTGTAAATTGATAGATTTAGATTTGTGTCGTTTTTCTTCCGAAGTAGTGCCACTGAAGATGACTATTATCCAGCAGCCGTTGAAAAAATATGTCGCTAATTCGGAAGAAAAAGAACACAACTCTAAATCTATCAATTTACAGAATTTTTTTTTATAATGAATTAGGCTACCTAACAGTTCCGCTAAATACAACAGCTGCCCTCACGCTGAAAATATTCACACTACATTAACGCCGTTTTTCTAGAAAAATACAGATTAACAAAAAAAAATGTTTTAGCGTTATAAGTCGAAATCGACAATTTTTGAGTTGTATCTTTTTTCTTCCGAAATAGCGATGTGTATGCTCACCTTCTTCCCTCCTACTGCTGTTCACTCCGGCCGTGAAAGCTTTTAATTTAAATTCCTCCTTTTACTCCCGATCGCTTGGTCCCATGCTGCTGATATTGCTTAGATATGACAATATCAGACGACAGCTCAGGGGGGGGGGGGGATGGGGAAGGGTTGGAAAATCTATATTATCAACATAACTTAAATAATTTTAGTCCGATTATCGTGAAATTTCGTATGTACATTGCTGGGGTAAAATAAGGGCTATTATTGCTGCTTAAGCTCGAGAGCGAATTCGAGAGAGTCTACTTTCCGTTTAGGGCTTTGTGCCATTATTTATTCTTATATCTATTCATTTTCTACCTATATGCTAGGATATTAAGCCCGCATTCTTTACATAAGATCACCTTATGCTTTTTTTTATTCAGGAAATGTTGTTTCTAACGCCTGCTTTCAGCATTTCTGCTTTAAGCAACCCCGTCAGCCTGGCGGGGGAGTGGGTCTGTTTGTTAACTTGAGGCACCCTAAGGGCAGACTCTTTCACCTCGGGGAAAGGGAAGTTGACTGACAAGGTAGACCTCCTGATTAGGCGCCCATTCCACCGACCGGCTAGGGCTATTTACAAAAACGGTGACGTGGTAGCAGACATTCAAGACTTAGGTAATGTCTCCACCGACCTCTCATTGCAGAATGCAAATGACATTGACGGAAATTAGAATTTTTCTTTTTATAGAAATCTTTTAAAATGTTTGTACTTAACATATCCCCTGACGCCATTTTTTAATTTTAGTTTGTTTGTGATATTACTCTATGATCATTGATCAATTTTAACTATGGCATAGAGGAAAATAAACATTTCCGTTAATTCTGCAATGCGAGGTTGGTGGAACCCCCGCCTAAGTCTTGAATGTCTGCTACCACGTCACTGTTTTTGTAAATAGCCGTAGCCGGTCGGTGGAATGGGCGCCTTACAGTGGATTCCGAACCACTTGGGGAACATGGTAAAGTCACACGATTAAATCGGAGGTGACCAGGATTCAACACGCACGTTATCATGTCCATACTCAGGAAATTGGCGGCTATACAAATATACAATGTGAATGTCGCCCCTGCAGATGATACCCGTGTAAATACAAACACAGTAACATGAATCAAGGCCTTCGCTAACTAACCATGGCTTTGAGGGAAAAAAAACTAAGGACAGCGGAGCGGTTGAAATCGGAGAAACGGAATAAAAGAAACGTTTGCTTAACCGCATCATTGAGTTTCCGCCATTTGGAACGCCATCTTGGACTGTGGTCAAATGAATGGTAGCAAAGATATTATGTAACTCGCCCAATGTTTATGTCCGATTTATTAATATCTTTGGCTCGATGACCCGATGCTCAAATTAGAGGGCTTGGGCACAATTTTTTAACTGTCAAAATCGTTCTGTCTCACTTGTAAACTCATCTCTCGGCAGTTTTTGGCGCCGATGATTTCGCAGCTGTCTTTTTTTCTAAGGCGCACATTCCACCTACGTCAATAGTCAATAGTAAATGTGGTATTGACGTGGTAGCAGACATTTTTAGACTGTCTTTAATGTCTGCTACCACCTCAATACCACATTTACTATTGACTATTGACGTAGGTGGAATAAGCGCCTAACGCAACGCTTGGGGGTACCTAACCGCAGAGGATGCTTGACCAGTTCAATGATGAAACAACGATTAGGTAAAGCTGTCAACAAATTAACATTAGCAGAACCTCCAGTGACTTGGGTTGATGGGGGTTGTTTGAGAACTTGCTTTACACAGTATAAATAAATATTGACTTTTGTAGTATTACTAAGCCAACCTAGCGGAGTGAGGGTTATCAAGCCCTCTCTTACACGCAACTACGACCGCCTGCTTTACATGCCTTCCGAAGCATGGCCATAAAATGTAGCAAGTGTTGGACCCGAACCAAGAACCTTTCGGGTGAAAGTAGGAGTCTGTACCTCTACTCTACATGTCCTATGTCCATGCTATACCGTATGTAGCACTAGGACGTCCCATATTACTGAATTATACTCTTTGGGAAATATTTTTCAACGAATTGAAACTGAGTTGGGGGTTCTTGTCCCGTTTCTACCTTAATTTCTGAGCGTAATATAAATCCAAAGATGTAGGGCATTTTTTTCTGGCGTACAGTAAGCTTAACAACTTAACAACTCGTATATTAGAAGACCATATAATGTTTGAAGAATAAGATGTACTGAGGGCTGAGCCATAGGGTACTTAAATAATAATAATAATTAGTCAGGTCATCTTTATTAACTTAATAGATTATTAGGCACGCACGCACCAGTTTATTCGCCCCATAAATTCGATAGCTGATTTTTTTTAAATTGTTTGTTGGCAGCCAGTTGAAAATTTAATTTGAGATTTTTATCGTCAGTGGGGTTACAATATACTGTGTAATAACAACACTCTATGCCCAAATTTTAATCTTTTCAGGGGCCAATTTTTTTCTTTATCGTACAAATATTTACCTCATTTTAACTCCAATCCGTAACTAAAGTACCTATAGCATTTACTTGCTCGTGCAATAAATATCAAGTACCTAAAAGACATTATAATATCAGATTTTTATCATCAGTAGGATTATATTGTAATACAATTAACCATATAATAGTACTCTATGGTAAAACAATTAAATTCAACCTTTTTTTCAGGGCCTATTTTGTATGTTGATACACTATTTGCCTCATTCTAACTCCAATCAATCACTCAAAAACCGCCCTTACTTGCTCGTACAATGCATATCATGTGTCTAAAAGAAGGCATTAAAATGTCTTCACTATTGGGTTTTAGTGGCCATTTAAAACAAGCAAGATGAAATCCATTAAGTTGTAAATTTGATCGTAAATGGCAGCTCGGCTGTCTAATTTGCCTGTCCCCTTTAAAACCCATGTTATCTCCATTGAACGCATTTGTTCTCCAATCTGATTTGGAATGTGCGATTAGTCTAAACGATTTGTAGCGACTTTTTGCTCGGGTCGGCTCGTAAAATCTCCATTTTGTAAGTTATATAGTTTGTGGTTGTAATTAGGTAGACGTCAATGTTGATCGAAAAAAACGTTGGACGTGTCCATAAGTGGATTTCATATCATATTGCTTTGGTAATGGGTTGCAAGTTGCAACCTTGTAAATCGTAATGGATGCAACTGGTTCTTGTTTTTATACGATAGGGTTTGTTCTTATTCACTTCACACGATTAAAACTTTTATTCTTAAAATAACTGATAACTTGAGCTGTGAGCTTGTCGCTTGTGCATGCTTTCCTGCTTATGCATAGAACAGAAATACTACTATATGAAACATTAATGTTGTATTATGATACTACCGTGCCGCATATATAGTCTTCAATTTTCCCCACAGAACCGAAAAATCAAGGGGGAACTGGGGGAAGTATCCTAGTAGTTTGACTCGTATCTGTACTTGGTTAGGTCATGCTTTCATTGCGTCAATGGAAAGCTTGTCTCAGCTTGTCTATTATCGCGTGTAGCCGGTGTAGGTTGACATGGAGAACGTATACCAATTTGCCAATGACTAAAAATGCATACGGAAACAATACAAATTATGTCCGTAATCCATGGGGTCATTGGCATTCGACAAGGGACCAATAAGTATCAATGGATCCATAAAAAGTCCTTTAAAAAAATTGTAGTTTTCTTTGCGGTGATAAATCATATATACTATATGTCTTTTGTTTGCCTATTTACGATACATGTTAGTGTTAGGAAAGCTTTGTGATGGTCGAAATTTTCGATTTCGAGATTTCAACGGAGTTGCCCGTTTTGAGGCACCAGACCTATAACTATTATTTCACAAAAATTATCAATATACATTCTTCGAAAGCTTTATTAGAGAAGGATTTGAAGCTCTGATCGCGACTGTGCGTACTATTGTACAATAGGTTTCAAATCTCGCACGCGATCCCGTAATTTATCAGGATCATCATGTAAGATTTATTAACAAAAAAATAATGGAACTTGGCCCAATATTTTGCCCCTAATCACTGTTTTGGACATTGGCCACTCGTTTATTGTTTAATTTTTGTTATATTGGTGACTGAAGGAAAGGGGAGATCTGGCAAAGCACCAGCCTCTGCTATATTTATCCCAATACACTGCTCACTTAGTCACACAACCGTCTCAAAACTGTTTGGAACACCGTGAGTGAGTCAGTGTCACCTAAACATAACAATTTCTCCACCCTGAAATTTTCTGTAAGTAAATGACTTTATTATCTATTTTAACAGAATCATTCATCAGGCTCTCTCCTACACTCAGCTAGGGGGCTATCAATAAGTAGCCTACAATGTAAATTAGGTGCATAAAATACAATGCCGACACTAAATAAAATAGGTACACACACACATTCACTGTTAGAATAAATCATTTTGAGGTACCAGGAGTTAAAAAATTGGTTTTACGAAATGTCTGTCTGTCTGTTCGTCGATTTGTGTGTAAACTACTGGGTGAACTTGAATGAACAATTGCTATTGTAGGTTTACAAAAATTATGTCTAGGGATCAATTTTATATTTCGGGTTAATTCAATTTTAGAGGTTTTCCCATCCTAAAACTCCAAAACAACGATTAAAATTTTTTTTCTCAAAATCGATTTCTCCAACGATTTCCTTCAAATTCACATACTGTTCTGTACTGCAGTCGTTGTTAATGAAAACAACCCCCAGTAGGTAGCTTGCCACTTGATCAAGGCCGTAGCCAGGATTTTTTTCGGGGGGGGGGGGGGGTTAGAAATTAAATTTCGTTGGATATTATTCTAGTATCAAGCCATTTAATTTCGGGGGGGGGGGGTTCATGGGGGTTCAACCCCCTCCCCTTGGCTACAGCCTTGCCCTTGAGAGTTTGTTCTTTGGGCATACTCAATTTTTCGAATTCATGTAAAATGACTAAAAACTAGTTAGTTAGTTTCCAACGCCTGCTTTCAGCATTTCTGCTTTAAGCAACCCTGTCAGCCTGGCGGGGGGAGTGAGTCTGTTTGTTAACTTGAGGCACTCTAAGGGCAGACTCTTTCACCTCGGGGAAAGGGGAGTTGACTAACAGGGTGGACCTCCTGATTATGGTGGATTCCGAACCACTTGGGGAACATGGTAAAGTCACACGATTAAATCGGAGGTGACCAGGACTCGATTTATAGTGCCTAAGCGCGTTATCATGTCCCACCATGTTCCCCTGCCAACGCTGTGCACACTACCAGGTTGCCGCAGTTTGAAACATGCTCTGCTCTAATGGAGTCAACATGGTAAGGCCGTTGGCTAAAAACTAATTTTTAACCATTCAATCGAAGCTCTGTAATTTCAGAAATGTTTTAGGTGTAACAAAACCGAATATGTTTCTTTGCCCAGCAAAGTTTTGGTTTTGAATAAAAAATTATTACTGTATTGTAATATGTTATGTTGGTCAGACCGTTCTATTGTAATAAATAAATACATAAATAAATAAATATTCACTTTATTTTAACTTAAGGTACAAAGATATACAGTTTATCAAAAGAGTAACATGAAGTCATACCTTAAGCAAAACAGCGTTACATTCACACACACTAGCATTCAAAATCACAGATTCACACATTCATACAAATACAAATAATTTATTAAATTATGTTATTCACTGTTTAAACTTTAAAGTATGGTCATGTCTATATTTCGTAATTTATCTACCGCCTCTTCAATTGAATAAAAACATTGTGTTACTAAAAAAGAGTGTAGCTGGACTTTTTTTTCTAGATAAGGCCGTGAATGCCTGTTGATTATTGAGTATTTACTACTGACCGCATTCTTATCGTGTACAAAGATTTTCAGATTGTGGGATTGAGCCATTTCAGATGGCTAATAAACAACCGGGCGTAATTTGGCCCGCACTTTTTTGTGCGGCAGCGTGTAATGAAAGGGACGCACCCGCGGAATGAGTATGCAAGGTTATTAAGGTACAAGGTCACTAGCATTCCAAGCCAAATTTGGCCAAGTCTTATTTATTGTATCCGGATGTATCCGCAGGCGGTTGGATGAATTTCACTCTGTCGGCAAAAAACTGAACCTGTCATTCCGCATCATTAAGTTGGTTGTAGATCCAATGATGCTAGAGATCCTAAAACATGATAAATATAGTTTGCAAAAATACTTTCCTGCTACACCGAACTGCTAACAATTTGAAGCCAGGGGCGTCATTTCAATTTTTTGAATAGTTTTCTTTGAAAGGTATGATAGTTTCATGTTGTAGCTTTTCAAATTTTTGGCAATGTCCCGTCACTAAATTTTGGTGGAAAATGCCCAAATTGGATTCAGCACGGCCCCCAAACATAATAATCGAATGAATCGCGAGTCCAACCTTCAGGAAAATGGCTGTTTTTCTGATATTTCAACTGAATTGCCCTATATAAGCTGATGAAATACCGGAACCATACCACATAACAAATCTATTGACCCCTGTATGGAAACAGAGAGTGGCGTTTAAGAAACAACTCGAAAATAGATGCAATACTCAACGGAGAAGACATGGTTCATAAAAGCGCAATGCATAAAAATGGCTGGGACACGTCGTACAAAATTGTCTGAGGAACGCACGCCGACCAAAATGTACAAAGCAAACAGGACAGGAAGAGGGCCCTACGAAACCGCGGGAAGAATGAACTTGAAACCGATCTCCGCTATTTTGGAGTCCTTAGAACGTCGTACCAAACTGAGATCAATGTAGGAGTGTTGTTGAGCCGGTTAAAGCCCGCCGAGGGCTGTAGACCCAGAAGAAGAAGATCAAACCGGTCGCTTTGAGTTAAACTTAAAGACAAAAACAGAGTGGATAATATCTCCGAGTGAATCAGTAACATGTAGCTAAGTCGCCAAGCCGCGATTAATAATTATGGCTAGATTTTTAACATTTTTGTTTTATCAACCAGTTTTATGGTTCTAACCCAAATCTTACATTAGCACAAGATCATAAAAATCGTACATAATTAGCTTATGAAAGCCTAGGTGGTGGAGCGCCGTGCAATACTGAGATGGCTGGAGGGTGTTGTTGAGCCCATCAAGAGCTGTAGAGCCAGATAAATATACCACATAATATTATACTATAAATTACCTCTATAGTACAATAGTATCACATACTACGGTAGCGCATCTAAGGCTAAGTCTTCTTCTTGCATTCAAGCAAAAACTGGTCCTGGATTATTATATTTAACTAATGTAGGCCTAACCACCCCCAAAATAACCAAACATATTATTTATTACAAATAACAATTTTTTACCTCCGGGGAATGTCCCATCAGCCCTTTTCTGCCCCTAAATTTGCAAAAAAATGAACAGCAGGTACATTTCTCGTACCCCTCCTCTACATCGCTGACCTTGTGCCTATTTCGTGGCAGTGTAGGTACCCGTCCAGGTATACGTGACGGTGTCGTGGGTGCTGGGCGCTGTGTGGGAGCATTAAACACAGGTTTGCTATTTCCTTCCTCAAGCTTTTCTTTTGTCATGTGGTTATTTAAATTTCTAGAAATGGGCGGGAATATTAAGTAGGTTCCATATTCATATTGTATAGCTAGCTTTAAGATGACATGCTACATAGGAAATGAGCACCCCAAAATTTGTTGTTTTTATTGACTTTTTATTTTTTATTTAATTAACAAAGCAAGCCATTAAAAATTTGGCTCATGGAGGTTGTAGAAGACTGCTTCATGCATCATGTAATAGGAAATATTAAATTTTTGGTGCCTTAGTTCTTATCATAAATACCAGAACGGACTAAAATTATGCGTATTCTGGGATTTTTGGAAGAACTGCACAACCGAAAAGTAAAAATACCCGATTACATGAAGCACGAAGTAGTCTTCTACAACTTCCATGAGCCAAATCTTTAATGACTTGCTTTGTTAATTAAATAAAAAATAAAAAGTCCATAAAAACAACAAATTTTGGGGTGCTCATTTTCTACATAGCATGTCCTCTTAAGGTTAAGTTGTAAGTAACCCACTAGCTAGATATTTGATTTAAAAGATTATTCTAGCTTAATTAGAAATTATTTAATTAGGGTAGATGGGGGACTCTTAAGCACCATAATGGAAGGCACAATCGAAGGCACCAATGCAAGAGGGCGACCAAAGAAGGCGTACGCAGAAGACATCAAGAAAGATATGAGATGCGGAACCTACTTGGAACTCAAGAGAACGGCCCAGGACAGGGAGGAGTGGAGAAGGAGGTGGAAAGATTTGCTGCAAACCAATCGCTACATTACAACTACAGAAGAAAAGATGGGGGTACACCAAAGATGTCATCGTACGCATTCCTAATCATCTCTCTGGTGGGGTTGAAGACGATACAAGACAAGACAAGTTTTTAAAAATTCCCTACTGAGGAGATGTGTTGGAAACCCCGCCAAACGGTAGCACGTGACTTGAAGAGAAGCACCGATTTTTCAATTAAGTTGGGGACTAGCTGCAAGCCGCATAGCTAGAAATGTTTGTGTGTGTATTAAGTTACTAGGCAGATTTACGGTTGATTATTTAGTGGCCACCAGCTCTCCAATTATGCCGCTGCTTGGTCGGTAACTGCTTATTCGTTATATTCTCAGCTAGCCACCATATCTGGTGATCTTTCCACTATCCGCCACCTACGACCCCGCTAGTAGCCTGCAGTTCAGCCCTGGCCTCAACCCTGGCCGAACTCAAACAATTCCTCGATGTCAACCTACACCGACGCCTAGCAGCAATGCACAAGCTGAAAAATGCTAACCATTAGCAACAGGCATGAACTGAGCTCCACTTAACCAAGTACTGCATATAGTACTATACTAATTACTATTATGAAGCCGAAGGGCTTATGCCCGTGTATTTTATTGGCCCATTGAAGGGCCCTGCCGACGACCTCATTGATATTTCGAACATTATTGATTTGACACATGCAATAGGCGTCAACGTGACTCAACCAAGTTCGGTTGAGTCTAACAAAGTAAAAAGAAATGCTTTAAATTAATTTCCTTGTCCTGAGTGGGGGAGGAGATTTGTTTTTGTGAATAATAAGAGAAGATACCACTAAATAATCGGTAAACATTCCCAATTTCCTAGCGCAAATTCCTAACAGGGACCCGCGCTTTAAAAAAAAAAAAAAAAAAAAAAAAAAAGAGAAGATACAGAATAGCAGAAAGCATTAATTTTTTTACTCTATACCAATACTACCATCTGCGTTTTACGTATATTGTACACGCACGGTATAATTATATTGTACAAGTCCAAATGTAAATAGTCGAACCTTCAAAAATCTCTACCAACATGAGCGCGTACTAAGTATGTACACTTAAGATAGGTAACTTACTTAGTCTTCTTCTAACGTTTGTGTTTCACCAAAATTTGTCCTTAGTCCGAGACTAAAAAGATTTAATTCCTCCAGAACCACGAAGAAAGCGTGTAAGCACCTAATGGGCTCTAATACAATAGGTGCGCTCATAGTACCTATATTGTTCATTAATTGACCTCATGAAGCCCCGATTCTAAACTATGCCTTAGCATGGTCGTGACCCAAGGCCAAGGCACTAACCGCAGCTTGAAAAATTTACCATAACACTTGTGCCTTAATCATTTAGGTACATACCTACCTCACGTTATGCAATTATGCTTGACACACGTGCCTTTTTAATCGCCTTTACCTAGGCTCCGAATGAATTTAGCAATTTTTTAATTTTTTTTTCTGATTTGCTGTTGAAAGAGGCATTTCTTAGTAGATTTGTTTATGCTTGGATGCCAATATTAAAGCTTTTATGTGGGGTTTTTGTAACAGATGGTGTCAGATGAGAACCGCGTTGTTGTTGTATCATGCAGTTTCGTTGATTTACCGTTCTCGAGATTATTTTGACCTAGTATGGTGCTATTGCTATTAAGAATATTATTATAGGTACTACGTTAGTAAAATCTTCTTCTTCTTCTTTTTAGTGGGCCGCCTCGAGTCCATTTCTCATGCTCCACCTGATCGGTTGTCATCGCCCTGAGTTCGGCCATAGTTTTCCCCCTTTTTTTGGCCAGTTGTTCTGCTCTTTCTTCGAGTGTTGTCCTCGGTCCGCGGATGAGTCTCCGGCCTTGTGGTCACACTTCGGGGTGATGCTTTATTCTCCCATTCTTGGGGCGTGGCCCAACCATTGTAGCTGCTTTTTTGCTTTTCTATTTTTATAGTGTATAAATAACTACACCAGAGTTACCGATGTAAGTCAATCATGCATTGACCATATTTATATCCCTGAAAACTATTCCACCACCGACATACAATCCTTTGTTATTCAAACATCAATAACTGACCACTATACTCAACTGTTATCCCTACCCATGCCTTCCCACTATTCAAAAATTGAAAATAAGTTAGGGTGCAAGTTAAAAATAAATAAAATTGATTATAATGCCTTAAATCGGTCCTTAGAACAGGAAACATGGGATAGTGTATATTTAAATAACGACGGCAATGCAACATACAACAATTTCTTACATATCTTCAAGAAACAAATACAAAATAATACTAAGCAGTTCGAAGTTAGGCCCAACAACAAAACAAAAAAGTTGAAACTATGGATAACAACTGAAATCGTTGAAGCAATACGACATCGTGATAAATTGCATAAAAATAGTAAGAAACGACCCCATGACCTCATATTAAAATCTCATGCTAAATCATTCTCGGCCCAAGTTAAAACGCAAATTAAAATAATAAAGTCCACATATTACCAAAACAAATTACACGATGCAGGACATAATTTGAGAAAAAAATGGGAAATAGTAAATGAAATAACTGGAGGTACGAAGAAACAAAACATTAAAGAAACTAACATCTCTTCCAAAGCATTTAACGAATACTTTTTAAAAGTAGGCGCGAACCTTGCCCGTGAAATACCCCATGACCCAGCAAGTCTGAACATTCGCCTAGCAGCAATCCCATCTAATCCATATACACTGTTCCTAACCCCTACAACCCCACAAGAAATAAGTACAATAATATCGAATTTAAAAAATTATTCTGCCCCCGGTCATGACAATATTACAAACTATACCCTTAAGTCCGTCAAACCCCATATAGCGGAACCGTTAACTCATGCCATCAATGCATCTTTGTCGACCTGTACGTTTCCCGATAGCCTAAAGCTAGCAATAGTCACTCCAATATTCAAGGACAATAGCCCAGATGACCCTGCAAACTATAGGCCAATATCAGTACTACCTGCTATCAGTAAAATCTATGAAAAAGTCCTATATACCAGACTAAGCGATTTTGCCGAAAAACATAAGCTTATTTCTTCCCAGCAATTTGGATTCCAAAAAAACAAGGGAACAACGGAAGCAATATGTGACCTAATAAATGAATTAAGTGATATTTCTAACAAGAAACAATACAGTCTTTGCATCCTAAATGACTTAAAAAAAGGTTTTGACACTATTTCCCACAGTATACTACTTAAAAAAATGGAGAAACTAGGGCTCAGAGGGCAAGTCCACACTTTGCTAACCAGTTACCTGACTAATCGAAAACAAAAAACAAAAACGTTACCTAGTTCTGACAAATGCATTTGTTTTAGCGATGAAGATACCGTTACGTGTGGCATACCCCAAGGCACGGTACTTGGACCATTTTGCTTCAATTTAATCTTAAATGATTTATTAACCTTAAAACTAAGTAGCAAAATAAATGCATTTGCGGATGATACGATACTAATATGCAGAGGCTCCACAAGAGCCGAGCTATATGAGTCTGCAAACAATGATCTGAAAATTGTAAAATCATGGATGAATGACAATTTACTTACTCTAAACTTAAAAAAAACGTATTATATAGAGTTCACTAATTCACAAACCAACATACAAACTGACAACTACCGAATTGAGGGAATCCAAAGAGTAGATAGCGCAAAATATCTTGGTTTGATAATAGACAAAAAACTAAACTGGCAGGAACAAATTAATACCCTTATATTGAAACTTAGAAAATCTATTTACAAATTCGTCCAAGTTAGGAATATAGTTGATGAACACTTACTGAGAGCCATATACTTTGCTTTAATACAGTCACACTTACAATATGGGATTATAGCATGGGGGGCTTCATATAAAAATGAACTTGAACGGCTAATTAAAATTCAAAAGAAAATCCTTAAAATTATGTACAAAAAGCCTAAATTATTCCCCACTGAAGAGCTTTTTCATATTGCCAAAGTCCCAACCATCAATAAAATATTTACCAAACAATCTCTAATACAGTTATACAAAAATAAGCTTTTAGGCCTGCATCCCGAAGTCTCCCACGAACATGGCACAAGATATAAAGAGAGAAAACCCCTACTGCACGAAAAACCAAGAACAAGTAAAACTAAAAATACAGCGCAATACAAGGCACTCTCTATCTATAATGATCTGCCCAGAAACTTGAAGGATGGTAAAAGCCTACGAGTATTTATAACCAAAGCTTCCCAGCACTTGAATCTCTTTTAAGAATATGTAATTTTCAACTCCCCCCCCCCCCCCCCCCTCCCCTTCCAATAAGATTCCATTCATTCATTTACTTATTTCAATTCTTTTCAATATTAAACTAATCAGCATCAAGGACAATTTTATTGAGTGCACTGTGAACTTTTAGAAAATAAGCAACTAACCTAACCTAACGTAATCTTTAATTAATTTTAATTTTTTTTTTTTTAACTAACTTTATTTTTAAGCTTGACTAACATCCCTTTAACTAGCCACGCACGGCCTTGGCCTGTGGCAATACCTATGTATCACTATGTAATGTTTATGGGACTGAATAAATATAATAATAATATAATAATAATACGTGATGGTCGATATGATCGATTTCAAAATTACAACGGATTTATACGCTTTAGAGGGCCCGAAAAAAAAAAGGTTTTTACTAAATGTCTGTTATTCTGTCTGTAACTCGATAACTACTCGTTAGAATTTGATGAAATTCGATATGTAGGTTCACAAAAATATTATCCTGTGGCATTTTTCATATTTTGGATGCCTTACTTCAGTTTGGTGGTTTTATTCCCCCAAAACCTCCCAAAAATGACTAAAAAAATGTTTTGAGAAAAAACGGGCCAACCATTTATTATTTAGAATTCCCAAAGAAAGAAGTACTAAATTTTCATGAAATGTGACTAACAAATAATTTTTCGGAGGAACCATTCTATCGATAGTTCTATTAACTTCAATTATGTTTTAAGTGCTTACTAGAGTAAAATAAAAATAAAGCATAGTGCTTTTCAAAGCATGAAATTGGTTTTGCATTTGGGCCTGTCATTGCTGTAAAATTTAGAAATAAGACATCGCGACCGCCTATAAGACGGCTCATTTTTTAACAGACATAAGACTATTTGGGATACTGAGGTCAGCAATACCCCCCCCCCCTTTCGGCTCTCCCCTCTAAACCAATAACTAAATCTACGATCTCCTCGAAAGCTCTTATGTCTGACTCTTTTCACGAACCGGCTTTCCTCACAAGAGTCATAACCCAGTGTGTTTGTATGTTAATGTCCATCCGATAAAGAGCCATTGTGTATAGATCTGCCATCTTCACCGGTTCTGTCATGGGCAATTTGTTTATTGTTGGAGCCTACGCTACGACTGACCTGACCTCTTTCCAATATAATCTGTATTACACCCACGCTGCTGTCTGCTCTAAACAGAGATCTCTTTGTTTCCCATACAATTTATCGTTGCATGTAGGATGGCCTCATAACCTTACTCATTAATTAGGAAGAGGTATGACCTGAGATGATGGGTCAACATGAAAAGTCTTTGAATTTTGAAAAAATCAATACATTGTTGTGCAGATGTTAAAGGTACGGTAGGCTTCTTCTGTCTACTTGCTGCTATTATTTTTTTCTCAATAGACTTAATGAGCTTCCCTGTCTGAGAGTTCTCCGCAAATTTCTGCAATTACATGTTTATGCAATCATGCAACTATTTAACCTACAGTAATATATGACAATCAACATTATTGTACAATACAGGTACTACTATCAAACGGTACTTTAGTATTGTAATGCACAGGTTGGCAGGAAGCATTTTTACATTTAGCAATTTGGCATAATTTATAAAAGTTACTTTTTGCTAGCATAGGTAGTAAGTTCAATGTCATTTACTAAAATGTACAGTAAACCTACTACATATTACATTGTGCATTGAATAACGGTTCTAATGGGTCGTATTCAATGCCTTATTACATTTTTTAATCAACCCGCATTTGAAATCATAGTTTTTGCTATGGGTGCTGGGAGTGAGGTGTTTCTGTACACATATGTACATTTTTCCATGTAATGCATAGGTATTGATTTTTATCCATTCCAGAAATAATTGGGGAAAATACGTTTTAAATCATGCATTATGAACGGGAAGGCTGAGTGGAAATACCTATACTTGCTGGCTGGCTGCTAGTGACTTGGGAATTTTTATTTTGAAAAACAGTTACGTAGTTTGGTCCTACCAAGAAAGGACTTCGCCCAAGCAGTCAACTTATGTTGATTAATATGTTTAATACAATGGCAACATTAGCATAAAGCGTATAAATTAGAAAAAATGTAATGTGGTTACATTAGAAGTAAATTAGATAAATATAAAAATTAGAAAGAACAATGAGGCTACCGTAGAAACTACTTTTAACAATGCACAGAAAAGTTCCTAAAATACAAGTTAGCTAAGTTAGCCTGCCTACATACATATCAACAGGCAGAGGCGTAAAGTTTTAGAATGATGGCAGGATAAGGAAAAATCGAAAATATAAGTGCAAAATAGTAGGGTTTTACGCATTTTAATAGTTGTAAAGTATATCTGTAGATTTTACAAAGCTAACAAAGGAATGCTTATATATTCATATTGCTGCAAAGGGCCCCTGGGAGACATGAACCACGTCTTACAATTAATGATAGAAGCGGGGGGGGGGGGCAAGTTGGACCGTGCCCCAGCCAACTTTACGCCCCTGTGACAACAGGTCCAAACCCAGATCCTCCAACATAACCTGCGAAGCTCTTCAAGGCATTATTGAAACCATTTATTAAAACAACTTATTGCGAAGTGTCCCATCCTATAAATGGCGCGTGTTTTTAAATTCAATTTTTGTTACTAATTTAAAGACCTAATGCGGGATATTATCTGTCAAATTCCAGTTCACCAATCGAAGGTGGTATAAAGGAAACTTATACTGGAAATCAGGGCTAATTATTGTAATTTTCGTACCTCACCTAATAATTTGTCTTACAAATCCTGAAATGCACGTAACCACATGGTAACTACATAGAAATCCTACTTTTACTTAGGCCTAGCTTACCACACTTCTGTAAACCAGGTAGGCCTACTGATTGAGAGATATTCAAATTTTTCTATAGCTTTATGCGATTTTTGTCATGTAACTGAAATTGGTTTAGTATAGTTTTGATAACGGTTAAGGGACAGGTTTCAAATTAGTTTATTGGAAAGGAATGTGTATTTTTGACGAAATTAATTAATTTCTCATGCCACAGTAGGAAAGAGATGTGGTCTGTTGAAAAATGCATAAAAACTTCAAGCTTTTTCAGAAATTAGCCTAATAGGCCTACCCCCGACTGATTTACAACTATTCTACAAAATCGGTTTGATTCACTTTATCGGGGTTTTCAGAAGGGATGGGAAAAAAAAGTCATTTTTTGCAGTTAACATTCCGAATCAAATAAATCTCAGCATTTTTGCTACATTGTAGTAGAGTATTATTTTTCAAGAATTATTTTTTATTTATTAATGTTGATGATCCCGAAAATCATGAATTTTATACTTTTGAATGGCTACGTGCTATTTTAGGGAGACAAATATTTAAGATAGTTGGCTAATGATTTAATACTATGGATTGATGACCAGTTCAGGTTGGGTACCTATTCCATAGCAAGGTCACCATTACATCGCAAGTACCATCTACGGTAACTTGTCTCTCAACATTGCGGTCACTGCATGCACTGTTCCAAAACACAGCCCCATGTCTACTGTTCTATGGTGTTCATGTTATATTGCCAATGGAAGTGTTGGTGCGGTCACGGCTGCATGCACTGCTCCAAAACAAAGCCCCATGTCTGCTGTTCTATGTTGTCCATGTTTTATTGCCAATGGAAGTGTTGGTGCGGTCACAGCTGCATGCACTGTTCCAAAACAAAGCCCCATGTCTGCTGTTCTATATTGTCCATGTTTTATTGCCAATGGAAGTGTTGGTGCGGTCACAGCTGCATGCACTGTTCCAAAACACAGCCCCATGTCTACTGTTCGATGTTGTCCATGTTTTATTGCCAATGGAAGTGTTGGTGCGGTCACAGCTGCGTGCACTGTTCCAAAACAAAGCCCCATGTCTGCTGTTCTATATTGTCCATGTTTTATTGCCAATGGGAGTGTTGGTGCGGTCACAGCTGCATGCACTGTTCCAAAACACAGCCCCATGTCTACTGTTCTATGTTGTCCATGTTTTATTGCCAATGGGAGTGTTGGTGCGGTCACAGCTGCATGCACTGTTCCAAAACACAGCCCCATGTCTGCTGTTCTATGTTGTCCATGTTCTATTGCCAATGGAAGTGTTGGTGCGGTCACAGCTGCATGCACTGTTCCAAAACAAAGCCCCATGGATGTCTGCTGTTCTATATTGTCCATGTTTTATTGCCAATGGAAGTGTTGGTGCGGTCACAGTTGCATGCACTGTTCCAAAATGCAGACTAATTTCTACTTTATTAATGTAAAATGCACGACCTACCCCTCGCGTTCTTGCCATAAAGCTCATAAGCTACGTTTGGGGAAAGTGGAACGAATTCTTCCCCCTTTCAATTGGCAATAATTATGACATAGCACCAGGGTGTCATTTTGCATTTGTTTTCATTTTCAGAGTGTTTTAAAACATTGTTGCTTTAATACATTAATTTTAATTTCTTCCTATTTAAATGCCTCTTCTATCGAAGACTGGCAATTATGGCAATTTGGACCTTGGAAACTGTTGCTCTGACAAGGGAACGCGTGCGCTGCCTCAGGTTTTTCAACCAGGATGTTCTTCTTCTGCCGGGAGACCTTAGCCCTTCTGTCTTCCCATTGATTATTACATGCAGTAGGCGGTACTTAGGTACTTCCCGTTCCTCTTCACATGGCCGAAGTATGTTAGTTTCCGTTTTTTAGCAATCAGCAGCAACACGGCTTCTGTATCGATTCGCCTCAGGACCTCTGCATTAAGCACTAATGCACTGATTCTGTTCTCCATGGCTTGTGCCAACGTCCATCCCTCCATACCACATACCGATGTACCTATATAAAGATTGGGAACAATAATTTTGTTGTAGTGCATATTAGGTAGGTAATTATTAACGATTTTGCACTACTTCAATTATTGTTCAAGTTGAAGGCCTAGGTACAGTACGCTGAAGGTGTTTTCCCGGGTGAATCGAGGAGGTGTTCAGGTATGCAGGTGTCCACACATCGGGTATTCTCAGGTACGGGTAGGTGTTGAATGGGCTATGGTGGGAGATCAGGTCTGACGTCACTTTTTTGCAGCCTACTCACTTAGGTTTCGATTCTGCCCATCGATAATCTTGCCTTATCCAGGCACAACCCAAATCTCTCCTGAAATGTAGACCTAATGCAACTGCCCTTCACCCGACTCATACCCGAACTTTGTTAAGGCACACTAACGCATTTTACGTTGTCCGCTGTCGCTTGTAGCCGGTTTAGGTTAACATAGCGGACGTGTACTAGTTTGTCAGCGTTCAAAATTGAAACGGAAACAATACCAAGAATGTACGATAGATCAGTGAAGTCGTTAGCAGATTAAGATTAATTAGTTTATGTGCCCTTCTGAATAATACCCTAAACCCGGACTTAAATTGCCAACAAGAAACAGGTAGGCCTGCAGTATCTATTGTACTTCAATATTTGATATTTAATATTGTATGTTATCATACAACAAGAACTAGAGGTACTTAACTTGGTAGATTGGGTTAATTGTAAGAATTGTAAGGCCCAAAATTCGCCCATATGGAAAATAAAGACAATTTTCTTTCTTTCTTTCTGCAGGCAGGATAATACCACCAGGCGGAGAGTGGAGACACGGGTTCGAATCCCGTTTCTACATCTTCATTTCTCTAATTCTGTTGTACTTTCTGTTAAATATGAAATATGGTATTGTAGCCAGAATACCGGTGTACACACTGTACTGTACACACTAATAAATGTTTCAATTTGAGTTCGCCTTCTGGGCTTACTATACATGTAATGTAATGTAACTTGGGGCTGTTCCATTATACCCATTGCATCCTCAAATCTGATAAATTCTCCCAAATAGGAATTCACTAGGCCTCCATGTTGAAAAACAATTAGTCCGTGTGAAACCGTTGAAGTTTTTATTTTCTTTTCGGTACCAGTTTGTATAATAGGCCTTTTTACGTTTGGAGGTGAAGTTTAATGAACATTCACTTTTTGTTTCAGAAGTCGGACCCGAAGTCGCACACACCTACGGACCTCTAGACGGCTCAATATACGCAACAGTCTCGAAAAAACAGCCTGAATCCTCGTGTGTTGCAACAATAGGCAGCCCGCGGACTGTGTCTATGGACTCTGGTATATCGTCCGCAGGAAACGGTCACCAGAACCACACAAACGCGTCTAACGCTTCGTCCACGTCCCCCGCCCCCGCGCCACCCTCCGTCGACAGTCACCGCGCTTTGGATGAGCTTTTGCGCGAAATGTTAGTTACGGTCGAGAGCATTCCGGACGTGGTGCCCCCCTCCATTCCGCGTTCAACAAGTTTGGCGGCCCCGTCGCGCGGCAGTTCGCCGGCAACACTCGAGCAGATTGCGTACATTGACGACCCCGAGGAGATCCCCTACCACGCACGGCACGACAGTCAGCCGTTCACGTACGGCACGGCGCCGGGCCCGGAAATGTTGCGAGGCCAACAGCCGGGGCTTTCGAGCCCGAGTTTAGTGCGGAAAGCTAGTTTCGGCAAAAGTAATGGTTATAGTGATCGTTCGTGGACAACGATGAAGAGCCCCAAGTCGGAAAATTCATGGACATCGAGAACATCGGAAAATTCTTGGAATACTACGACCCCAAGGACGCACCGATCATGGGAAACACCGACTTCCCTGTCAGAGTCTTTCAGGTGGCGACAGCTTAGTTCGCCTGGGCCGAGGAAGTCTCCAGACTTTCCTGATGGGTAAGTTTTGTACCGCGTGTTTCCATGTTCATTGGCGCCCAGTTGGTAGAGAACCTGAAAAGTGAAAATTAAGCGCTGCTATGTCTGTCAATCCTCTCCCATATCAATCATAATCAAAGGGGTAGTCAGGGGCTGACTTTATTTACCACTGGTGCTGGCTGATTTTGAACCGTCCAGGCGTCCAGCCACCCTTGGGTTGCTTTCATGGGTTATTGAGTCAGTTGCGTTTACAAACTCAGCTTTGAGGTAATTTGGCTCAAGTTAAGAAGGTGGAGCCCAAGCTCCACACGGGTTGTTTCATTTAAATTATGTTTGCCAAGGTAAATAAATACTTGGCTGCGAAACATCCAACAGATCTAGGCATTTTGCCATGTTTGTGTTGAAATTACTCACTTTGCTCTTTCCCTTCAGCATTGGCGTAATTAGGGGGGGGGGGGGTCTGAAGGGGGGAGACTTAGCCACCCCCAGGACCTTTTCAAGTCCCCCCCCCCTAGGAGATTCGAGAAAAGGAAAACAAATTGATGGTAAAATGTAATAAATAAACTAATGATTAAAAATACAAAAGTTTCTTCTCGCAGAGAATAATACTGTATAATAATTATGTTTTTTTTTAATCACTAGAATGAAAATTCCACATGTTGGCAATTTCAGAGTTTCGCACTGTTTCTTTATCAATGTTTATGTTTGAATCTGCACTACCATCATGTATATTAATATCACACATTTTTTTGGGGTTCTAAACTTCCACCCGCCTCCCCCCCCCCCTCCGGATTTTGCCAACTGGGGACGCGGAACATATGGGGTCCTAAGACCCCCTAGGTATTTTGGGAATTTACGCCCATGCCCTTCAGTCTCTTGTTGGGGAGAACCATACAAGGAACTGACGATAACAATAAAATGTATATGGGACATGTAAAGTAGTGGAACGGACTCTTGACTTTCACCCGAAAGGTTGTTGGTTCGAGTCCTACACTAGTTACATTTTCTGGCCATGCTTCGGAGGGCATGTAAAGCAGGCGGTCCCGGGCTTTCCTATTTGAGTGTAAGAGAGGGCTTTATAGCCCTAACTCCGCTAGGTTGGCTTAGTAATAGAACAAAAAGTCATTATTATTATATTAAATAGTAACTGGCAATAGGTATATAACATGCAGTCAGAAATAACCTATAGTTGGTAGAGGACTGGACTATAAAAAGGAAGGTTGGAAAAGATAAATCATTTCTGCCTGGCCTGGGACTACCCAACCCTATTGGGTACCATTTTTTTTTTTTTTTTTTTTTTTTTCCTTCGTGGGGCCTACTCATTTGAGTTCCTATAAGCGTCGACCTAGAAGGTCTTTTGCTTCCACGTTTGCCGTCTACGCCCATCTTATAACACCAGTCTTTTTGATAAATTCTAGTGTTTTTGTGATGGGATTAGATCGGATGGTTTCCTCTTCAGACCTAGGGTGGCCAAGAGTTTGGTATCGAGTTTGTCCCAGCGCTTCACATTCAAAGAGAATGTGTTCAGCTGTTTCTTCTTCAACTTCACACAGTCTGCATCTACTGTCGTTTTTCACGCCAACCCTATGCATGTGTTTGTTGAAGTGGTCGTGGCCCGTAAGCGTGCCAACCACCCTTCTAGCTTGCTCTCTACTTAAAGAGAGAAGCTGATCGGTGAGCTTCTTACTAGGACCATTGGGTACCATGCCTTCATCAGTCGTGGAAACGCGCGGCTGTCGGGCATTTTGTTGACCACAACAATAGTGCAGGTGTCAATAGAGAAAATCATCTGCAGGTTCTCATGCTATTAGCTTCTCGTGTAACTTTTTTTTCGTAAGATTTGATTTGATACTTTTTACTCGAATTTGTATGTACATTTGATTCCATAATCTCATGGAATTCAAACAATATAAAATGCTCGAGTGGGAAAAGTCATCATGGAAAATTACAATGAAAAAGCTAATTCTTCACTATTGTATTGTACAATGCTCAAAATGTACAGTACAATGCCCGATCACTGTTGAACTGAAAGTTTTATGAACTTTGAGGCTTGGAACTGCCACCCTAAAATCATTAATTTTACTCTGCATGGGCTTTTATCACAGAAATTCTTGGAACTCTTCATTGTTTCGAAGTTTTATCTCTTTCTGACTTCCTGCTGCCTGCGGTCACAATATTTTATTTCGCTTTATTCTAACCACGACAACGGGCAATAATAAATTTAATTATAATGCATGCTATTTGTACGATAAGACTTGCCTTTTGAACACCTGAAAATTAGCCTACTGTAAAATAGAAATTATTTTTGAAGTGTCGTGAACTCATTAGAGGGGCAAGAACATAAAAAGAAAAATTATTAACCTATTATTTATTTAATTAAAAATGGCTTTGGTACTAAAGCCCCACAGGTGTGCCGGAGCCAATTCACGTCCAGTTAATGGGACCTGGATGAAATATTACTGAAACTAAGACAGTACGGTACCAAACTTTTCTATTTGCGTATCAAGGCTTTTGGCGCGAGTCCAAACCCAATTCCACCCACATGGACCTCTGCTTTTCAATTTTCCATGTTTTTCACTTTTTGACGGGGCAGCTGGTATACCTAGAGACATCAAAAATTCAACAGCAATCAATGTCTCGGCCCCTCCCAACCTAGGGGTGCACCTGCAGGATTGTTTTGTTTTGTTTGAAGGACTTTTTATGAACCCAGGCCTACTTGTAGTGGCCCATAGATCCCTTGTCCAATGCCAATGACCCCATGGATTTCGGACATTATTTGTATTTTATTATTATTATTATTATTTTTAATAAAAAGGCTAAATCGCGTACAAACAATTCAATGAATGTATCCGATTAGCCTCTTCAATCGCCTCACTAAGTCACCTAATAGGTACTTGTGTCAAGTTGCCACTCGTCTCCGACCGCAAGGTGTGTAGAGACTCGCACAAGTACTAGCACGCTACAACCTTGCCACCGAAGTCGCTTGTTTCCGTGTGAATTTTTGGCCATTGGCAAACTGGTATACGTTCTCGATGTCAACCTATACAAGCTACAAGCGATAATGGACAAGCTGAGACAAGCTTACCATTGACCCAATGATACAGGCCAAAGCATGACTTAACCAAGTAAGGAAACGAGTCCACCAATGTAAAATAGTTTCCTACCTGGGGAATTATTTCAACCATTTAAACACAGTATATTAAAACTAAGCAGCTCCAAAACAGAAGACATTCAAATATTTCGTCATTTTGAACGTCTAGCATATTTATTCTGATTTGGATACGCAACAATTAGCGGCTATTAATCTCAGTTGATAAACCAACCAATTTTAATTTAATTCTTATGTATGGTAAACACAGGCGATTCGAACGCCGGTGATCTGCTGAGAATTTTGTCATGGGAGCAGATGGGCTGTTGATGGGTTGGTTCAAAAAAGTATATTTATGAACGCGCTTCAGAAGTTTTCCAAGGCACTGGTGTCAAAAACTTTGCAATTTGCTGATGTAGACCCTTAGAGTTTTGTACCAGCGTCCAGCCCATTTGCTGGCATGACAAATTTCTCAACGGATCACTTGCGCGTGAATCGTTCGCGTATGTCCGTTTTCATCCCTTTAAGTCAATTTTACAGTCATTGGGGCTTCTTTAAGATAGTTAACACTTATTTTCTGATTAGTCAATATTTTCCGTTGGTGCTAGATCTGCGGGTGGTGACATAAATAATTTTTTTCTTGTTATGAGTTGTTGCATTTTTCTGTGACGGACGTGGTATGCTACCTGTATAGCATCAGCTGGAAGCGATGACCTTGGTAGCTGGGAAGGAGTGAAATGGTTGTCCTTGCCTTCAACTCCTTTTACAGCTGCAGCATTTCTCCAGCGCTGCCATGCTTTCCTTCCTTCGCTACATCCTGCACATTTTAAGTATTTTCTCTCATTTCTCACGGTTTCTTCTGTTCTACCGCAGATTACTGTTCAATTGGTGTATGTCTCGTCCGTACCCATTGTCAATTGACATTTAATCTTTTTTCTGTAAAGTGGAATTTTCCAAATTTTTGAAAAAGAACATGTCTGATTAATTGATTGGGCATACGAAAGTTGTCCATACACAAAACAGGTAGTATATGTTATATGAAAAATTAGACGAGGCATTCTTTTTCCGCTTTTGTCAACTTCTTCTTCTGGCTCTACAGCCCTTGATGAGCTTTGGCCTGTTTGACAACACTCCTCCAGTCATCTCGGTTCAGGGACGGTTTCAGAAAACGTTTTCGGGGGGGGGGGGGCGGTGACCTGAAAAATATCGCGTTTCCCTTACTTGAGTAACAATTTCTCTTCATTTCCTTCAAAAGTCCATTCTATCTAGTATAAAGCGACCGCTCCCACCGCCCCCCCCCCCCAAGGATCCGTCCCTGTCTCGGTTTTGTACAACGCTCCACCACCTACGCACTCCCAACTCGCGAAGGTCAGTTTCCAACTCATCCTTCCAGCGTTTTCGAAGGCGTCCCGCCAGTCGTCTTCCCTTCATGCTTGCTTTGTACATATTTTTCGGCATGCAGTCGTCTGACATTCATACGAAGTGTCCCAGCCATCTTATTCGTAGCGCTTCTATGAACTGGACCATGTCTTCTCCGTTGAGTATTGCGTCGATTTCGGCGTTATTTCTTATACGCCAATCTCCGTCTTCCATAGATCCTCCTTATTATTTTTCTTTCCAATAATCACTTTTGTAAACTTCCCAAAATTTATTTTAACAAGAAAACTTTCTGTTTAGTCGTGGGCCTGATGTGACGCCCTTGTCGCCATTTAAGTTAACACAAAGAGATGCACAACCACTGAAGTTTATTGTATAGTTATCATGGATGAATTCTTTAGGCCTATATACAACTGCCTGCTTCGAAGCAAACCATATGACCTATATGGATGAAAACCACACCCTCTGAAAAGCCATTATTGATAAACGCGAGTACTTTGAGGTAATGCGCATTGCAGTGCAGCCACCCGTTAAGACAATGGAGGGGCGTGCCATGCACTTAGTGTTATTAGCTTCCACGTGTTTTACGTTATCGGTGAGCCGCCCTTGCATCGCCAACAAAGGCATGGATTATTAACATAATTTGATTTTTAAATGAATTTTATAAATATGAAAAAAACAAACCTCATCGCAGTGGCAACACTAACTCAAGTAACTTAGACCTAAACGCGCAGTTACCACTAATTTGGAAACCCCATATTGGGGAATGTTCACATGCGACTGACTTAGTCTGCATCTTATACTTACGGTACGTTGATAATGCGAAGGTTGTAGATTTGAGGAGCAAGAATGCGAAAGTCGTAAAACATAATTTTTGGGTTGGTGGTAGGTATATCACTGGAAGCATCGCATTGGCTTTTACAAAAGATTTAATAAAAAGTCTAATGCGATTCCTATATTATCAAAGGATATTAGATTCATAATGTAGATATTTATTTATAAGCATTTGGATTTTAAAAGTTTTTTGTCTCTCCTGCATTTACAGTTTCAAGTGACAAATCGCCTTTTGCATACCTGTACATGTTCCTCACATAGTCAAAGGGAAGTAACTCAAAAAAAATAAAAAAATGAGTGTTTGGTATAAAAAAAAGCAGATAAAAATTCTCCGTCGAATGAAACAGAAGTAAATCAGAGAAAAAAATCTGGACAAATTAAATGAGTTAATTCTCTCTCTGAGCAACAAAAACCCCACATGTTACGCTACTTGGTATAGAAACTCCACTTCCTTCTCTATGGCCCGATTTATATGGCTACAGCAGCCTGCTCCAAACGGAAGCAACTCGAGCTCCTTTATTCATTTTATTTGAAAGAAATCAAAAAGAAAAAAACTGTTTTTGCAATTTACTCGAAAAAAAAAATTTTGAGTTAATTCCCTTTGATTCGGAAAAGGCGATATGGGCATACCATGCAGGCTATAATGTGATATTTTCATGTTAAACTTCTTTTTTAGTTGCAATCACCCGATTGGTTTGCTCCATAACTGAACAGCTGCCATCTCTAAGTTCCACTTAATTTTAGTCGTTTTTTATTGAATACCTACCGTATTCTAATTGCTCTCTCAAGTAGGTTTCATCTTGATTTCCCATCTTCTAATTATGTAGCCTGCTCCTAGGGGTTATGCAATATGTAATTATGCCACGTTCATTAATTCTGATTTGAGCTGTACTTGCAGGGATTTCCTTTGAAATCCTTTTTCATGGAATCCCCATAACCGCGGCGACCTTGTCACCTTCTAAGGCCGCATTCCTCACTAATCAGCAGAATAATAACTGGAAGCAACCAGCCAGCTCGTGAGTTGTAACTCTTGTCGACAAGGCGGTGACTTATTACCGAAGCCATTAGGTAGCTTTACCACTGTCCGCCATCTTTATTGCTGGCACTTGCAAGTACCATTAATACAATGCGCAACAGACAAGTCCTGCACTACGCGACCATAATAAATAAGTGTCGTATAAGTGGTTTTTGACAAGATAAATTCGCTTTTACATGTAGTTTACTGGATACATTAGGTGATTATTTGCCTCACTTGTATAAGATTACGTGCGGTAAATAATACTAGTACTATAATAGTATATACTTTTCTTCTAGAACTTGGAAAAAATTCAGATGACTTTATTTTTAAATTGAAAAAACGCGCGGTCCACATAGAATCAGGAATTTCCTATACTATGCCATCCCTTTATTGATTAAAATAACAATAATCTAAACAAAAGAAGGGGGTATGAACTAAACATCCTTCTTCTCTCCAAGGATGAGGTCTCGCTATTGAGAACCGAACTACCGGTAACTAATATATGCCTTTCTAGATTGTAGAACTTAGTTTTAATTGAAAAACTCTTTCTTCGACCAGACTCTATAATTTTTTTTTCAAATTAAGTTTAATAATATTGCTTCCAATCGCTGTTGATGACGGCTAACCACAATAAGTGTGGTGCCCACCGGCCCACGAGAATACAAATCAGATTGCCTTATTTACTGAAATGGCATGATATTGGCGAATCCTCCTACATCGCAAGTTCATCGTTCTCTATGCCAACCTACACCTATACATTGAATAACCAGACTTAAAGGAGTGCAGTAAGCCTACCTATTTCAGGTGGGTAGCTGCATGCTTGTTGAACCCACCCAGTCGTCAAGCATGTGCGTGTGTGTACCATGCTGTACCAAACCTACTGTCTACATTTAACTTGTCTTTTCTTTCATTTTGTTTATTTTCCGTAGAAAGAAGCAATGGCTTTACTGATTAATTTGGCTACTTGGCAATTTTTTAAAACCTAATATTATGCATTACCAAGTAGAATTATTTTGACTCCTTAAAATCATATTTTTTTTTCTTAAAAAAACTTTATTTACTAGGGAAAAATATTTTTCCCCCTTCAATTGAAGTTTGGTTAAAAAGCGGCTCACTTGGGATTGGAGTGTGACGTCTTTTTCATGTTACCCATGATCCACAGCTAAAAACACTCACATTTATTTTTTTATATTTATAATTTTTTCGTACAAAAACGTATTGTACAACATTATTGTTAACCTATGAGCTACCATATCTAGCATATTTTATATTTTATTGTTGCAACTGTCAAGTAGCCTATTGCTCCATAGGAAAAAGGTAGGACCATCGCTAATTACCACGATATGTATGAGAAGCAGAGGTGGTCCCAGACCTCATAAAGGGGGAGGCACTTGTCAGTGGCGTAACGATAGGTTTATAATTTGGCGCCTCTCCACCCAATTTCATAAAAGTTGCCCAGGAGACATAGAGCTGAAATTTTGGGGGTTTGAGAGCAATACGGCTTATATATTACAAAGAATCAATATAATTATGGGCAAGGGGGGCCCGGGGGTCCCCCCGACAGAAAATGTTTGAAAAATAGGGCTGAAATGGTGAAGGTTAAAGCATTTTGAGAGCAATACGGCTTATATATTAGAAAGAATCAATATAAATGTGGACAAGGGGGGTCCGGGGGTCTCCCCCTGGAGAATTGTTTTGAAAAATAGGGCTGAAATGGTGAAGTATTACGCATTTTGAGTGCTGTAACACTTAGATTTTAGAGGCAAAGAACATAACTGCTGTCCAAAGGGGGGGGGGGGCAATTGCCCGTAGTGCCGGTCGCTGCGTCCGCCTCTGATGAGAAGAACCAAATGGATGGATCAGACATGAATTACAAATGGAAACGATACTAAAAGGCGTCAATGAGGTCACCAATGCCAGTGGCCCACCATGAAAGGCTTACGCAGAAGACCTCAAGCATATGAGGTGCGAAACCTACTTGGAGCTCAAGAGAACGACCCAGGACAGAGAATAATGGAGGAGAAGATGACCGCCTCCTTTACATGCTGTCCGAAGTGTGGCCGGAAAATGAACCAAGGACTCGAACCGACGGCCTTTCGGGAGAAAGTCGGGGTCCGTACCACTACTCTACTTGTCCTGACCAACTGTAGCTGGTCTTCCAGTTAAGGCAAGTAGGTTACAGGCCGAGACAATGCAGCCCAAATGTCACCCAAAATCTAAATTTAAATTCATGGCACAACGACAACTGCCCGGTACTTGTCACTTTTCTCTTCTTTCTTCTTGGTATTATTTCCATTGTATTCTACGCACATTTCGCCCATACTGGTACCATCCCGATTTCTTCCTTTCTAAGGTAGAATCAGAGCACAGTTGTCATTTGTAGTTTTTTGTTCTCTAGAATATGCAGCTTTCATAAAGTATAGGGTATGTTCAGTATAAGTACAGTTACCGGTGACTGGTAATATACCGTACTAATAGGCTACCGATATCCGATTCAATTCGTCTCGGATAAATATTTATTGTCCCGGATATTGGATTTTTTAAGTAGAACGTTTCATGGGAGGGCTTTGAAATTGTCATACCATACGCACAGGCCCGGATCTACGGGGGGGGGGGGGCTACGGGGCTATAGCCCCCCAATAAGGTTCCTCAAAATGCGTAAAACCCCACTATTTAAGTTCTATTTTTCGCAAATTTTCTCCCGGGCCCCCCTTGTGCTCGATTGCATTAATTACCTATAATATACAATAGAACCCTTATTGCTCTGAAAATGCGTAAAACCCCAATATTTCAGCCCTATTTTTCAAAAACAAAATTCGTAATTAATCTTAGCCCCCTCCTTGGTCTCATTCTAGATCCGCGCCTGCATACGCAACCTTTTGTGTAATGAAAATCAGCGCACCATTGCGCGTTGTCGGGAGACTACTTAGTGTTGCGGTTGTCCGCTATGTGTCTCGTTTAGGCGGTGTGGTGATCACTGAGCACAGGTGTTGCTCGTCAACAGAGCATCCGTTGATGCAATGCATTTCGTGCACTGTTTAGGGTTCTCGTTATTTATAATCTATTTACATCATAAAAATATAGCCTACAATTATGCTGTGAATATGCCTAACTCAGACTCAGAGAAAACAAGAATGTGGGTGATTGATGAATAATATAAATATTAATGTCTCACTGTAGGCCTAATGCAAAAGTCTGACTTCTATCGGGAGTCTTTACGACCAAGCCGATTTTTTTAAAAAATAATTAATTATTGGTAGATTGGTATAGACACCTATCCTAAGTACCGAATGGTAGGCTTTACTACAGTACACTATGTATTTTCAACTAATCTAATTAAATGAAACTCGACTCTTGATCCTCATTCACTGTCAACTGTTATCCGCAGCAGGCGCAGCTTGAAAAATTGACAATGATTGTCCGGTTCGTCAACAAATTTTCAGCCGGACAAACCATTGAAAAACCGGACTGTCCGAGCGCAAACTGGACATCTGACAGCCCTGAGTCTTCCTCTTAATTTCGACAGAAAATGTGTCCTAACTGTCGCTTCTTTTTGTTTGCAGACACTCGAATGGAGGACTGACGAATGGGAACATGACGTGGCTTCAGAGGCAGCAGCAGAAGCTGCGGGAAAGGAAGGAGGCGACGCTGAGAGCAGACAGGCGACACCACGAGGTAGAAACTGTTTTTATTTTATTAACAATTTAATAGCGCTTTGCATATAGCTAACATTTGTGTACATATTGTGTAATATCGCCACACATTGCGGACGTTACAGAATAACAGGCCTATTGTAGGCTAAATTACAATAAGTGAAGATCGTTCTCTGGGTATAGGATTAATTGCATCATGGGGGCTGAAAATTAGAATTTTCACCCTCAATGCTATGTCAACTTAGACCCGGTTCCACCAGCGCTTGAAAAGCATCGGTAAGGAATTTTAGACGCACCACCTTCTACCGAAGCATGGTACCGTGGAATGTGCTTTACGGATCGAGACTTTTGGGAACACCCTAAGAGTATGATAGGCTACATAGTTATCTATTTTGGATTGGATACTGGACGGATTATTTCCACTCATCAGATGCGCCTGAAACTTCTTCTAACCGCCATCCAGCAGTTGGTGGGGGGGTTCGCGTCTCATACTATGAAGAAATTCTTGAAGATTCCTCTCCTCTTTTTCGGCCTGCTATTGCCAGTAACTTCAATTGCTGTCTACTTTCTTGCGCCCTTAGGTTATCCTAATCTTTTTTTTCCGGTGGCAGGTGCGACTGATATCAGAATTGCGGTCGCACACACGACCGTCCGCCAGTCATCGGGACGGCTACACCAGCGACACCACCCAGTTCGCGGACGACGACGAAGACGATCTGACGACGCCGCTCCACGTCCAGACGTCGCCGTCCCGGCAGGCCACTCCGGTGCGCACGGAGCGACCCTTCGTCGCTGTCAAGCGCGCCCACGAGCAGAACCGACACAAGTTTACCGACTCTGTAAGTGTTGACCAACCCCTCGACTAACCAGTCCTTGCCAAACTTATTGTCTTTGACGAACGTAGCTGAGCCGAGGGAATTCGAACCTGATGCATATATTATACTACATACATACATAATATACATTACACTACTTTCATTCTGAAAAATCAAACAAATAGGACGGTTACGTAATCTCGAAATCGCTGATATACAGGTATATGTTGGATGATGTCTATAAAAAAATATATTTCCAGCCCGCGACTCGACTGAGCTAAGTGTCGGGAGTTGTGACCTTTCTGCGTAAATGTCACCCCAGTTTGCTGCGCTTTTGTGCTTAATGACGAGTTGGCTGAGTCAGCCCTTTGAATGTTAATGATGTTTTAATAATAACTTTGTTAAGCGCTCTCGCTTTCCTATTCATCGCAGTGCTTTTATCTTTGCATACTTTTTATGGGAGTATTTATAGGCAGTTTGAGTTTTTTGCGTGTCTGGTTTTGCAACCAATCTTGATCAAATTTCGAAATAAGTAAAGCTACGAAAACTTGCTTGCTAACGTAGGCTTAGACATACACCTTCATATACTGGTAAAACACAAGTGCAACGTGAAACACAAAAGTACCTAACGGTAGCAACCCGGTTTAGTAAGCTCTGTTTCCCTGTAGTCAGCCAACCGAAAAGAGTAACTTACCGTACCCGGGGAATTATTTATATTTCTAAGTTTTAAATCCGGTATTAAAACTAACTCGTTCCAAGACAGACAACTTTCAACTGTTTTGCAATGTCAGAGCCCAGAAACAAGCAATTTGACGTCACAATAAATGATTATTTGCATTAATACCCGTAAACCAATTTATCTTCACTGCGGGGCTATTTAATTCGGATAGTTTCCACTTATTCCCGGATAAGTTATTCGTCTACGTTGGCGCTAGGCCTGCTGAGTGATTTTGCATTGTTTTATACGTGAGTTTTAAACTAGTGGTAAAGAGGCAAAATGGGCAAAGTCCACTGTAGTTAATTTTGCAGGATAGCCAAAAAACTAGCTAATTGATCTGTAAATACTTCTAACCCCAATCTTTCAACTAATAGTTTTACGCTAGACTAGGCCAAAATTAACATCTGGTAATTAATTCGTTGGGTAGATTTCATCCAGACGAATCCACCGGTGCCAAAAATACAATTTCTGAAATTTGTGGACTTTGCTCGGTTTGCTTCTATAGTTTTTTTACATTTCCATCGTAACAGGTGCAAAGCTTACCTGTTTTCTGATCCATTTTCTCACCTTACCTACATAATCGTGTAATTATTTAACTTCTCTAACAAATCGCACTCTTTAACCGCTTCCATTTTGCAAACAGAATGCACCCTCTACCGCAGAAACCGGTCTACTCTCGCTAGCAAGAAGTCCGAGCGTGGAAGCAGAGTACCCGGGAGCACGTGCCGATTCCAGGGGTGCCAACGGGATTGAGGACGCTTTGTCAGCACTGATTGCAACCCTGGGCAGGCAACCTGGCATGGACACCCCTGACCTTAGTAACAGTAACCTTACTAACATTCATACTACCTCAACTGCCTGGAGTACTCAGGTAGGCTGCTGTTTTCATGGTTTTTCACATTTGTTACGTGTTTTCTGCAGATTTATGACTACGCAACAGGGATAAGTTTCAGATTCGCCGACTAAGGGTGGCTTCCATTAATCCATTATGTGTTTAAATAAACCTTAGCCGTTTCATGTTTTTTCACCACAAATATTTAAAAAAAGATTACTAGTATGCAAACATTTTAATGAATATATCCAAATAACCTCTTCAGTTGCCTTTGTTGGTACTACCTGTATTGAGTTCAGCGCATATTTTAAGGAAGCCCCATTGGGGCAAGCGTGCCCCCCTGTGAGGTGATTTTGCCCCAACTTTTGGGCACACAAATTGGCCACAAATTTCAAATTTCCAAGACTAACAAAACTAGAAATATGAAAAAAAAAAGATTGTCAAAAGTTACATAGGCTATTTCAACAATTTAAATTATTTTTCTTTTTGAAATATATTTGTAAATGGTTTTGGTAATCTTGAAAAAGTGTGATTATTTAGAACTAGGTATTCTACCCATTATTAAAAATAATAGACCTAATCTGAACTTATTTATGGAGGGAGGGGGGTGGATACAAGCGAAATTTACACTATATAGAATAGGATTTCAATTTGTGCCACCCAGTGAAAATTTCTTAAAATGTGCTCTGATTGAGTTGGATGTGATAGATCACCGATCGCATGCTCGCACGAGCAAGCTATCAAATGCTATTCTTCTAATGCCTTTTCTATCGAAGATTGGCGATCATCATGGCAATTAATGCAGTCACGATTTTTCTAGGGAATTGTAATGCAGTGATTTTCTGTTGCCTTCTGCATCGGTTTAATAATTTTACAGTACGGTAGGCTACGATACTTAAAAAATTGCATAGTTTTAAATCTGCATGATGATAGCAATTAATGCAAGCTGGAAAATTAATTTTTAATTTCAGAGAATTTACTGTGAGATAAGTATTGTATATTATTATTATTATTATTATAAAACTACACTCAGTTGAACCATACGTCACAGCAGAAAAATCACGGTAAGTTGACTGAGGTATACAGTATATTGTACTAAGCATACTGTGCAAGTGTAGTGCGAACAGTCATTTTACAAATAATACTGACAGTATAATATACGAAAAGTCTATCGCATAGGTCTACATCATTTGTAACATGACTGCTGTTCGCGTAAGACTTGCATATTAGGCTATGCCTCAGTCAACTTACAGTGATTTGTTTTCTGCTGTGACGTATGGTTCAACTCAGTGTAGTTTTATCATTCATCATATAACATCATTGTACTCCCAATAATGTTAATATATTTGATTGATTGCTGGAGTTTATTTATAGTTCATTCACTTCAATCAATAAATAACTGTTTCATTTGCGTAATTATTGATAAATATAATATATTCTCTGATTTTGGGCTCTGTGTTACAGCTTCGTGACGACAGTGTGTCTTCGTGGCGAACAGCGTCGGTGAGCGACGAGCCCGGCAGCCCCTCGCGGACCAGCAGCCCTCGCCCCGTCACACCCGCCTTCCCCGTTCACCCCCGAACGCCCTACTCCAACTCTTCTTCTACTGTCCATTTCGAACTCAATGGTCTGCCGCCCAAAAGTCCAACAGCCCAACGGTAAGTCACCTTCATCTTTTAGTTCTGATATGGGCTTGCCATTAGGTCTACGTATCTAACATTATTTATGTAGGCGTATTCTAGTTTAAATTATTACGAACAATAAAGATGCATTGTACCTAGGTATAACGATTTATGACTTGTAAATATAAATAAATAAATGTATTCATCACAATCTTTTTAGTCTTTTTAAAGAAAAGGAGACATCCAGCCTATTTGTCAAGGGATTGTCGAATTCTAAAGAGTTTAAATGGGTTACTGAGAGGTTATAGTTATACAGGTAGATATTAGATATTCCAGTCCCTGCGAGTTTTGTTTCGTCATTAAATAGACTCTATATTCAGGACCCATCACAGGCTACGGCCTAATTGGTACAAATTGTAATGTTAAACACTATATTTTCTTTAACAAAAAGTATATTTGATTTGATATAGGCCTAGGTACAGGTAGGTCTACCTACGGCTATGACATCAATATTGTACTTAAGCGAACATTTTTTTAGCCCATTTGTACGTTATTGAAGGCTGCCTTGGGCTTTTATGGGCTACGAAAGGGGCAGCAAGTTATAGTGTAATGCCGAAAGCGTTTTGTGGCATGCTGCTAATTATGTAGTGGTAACCCCTCTTTTAGATGCAGCACTTAGAGTTAGATCACCTTGTTAGCACACACTGCTATGCTGTGTAGGTCACATTTTAACCATAATTTGTCTGTTAGCCGGGTGAATGGGTCTGGGAAGACCGTCAGAAGGTCCCCGTCCGCCGCTAGGTAAGGCTGCGTGTGCTCTTTCATACCTTTTGTTTGGCTTACCCCCACCCCCTCCCCACCTTGACTGTTTTTTTCGTTTTACCCCGAAATCCTGACCTCCAGTAGCTATATGTTTTGCAAGAATTCCTAGTTAATGTGGATCGGGGCAAGGTCGCACGAGAGGGTAGGGCGCGGGTTGCACTCAGTATGAATTTTAGATTCTTTCTTAATTCGTCACGATAAGTAGAATCCTACAGGGGCGTAAAGTTGGGTGGGGAGGGGGGGCACGGTCCAAATTGCCCACCCCCCGGCCCCCCCAAGCTCCTTTTGCCCAGCCTCGAGCAATGTAAGACGTGGTTCATACTTCATGGCCTCTTTTGCAGCAATAAGAATGTAAGCATTCCTTTTTTAACTTTTTTAAAATCTACAGCTATACTTTACAACTATTAAAATGCGTAAAACCCTACTATTTTGCTCTTATATTTTCAATTTTTCCTTATCCTGCCTGATGACGTCATAAAGTCTACTTAGTTTTACCCCCGCCATCATTCTAAAACGTTACGCCTCTGGAATCCTATACTGTCTTATAGCGAGTACCACACGATTTTGGTCGATTCTGAGCAAATGCACTGGCGTCCAATGTCAGAACCGATCTTATATCCTCATTAGTAGGTAGGCACGTAGGCTACAAAACTACTCTCAAAACTAAAACTCATTGTTGGCGGTAGGCCTGTAGGTAGGTGAGTCACTAACTGTTTGAATTTGTGTGCCATTTTATTATAAAATTAATGTGTAGCATTAAAATTTACCGTAGCCTCCCTATTATAAAAAATAATAATACCTAAAACTTTGATTTTGGTTAGAAAATAAGGTCAGGGACGCGGATGTTAGGTTTTCTCCTCAGAAGTGGAGGATAATTAAGTCCTTTTCAACCTCCCGAGTTCTTAAGGCCCTTTTATTACAGCAAGCAGGAGCTGGTCAAACGTAAGATAAGCTTGTCGTTCCGTGTTTACATAGTCTTGTGAAAATTATCTTAAAATGGACTACCTACATTTTATGTAAAGAACCGGTCCGAGTTCACTCGAACATGCTTTCAAATTTATCAAAATTATTAGATAGAGAAAATTAGTAATTTTATGGCAAATATTTTTCCTATGGTTAAATTTCCGATATCTCGGGGGGGGGGGGGGGCGGTTGTCCTCCTGACGTCACTGGAAGTGAGGTAAATTCTCGATAGGTCAAACAAACACATTAATTACCACACAGCAATAATGGCAGGGCATGCAATGCATTTGAGCGCGAATTTTCTATCATTTTTTTCAAAAAATTATTTTTTGGGCAAAACCAAATATTTTTTTGGGAAAGCAACCTATCCGGTTTCGTTACTCAATTTAACACCTAAAACATGCTTGAAGGTAGAAATCATCGATAGAAAGGTTTCGCATTTTTTTAGTAATTTTTTCATTAAATTTTAGTTATTTTAATTTTTTTACCCCCAGAAGCAAACTATCAAGGGGCAAGCGACCCCCCGCATTTTGTCAACATTAATAACGACTACAATCTACGAGAATTTAAAAGAAATCGTTGGAGCCGTTTTTGAGAAATAATTTTTTTAGACGTTTTTTTGGAGTTTTTTGAAAATAAAAACCCCCCAAATTGAGTTAGCCCAAAAAAAAAAAAAAAAAAAGGTCCCGAGGTATGATTTTTGTGAACCTACATGCCAAATTTCACTCAAATCCACTGAGTAGTTTGCCCGGAAATCGACGAACAGACAGACAGACCGACAGACAGACATTTTGTAAAAACCACTTTTTTGGGTTCCTGGGACCTCAAAACGTGTAAATCCGTTGAAATCTCGGAATCGAAAATTTCGACCATCACAAAGCTTTCCTTATACTACGTATAAATTGGAAAGCAATAAACAAACTGCAAGCTTTTATTATGTTTATTTTACGACTGACCTGCAGCCTGATCGAGGCGATTGTAATACCGGTATTTATTTAATCCCCTGGTATTAAAAATGTAAACAAGATAATTTTATAATAGAAAGTGCTATTCAAAATTTGTTTGTTTACAGTTATAATCCTAGGGTATTTATGTAACCCCGGTATTATAATTGCCTCGATCAGGCTGCTGCTCCCGCACCCGCGTGCTATAAAACAGCCCTTAGATGGGCTTCAAAATCGTTCTCGGCCTATATATTAACTACATTGGAACTTGCGCTCTTTTGTTGTGCTTTTGTTTTCATAAAACCCTTAAGAGATATAGTCCACGCAAAATGAGAAAAGTATGGACTGTCCAACACTGTAAAAATATTGCTTGCACCATTCTGTGTTACCTTGCTGCCAATACATTTTCCCTATGCAGATATAAAGAAAATACTTAGGACTGTTTTGTTCGAATGTTGCATACAAAACTTCTAAGTTTCTGTATTGTAAGTTAAATGTGTAAAGGGCATCAACGCGGATATGTCGGAAACTCGATCGTAGGGTGTCATAAAGTAATTGATAAGTTCATCTTAGTTTTGGTAGACAGTAAATGGCCGTGACACCAAATGGCCATAGTTTTTGGAGCTCAATCGGCCTGACATCCTCAGTGGCTGATACTGCGTCAAAACTTCTAAGCTTCTGAATTAAATGCTAAAAAAGTTGAGTAGGTACCGTATCCAGTGTATTAAATTCAACCATATGTTCATTTGCAAGCTGCATGTTGCATCCAATAGATGTAATAAATCAGTTTGTGTCCTTTTTTGGGTTACTATATTACCGTATCCATAATAACTGCCCCGAAGTTAACACTTTAAAAATACGGTTAGGTGGCTATTCCACTTGAAAACAAAAGTCGTCAATTATTGAAGACAAGTGGAATGAGATGTAAAAATATATATGCAACATTTATGATATTTCCGTCAAGGACATTTTCAAAATTGAAGAAAGACTGACAAGTGGAATAGTCACCTTAGGAGTATGGTTGTTCCTATTTCTATGTTTTCTACAAATCCGACCTTAGAAGGCATTTCACCACTCAAAAGCAAAGGACTATTCTTCCAGGGCTCTGGTCTTTTTTGTGCATTGCATGCGGCCTCAGCATAGGTTTTAGGCTGGCCCTAATTACGATAATGTTAAAGAACCGGTCCGAGTTTACTCGAACATGCTTTCCAATTTATCAATTAGTAGATAGAGAAAATGAGTAATTTCATGGTAAATAATTTTCCTATGGTTAAATTTCGGATATCTGGGGGGGGGGGGTGTCCACTTGACGTCACTAGGCTGTCACTGTTATGTCCTCATGATAATCTGTATTGCAGTTTGCAGTCCTTCATCGCTTTCGTTGATAGAAGAAGCACGTTACTCACCCAGCCTTCCCTAGCACCGGGATGCAATATTATAATATACCATAGGTAGCATACTCCAGAAGTAGGCATATTTGCGGCTCAATTAATTCTGATGTGCGCTCCACTAGTCTCTCCTTATCAAATCCCTAATGTTTCAACGAAAAACAAAATGAGTCCAACAGGAATGTCGAAAAACAGTTACGAAACAAGTGTTAGTTAGCCTATGTAAATATATTTATTGTAAAATGGAAATGCAGATGAATGCTGCGCATATCTTGGAGAGATCGTGTCCCTATAATTCCGAGGCTGTTCTGAGAAGCCAACAGTATCAGCCACTGAGGATGAGTTCCAAAAGTTAACGGCCACATACTGTATACCAAAACTAAGATGAACATGTTCTTTACTTTATGACACCCTACGATCGAGTTTCCGACGTATCCGCATTGATGCCCTTTTTACATCTAATATGGAATACAGAAGCTTTGTAGTTTTTTATACAACATTCGAACAAAACAGTCCTAAGTGTTTTCATCATATCTGTATAGGGGAAATGCATCGGATGCAAGGCATAACAAAATGGGCCAATCGAAATTGTTACAGTGTCGCACAGTATACCAAAACATTCCAAATCCATACTTTTCTCATTTTGCGTGGACTATACCAGTCGTCTATACCGATTTGCAATGTTAATAATATATTGGTGTTAGGGTACTAGTAGAAGTCATTTAAGCTATCGTTAATACAAATTTTATCAGTTCTTTCGCATGATAGTAAACCAGTTAATAAATTATGTGTTTTGTAAATTTTTCAGCAAGGACAGATCGCCATCGCCAAATGGACTCGAAGGAGCATTTCAGTACAGCCCAAAGGTAAGCTATGTGCACGCTTAAATTGTTATTTCAGATTAACTTAAAACCACAAGGAAGTATTTAAGATAACTCCACTAACTTCTTTCATTTAATAAATAAATAAATCTTGACTTTTTGTTGTTCTATTACTAAGCCAACCTAGCGGAGTTAGGGCTTAAGCCTTCTCTTACACTCAACTAGGATGACCCGGGACCGCCTGCTTTACATGCCCTCCGAAGCAAGGCCAGAAAATGTAGAAAGTGTGCCGACTCGAACCAACAACCTTTCGGGTGAAAGTCGGAGTCTGTACCACTACTCTACAGGTCCGGACAGTTAATTAATTTGCTCATTATGATTGGCCGGATGAATTTTCTCCTAAAAGCGAGGCTGAGGTATCAATTTACGGAGCTAACCTTGTTGTATAATTTGATATATTATGCAGGCGTAATCTCTTTTAAAACTTTTGAACAGGTTCTCCATGGTTTTATGAGCTGAACTGAAAGCATGTAATGATTATCGATGCGTTAAAAATCCGTCCATTCTTTTGTTTAACCTGTGATCAGCATTCCACGCCTGGAAAAGTAACTTTTCAGTTTTGCAAGAACAGCATACTGAAATCCATAATTGCAAAGCCTGTGCTATAACGAAACTGTACAGTACACACTGAATTAAATTTGCATGAATTTCTTGTTTTGCACAGAGTGTGGCGTCTAGTGTGAACGGCGGCTCCCCCGGGTCTCCGAGATCTTCAATTCACTCTGGAAGTGAACCCCCACAAGAAGTACCAGCGGCCAAAGTTAAATTCGTCAAGGACACCAGCAGGTTCTGGTACAAGCCAGCCATTTCTAGAGAAGAAGGTGAGAAATAACAGTTGCTATGGTGGAACAAGCACAGGTCGAATATGACGTCATTTGCTTATGATCGCTATGTAGACTGGGCTTGAATAGCAATCAGCGAAGAACTAAAAGAAGCCTATTTTCTTGGTGAGTGTCACCCAAAGCCACTCTTCTAAACGATTCTAGACAAGGACGTCAGATTCGTTCCATAATAGGCAACCATTGTCAGTCCTAATGGTGCTTAATTGTTTCAACAACAGGATGGCGTCTAAGTTATTGTTACACATTATTTTTCAAAGAAGAACAATTAGTAACCGTATAATAAAGCATTGGTAGCCTGTCTGGTCATATCTACCACTATCGTATAAGATGAATAAGGCACCCGTAAGTATGTTAGGTTAGATAGGTAGACAGGTAGATAGATAAGCTACAGTATATGTAACTCCACTAATACCAAATTCTACGTTTTCAGCAATCAATATGCTTCGCAACGAACAACCGGGGACTTTTGTAGTCAGGGATTCCAATTCGTTCCCCGGAGCTTTCGGTCTGGCAGTCAAAGTGTCGACCCCGCCGCCGGGAAAAACCGGGACAGGTCCAGACGAGTTGGTCCGCCACTTCCTTATTGAGCCGACATCGAGGGGCGTCAGGCTGAAAGGCTGCGCCAATGAACCAGTTTTTAGTAAGTACAATACATGTTAAGGCAGGCACTACGGATTTGAGAGATTCTGTTTTAAGCCCAGGGAGTCTTCAGGACGCTCCCATAGACAATAGATGGACGCTCCTACAAAAGCCCTTCCCTTCCATGGCTAATTTGCCCCTCGTCTCTAGCTCTGGTCAAAAAACAAGCCCACACTCTAGAGATCTTCCTTGTTTGATCAGCCCCTCTTCTTCTTGGTCGGGCTCCCACACTTGATGTGTCACTCTCTACTCGGAAATCCGGTGGACCGTAACTTCGGGAAAAGGATTGGCCCTGAGGATTGGAGTGTAACGGGCTGTATAGGGAAGCGATCGGCTGCTCGTGGGACTGTGTTGTATGTGGTAACATTCGTGGAACTGCCGTTGCTATTGAGGTACCTTCGAGTCATTGTGCTGTGTTTCGGCATGGTGGGGGGGGGGGGGGTCCCCTCTTCGTTCACTATTCAATAATTAACTCAGAACTGGCACGGACCCGGGGAATCCGACTGTCTAATTAAAACAAAGCTTTGCGAAGGTCCGAAAGAGTATTGACGCAAAGTGATTTCTGCCCAGTGACGAGAATGATGCCACAAAGAAATTCGAAAAAGCTCTGGCTGCCCGACCAATTGCAGCAGCTTGACCATCATGTATGTGTTGGTGTCAGATCTAAACTTTCCTACTTTTTATTTCCCAGGTACCTTGTCCGCATTAGTGTACCAGCACTCGATCACCAACATGGCGCTGCCAACGCGGCTCGTCCTCCCGCAGGGCGACAAACGTGTTGAGCCAATCAGTTCTTCGACCGCACAGCAGCTTCTGACTCAGGGCGCCGCCTGCAATGTACTGTACCTTCTAACTGTCGACACTGAGTCTCTAACTGGTCCTCAAGCCATCCGCAAGGCCATCGAGCTTCTTTTCCATTCTAGACCGTTACCTGTTGCAACCATTGTTCATTTTAAGGTATGTTCCCGTCAAACCAAGAATAGGTATGATTCAGATTTCAGATTGCCAGGTCTAAAAAAATATGTTGTGTATAATAATTTATGTGCCAGTGGCGAGCGGATGATACAAATATAGGCAGTTGTTAAGAAAACTCATCATAAACATAGCGTTCAATACACGATACCGATTTGACTAGATCTAGATGTCATGAGAGATACTGGTAGCAGGGCTGCCAAACGACTTCAGCCGTATTCCTCGGAATTTTTTTAACTGATTCCTCAGAATTCCTCGGAATTTCTGAAATGTTAGTTCTCTATATATTATATGAATTTTTAACACAATGTCCATGGCCGTGGCCCATTACCTTATCTGGTTATTTTAATTGTAACTTTAAATGGCTGCCGATAAAAAATACCCCTCAGCTTCGGCTGCGACCGTCAAAAATTAACATGATTCCATAAATTGGCATACAAATAAATGAGTACGTAAGTATTTCCCCAAAATCCACATAAAAATCTCAAAAATTGTTGATCCCGGAAATTTCTTGGGATAGAATTAATTCCCACGGAATTCTGAGGTAAACCACGGAATGTGGCAGCCCTGACTGGTAGTCCTAATTTCCATTGTGCTCGCCAGGTGTCCGGGCAAGGTATCACGCTGACCGACAACAAGCGGCAGCTGTTTTTCAGGCGGCACTACCCCGTAACAGCGATATCCCACTGCGGCACAGACCCTGAGGATCACCGCTGGAGCCATTCCACGGACGCTTCCGGTGTCCCCATTAGTTCAAAGTAAGTAGATGGCTACACCAACGCAGGATGAAATGCATTTAAGATATAATCGGTCTACAGTATTACATTAGGATGCACAGTCGTTAGTTATTTGGCAGAAGCCCGTCTGACTGGGCGTGACAAAATCCGTTTGTGGCTAACCCACCTCCCAAGTCAGCAGCCGGGCTATTTTATATCTAAACATACTTTTTTATTTCTTATTTTGGGGTACGGTTTTGCGTATGCCCCACCTGAGTTTTACTACTATTACTAATACTTGCTGAAAATGGTCGTCGGCAAAAGTTAGGAGGTTAAAAGTCCCCGTGGCAACAGCATTGGATCGGAGGCGATGGAAAGCAGTTTGCCATGTCGGCTGTCGCTGATTCCCATAACACATTGACTGCCGTGCCCGCCAATTTCAGCGGACAGAACATTTTCAATACGCGCAACCCATGTTAAGGTGGTCATGCTGGGAAAGTCGCCATTTAGATCCAAAAACACCGCATTATTCATTGTGGTCCGCTCTTTTTAGATAACGTAAGCTAAACACTGTAATATCCAACAAAATTGGTGGACGCAACCTTTTAGCGATGTATACGCGGTCTCCTACGAAAAAAATGCTGTCCGCCAAAAATGTCGGGCATTGGGCTCTTCCGGAATTTTGATAATGGAAAAAGCGATGAAGAATATTCTGTTCATTTTTGTTTTTGTTTCAGTCGATGCTTTGGTTTTGTGGCTCGAAAACCGGCGAGCAAAACCGACAATCAGTGCCATGTGTTCGCAGAGCTGGAGCCCGAACAGCCCGCCTCTGCCATAGTCAATTTCGTAAACAAAGTACTCATGACTGGACAAACCAAGCCTAATATTGTATAGCTGTGAATGTTTTCTATATAATCACAGAACAGTATTAAGCTTTTGACAATTTTTATGTTCATTGCATTTTTAATGATTGACCCGAAATTAAACACCAAAATCAAGTGCCCTAAAGGGAATTAAACAGGGCCTATTTAAGGCGGCAATGCTTCCATTTTTTATTCGTGAGATTGAGGAGATATTCTTGCTGACTGGTAATGGAGAAACATATTTTGAGATACAAATCGACCAAGTACAGGAGTTACACATATGTTAGCCCCTGAATTAACAGTAAACTAATTGTACACCTATAGTGGTAGGTATTTGGCTAAACGCATCAACCAAATGACTGCGAACAGATTTTGTCGGATATTACGGATAACGCTGGCCTTACTGCCAAGGAAAGGATATTGTATGTATCTAAAAAATAAAAAATCGCAGGAAAATCTACACTGTGCTCAAGAAGTGCACGCAAATCTGTTTTCTTATAATGCCTACACCTCCGTACAATAATGCCAATGGTAAACAAAATATCACCGCAGATTCTTACAATAAATATTAATAACATTGCCATATGTAACACTAGAGCCGATAGACAGACGCTAAACATAAAAGTTTTCATTGTGTTGTGCTGTGTTTATCATAGGCGGGGATTCCACCAACGTCAATAGTGATATTAAATGTTTTTTGACGTGGTAGCGGACAGTTTTAGACTGTCTTAAAATGTCCGCTACCACGTCAAAAAACATTTAATATCACTATTGACGTTGGGGGAATCCCCGCCATACTAGAGTACCGTAGTTTGAATTTCACAACTTCGACCATCGGAGGGTCTCTTTCCAACCCATAGGTAAGATAAGAAATCATTCTCTGCCATACAGTCATTATGGACAGCATGTTGGGCTGGGCTGAGTTGGGCGCGCACACTTTTTATTTTAATTAATTTGCGTGATTATTCACAAATTAAAAAATGTTTATTTTTGCTAAGCTGTATTTGTTTGTGTGTATGTGTGATTATAATAATTCTTTGTATGCAAAGAGCTATAAACACATTAACGGGTAAAATATCTTGTCTCTACCATAGATCATATTATAATGTGGTCAGTTTGGTCAATTTTGGAGACGAAAACCAGGTAGTTTTAAGTGTCATCTTAAACGAACTGCTAAGATCGAGTTTCCTATGTTTTCTATGGGTTAGAATAAGAGACCCTCGGACGGTCTAATTTAATAAATTCAGACTAAAGACAGAGATTTTTACTTGAATTTTACAGGCCATTTATAGCAATTTGATTTAATAATCTCGTAATAATATTAACCCAATTAAAGCATTGCAAAAACTGAGCTTAGTAAATGACATATCAAAGCCATTGAATAATATTAGCATAGCCAAAAGTATTCGTATAAATAATTGTGTTATTATGAAATTACCATACTAGTTGTATTATGAATGTTAACTCATCGCAGCTGCTAAAATTTGGAATCTACTAATGTATAATAATTTATTGTGTTAAATAGTGTATCATATCAATTATGTATAGAGTACTAAGCGTTATTATATTATTGTTAATCCTGAAATTAATTGATAAGAAATTATAATATGAAAAATTAGATATCCGTTTTTTTGCTTTGTCTAACTGTATTTCATTATGGCTGTATTTATTTCACAAATTAACATTTAAGGCTTGGTTTACACTTGACTCGTATCTGTACATGGTTAAGTCATGCTTTCCCCTGTTTCATTGTGTAAATGGTAAACTTGTCTTAGCTTGTCCATTATAGCTTGTAGCCGGTGTAGGTTGACATCGAGAACGTATACTAGTTTGCCAATGGCCAAAAATGCTTACGGATAACAATAAATATAATGTCCGAAATCAATGGGGTCGTTGGCATTGGACAAGGGACCTATGGGCCACTATAAGTAGGCCTGGGCCCATAAAAAAGTAAAATAAAAAAGACTTGGTTGTCCTAGGAAGTGAGGAACTCCGAAATTGTCCTACGCTTTTATCTTTAGGATTAATTAACTATAAGGTTCCCTAGGGGCAGTTTTGGTCACTAGGATCGCCGATGACAATAAGATATCCATATTATTCAAAATGGCCGCTATTTGTATGTGAAAACTAAGTTCTTAGTATCTAATTAATTCTTTTAATTTTTTTTTTACATTTTTACTATGCCTGGACCTTATTGCGCTGTATATAATTAAATATATATATTCTCCATGATTATAGAAAAATATCACTTTAAAATAATACATAAATAAAATAATATTATAAAATATCATTGAGGCTTATGGAAAAATCAACGCTTTGATATCTTAGCAACTGGTGCTGCCATCTACAAAATAACTACAAAAATGAACCTCATTGGGCTCTTACTTGAATGGTGTACTGCTCTCTGACTGCAGATGAGCTCGAGCAAGGGAGTAGCGGCGTGGAAGAGTGAAAGACAACGATTAGTTCAATAATAAAAATAGCTATATTAAACAAATTATTTCTCTTCCTTAAACCCTTTTTGTTTTTTCCTTTGCTTCTGTTTACTATCCTCTTTGCGGGTACCGCCCATTTGTCGCAGCCACCCCTCTTTGTCTGTCCTGAACAAGTCCAAACGCAGCTTAGAAGCTATAATCTTACCCCACAACGTACCAACAACCGCACTCTGCGCTGCTTTTACTTCCTCCATAACAGACACCTTTTGCTGATGACCAAGAACAGACCAAATTGCTTCGAAACTTCTAGACCCATGTTTGGATGCTGCAAGAAGACCGTAGCGTTTCTGAAACCAAAAAAAAAACAACTATTAATTCATGCTAAAACAACCTGACTTTTAAATAAAACTTGGTAGAGCTGACAGATATTTGATTTAACTCAGAGTGGATGGCAAGTTTTATTTGCAATGGTTTAGACTTATACGCAGGTAACAGCTGAAAATGAATTCATAAAGGCGAATAGTGATTATGATAAAAACAATAGACATCATCTGAACGGGTCGTGACGCAAAGCTCCTTTTTTAATGTTAATCGCGTACAAACAATTCAATGAATGTATCCGATTGACCTCTTCAGCCGCCTCACTAAGTTACCTAATAGGTCCTTATGTCGAGTTACGACACGTCTCCGATCGCCTGGAGTGTAGAAATTCGCACTAGTGCAAGCACGCTACCACCTGGCCATCGAAATGGTGGTTTGCAAATATTAATATTCGTTAAGTAATCGCTACGTAATTCAAAGATTATGTGTCAGAGGGTAGATACGAATAATCTGAATACATCTGAATATTGCAGCCTAGTAGGTACATGGAAATCAGAGTACTGACTGAAAAAAAACATGAACAATGGAATGTCAATGCACTTTTCTTCTGTTTTGGCATATAAGTGGGCTAGTTGTTATTGTAAAACAGCAAACTGGACACCACCAATATATGTTATTTTAACAAACTCAAATTCACATGAAATATCAATTGTAAAGCTGTCAAAAATGTCACATACATTTTGATTAATGACATGCGACAGTCACAGTCACTAACACCGATTGGCAACAGTTCTTGAACAAATCAGAATGATATATCAAAATGTTGAGGAGGATTTCTTCTTCCAGAAATTTATCTTTAACAGGTCTACGATCGATATTTCAAGTGATATTTGGTTTTGCAAACGTGTCTCTTAATATGATACAAATTATTTTAACTAAAACTAACAACAACAACATACAAAACATATGCATACGCACATCAATCATACATATATACATACAGGGTATAAACAACAAGGGCCATTACCTCTAGTTTCCTAAAAAGCTTTTCCCTGTTCTTCTCGCCTACGTATGGGCTACTGCAATAGGCATCAGCAATGTGACACCCCCGGGGGTCACAAAACAGCGTGGCCAGTTGTTCAGATTCCATATTCAGGAGACTCGTCACCTGTCGAATCGGTTTCACGAAATGAAGCATCTCTTGCAGGATCAGCGAGCCGTGGAGGTTCACTTTGGTCGTCTCAGCCCGGTAAGCTTCGTACCTGGTCAGAGTGTAGATGAGAGTCGTGCTAAGCAGTCGGCGCTCTTGGGGCTCTTCACAGTGGAGACTCGCCATTAAGTTCTAAAAAAGCGGTGGCATTAGTAAGGAAAGGACAAAGATTTTAAAGGAAAAAAAATAGACACATCTGTGTTTTGTACAAATTCAAATTTCAGAGAAAATATTGATAGTAGCTAAATCATTGAATGCTCGTGAGATAGATATGCAGCATGAAACTGTCACTAACTGCAAACAAGACGGTCCTCCACAGCTCAGGCAATCAACGATTCCGGGGTTGGTTTCCATTATAAATGGGTGGTTCTCACCATAAGCCGAATAAAGTTAAAATCAAGCTATTAAGATGACTCAGGCAGCCGCCAAGGGCACAGTACTTCTGCGCTTCATTTCTTTGTCATTTTTGCATGAGCAGAAGAAAATGTCTCATCTAGAAATTTCTAATCATTGATTTGGCCATGGTGGTGGGTGGAGTTAAAAACTGAAGGAAAACACGAAAATGCGTAGACTTCTCACGTCTTCTAAAACTGATAGTGGCTATAAATCAAAAAGTAGAGGACCACTCACTGCCTGCTCTACAATATCCAGCTAAGTTTATTTTGCACAGAATATATATTTTTAGTTAATTTCTCAAACATAAGTTGTATGTCAAGTGGCAACGGGGATAATGAAATTTACACAAAAAGCCAATGCAAAGGCAGAAACAGATGAAGCGTCCATTCAGAACAAGCAATGAATTACAGGAATTATATTAAACAATTTTCACATTAGTTGTTTTTATAATCTAAAATGTAGCAAAGACTTATACTGTATTTTATAGCATGCACAATTGAGGAGCTTGGTTACAAACGTGGCTAACTCCGTTTTTTCACAAAATGGGGTTTTGATCCGAACTTGCAGAAAATTTTAATGTCCACCTGCACTTTGTAAAATAAAGTGACAAAAGCAGACAGATTGCGCACAGAAGCGCTGAGACGTCTAGGGTTAGCCATAAACTTAATGCAATTTTCAACAGAAAATCCGCTCTCCTGAAAAATTCTACAACTAGGAGTTGGCCATGTTTGTAAACAACCTCCTCAATTATTAGAATATAATAGATGATATTGAACATTGTAATGTACACAACAATTTTAGGCGGGTATTCCACATACGTCAATCGTCAATGAAAAATTGAAAAATGACGTTTTAGCAGACATTAAAGACATACTAAAAATTCTGCTACCACGTCAATTTACGTCATTGTTACGTCATTTTTCAATTTTTCATTGACGATTGACGTATGTGGAATACCCGCCTAACAAAAACTCACCTTAGAAAAGTCTCCCTCCTTCGTCTTGAGCCTACGACAAGCCTTAGCCATTGTCAGTAACACCCCAGTATTACTGGCTGTCAATATACCATCAGTCGCATCGCAAAGTTCCGCCATCATCCCTTCGAAAATTTCTTTAACAGTGCAATGTGTCAACAACTTCTGTACCACAAAATTACAATTCTTCGAGCAAGCCAACTGGGTCAATTTTCCTTTGAATAAAGTTTCGTACAGTTCCTTAAACTGCTTAGGAGGTGCTGCAACAATGGCAGATTCAATAACACCCAGTATTGGCTTGTTCACATCATCTTCTAAGTTCAAGTCTCGCTGGGTGTTCCATACTTCTAGCACTTTTTTCACTAGCTTCTTAGCTAATTTGGGTTTAGCCCTAATGGATACCAACAGGGCTTGTATGCAACAAGACGGTAGGACTTGAAGGGTGAGATCACTAAGCTGTGGCCATGATGCAACTTTATCAGTGAAAGCAGCTGACAGTTCTTCGAAGCAATCAGGCATAGAGGTGGAATTTTGGGATGTGATATCAACACCCACAGAGTCCTCTTTTACTGGCTTGCCATTTACACATGCAAATAAAGTTCTTAGCACATGATTAGCATATGTGTCAAATATAAAGTCTTCAAGATTATTTAACGCAAATTTGGAGATGCGTTCCAGGCAAGTTGTCAGTTCCTTGACAATTTCTTTCTCGCTGCTTCCCTTGAGTATCCTTTGGGTGAGTACGATTGATATATTTTGTAGGACATGACTGCAATAGGGGTCAGTGCAGACAAGGCGCAGTTCCGTGATAAAAGTTGTAGCAAGGCCAATAAGTTTGTCATCTGGAGAAAAAGGAAGTAACTGCTCGATGACCCTCGAAGCTAGTTGGTTGCTACATGTGTCTACTTCTTTACCCGTAATTTCGTCGATGACATTTGCTGCCAATGTTTCTAAAAATTATTATAATAAGGCAAAAATTAAAATACAATCCATACTTGTGAAATGAGCAAATTCACTGTACTGTATAAGTGACACGTATTGCCCAAACTTTCGTTTCTCATCTTCAATGAGAAAAATATTTTTGGAAAAGGTTAAGTTAATCTACTCCGCAGGACAAAACGTCGGATAACATGCATATAAAGTGAATGGTAAATCTCTCATTGGCAAGGTAATTTATATTTTAAAAGGATTGTTTTATTTGAATGCATCTGACATGTTCCTTCTATATCATTACTCATAACCTGTAAATGCCTATACCCGTCAATACAAAAATTCGATATAAAATGGGCTGTAAATAACACTGCTTCACATAAGTAAACGATAAATAAGTATAGGTTAGTTTAGTTTATTTCTTACATCTGTGACCCACCGAGGTGGGATCTAGAAGTTTAGACTATTATAACCAAATTTTGTAATTTTATTAGGGGTAGTTACTGATATGACAGCATAGGGCTTCATAATAGATTTACTAGAATTTGGTAAAGGTTAAGTTTAGCTACCCCTCATAAAATCACAAAATTTGGTTCTATATCGTTGATTTAGCTTTAAAGAAACCCATTTCCGAAAGAATTAAGAGTCGGAAAAGTATAGTTTTTGAGTTACAGCCGAATTTGGTTCGAATTTTTGCATGGGCAGGTATAGGGACAAATTGCTCATAAAAAATTTTTATGGAAGGAACGCCGAACATTGCCAGAGGCATGTAAATAAGGCAACCCTTGCTTAAAATATGAATTCCCTTGCAAATGAGATGTTTTCCTTCCATATTAAAAGCATTTTCATTCGACTTTTGATACAGCGGGGAAACTAAACTTAACCTTTACCTAGAATTTTATGAATAATATGAATCATATTCTTCATATCATATTATATGATACATTATTTACTTATCAACATGTTAACATACATACCCTTGTCTTCTTTGCTATCATTTGAAGCATTAAGGACTTCCAATATTCTTATAAAATATTGGTAGGAGTCTTCTGACAACTGCACTCCTTGACCAAACCGTCCCTTTTTTCCATACTGCTTTTGCTTCTTTAAAAATGATTTTTTTCGTTTTCGCTTAAACCCCTCACGCTTTGATGCTTCGCCTTCCATCTTGTTTATTTACATATTTATAACCATACAAGTTCGTATCCGTATCCGGTTCGTGGAAAATTAATTTTTTTATTTATGTTAAATTAAAACTATAATTTACATTATTATATAATACATTTATGATTTATTTAAATAACACAGATTAATTTCAGAAAATACGGAAAGACAATGATAGGTTTTATAAAGCATGGAGAAAGTTAAAAAGCGGTTACGCGTCCGCCATTTTGCATTACCCTGTTATTTATATTTTGAAAATTCCTTGCATTGCATTAGAATTTGGTAAATCACATTATTTTTCTACCTTTTGCACTTTACAAATGTTTAAATGGATGCATCCTCTATTATAACACAAGTTTCCAAAGATGACGATCAAATAAATTCGTTTAATTGTGGTAAAGGTAAGTCAATTTTCCTTTGGTGCCAAGCCTTGAAATTGCCATTCCGTCGAAATGAAACTCATTTTAAAGTTGCTTCCTGCAAAATATTATCTGGTGGGAACTCAAGTTTAACTTTTTTAGATAAGCTATGTCGAGGTATTTCAATAATACAACTATTATGCTCGTTCTCGTGACCACAACTTGCTTACGTCTTGTGGTGTTGTATTTATAGGTAATTATTCAAACGAAGAAAGTAAAAATATTAATTAACTATGATTAGTGAGTCTGCTATGCCTAGCAATTGTTAGTAAATTTAATAAGCAAGAAATATAATTAGTATTGTCCAGTTGCCAGCAAAAAGTGTGCCAAGGACATCATCTCTTACTGCCCCACCTGCATTTTTTAACACTTCGTTATTCACACATTTAATTATTAACAACGCCCTTAGATATGTATTGAAAATAGTCATTCTTGAACTATCATGATAAATGAAACATTTTTGGTACTATTTTTTTAATGCAGTAGAATACATGTCAGTTTGGATCTGCAATACTATGGAGGGAGATCAACGCATTACCCGCTTTAGATAGGTTAGACAGATAGATTATTTGATTGAACCCTCAACTGGGCGTTTCTGTATTCAGGGGCAAATTTATGATGCGTGTCACCCAGGGCTACCCAACTGTTGCCGCCCCTAATAGTTAATACTTAATTTTGAATTATCTAGTGGTGGAAATTTGGAAATTTACCCCGGTGGAAACGTTTTGAAAAAATAGGTCTGAAATAATGGGGCTTACGCTTTTTAATAGCTTTAAGTAATACAGACAATAATACAAACGAAGATATATTTACTGAACTGCAAACAGGGCATCTCCCTCGGCAAAACCATGTTGAAAAAATAGGTCTGAAATATAGGGGGTTACGAATTTTGATAGCAGTTAACAATAAATTTTACAGCCGAAGATTTTATACGTAACTTCAGCAAAAATAGGCCCGAAACAGTGGAGGTTCACCCATTTAGACAGGAGCAATGCTTAGATTTTACAGACCAAGACTTTCCAAACTTTTATAAGAGGCATGGGCGAAATAAGCCTATTAGGCTCTCTCTTTGATTGATTCCCACAATGTACCTTTAAACTCCAAAAAAGAGCTATTAGGTACATTGTGGGAATCAATCAAAGAGAGAGCTGTAGACAGCACTTCATTGACCAGAGCATACTAACGGTACCTGGCCTGTATATTCTGCACGTGGCTGTGTATGTTCACAAAAATTTAAGCAGTTTGCAGCGGGCAGAACATGTCCACAATCATGGAACCAGATCAAGAACAAACTTGGTTGCCATGCAACACAGAACCCGGCGGTATGAATGCAAGCCGTCATAATATGATATATTATATCGGTGTGCGCATACAGTATATACCACACTGCCAACCTTAGTAAATTCAGCCAAGAACTTGGCAGAGTTCAGAAGGAGTTTGAAGTGTTTCCTTATTCAAAAGACATTAGTGAAGCAAATTAGCCGGTGGAATAGCCGCCTATACGGATTGTTGTCCCTAATGTCCGTGTGTGTGTGGTAGTGGGTATTAAATAGTTGTTAAATCTTGCTGTTAATCCTTTAGGTACACTTAGGTTATCTAGTTAGATATCCACTATCCACTTTGGGAAATTTATCAGATTTTTTGATAGACACTCATTGTTAAGCTTGCGATTCACATTCCTTAAAATTGTATTTTTTTTATTGCAGTATTGTCACAAAGAGGTGAAAAAGAAACAGCCCCAAGTCCGTTGCTGAAGAAGCCGCGGCGGAGGTTCCTTAAGAGCCTGCTGTGCTGCTTTAGCAGGAATGCCAGCAATAAAAGCACCAAGTCTTCTCTCAGCAACCAGGATGGGTCCTCATCGCCGACCAGTCCAGGGACGCCGCGCTACCTGCTCGACGTCGCTCATCACCAGGATACCGAGAAGAAGTGCATGGTCATAGACCTCGATGAAACATTAGTTCACAGTTCTTTTAAGGTTTGTGCTCTTATAAAGACCATCAGGTTTGCTATCATTTGCTATAATATATTATTATATAATTGGGTGAGAGACAGTCGATCGATCCAGACCCCAAATAACGATCTGACATTGCTATTGGCAAGCGCGGCACCATATGGCGGTAACGCCAAGTGAGCGTTGGCTGAGGCCCGGTACACACGGACGATTCTGCACTCGAGAGTTTCCGATGTTTGTTTTCATTGTAGCCATAGGATTTGGTGAATGGCTGGTGCAAATCCACAGAGTCTAATTCAGAAGATTTCTGTGAGCTGGCGTGTTTAGGGAAAAACGTGTACTTTCGTGGGGTCGGCTTCACGGCTGCTTCAGAAATTTTCTTGCCCAAAACGTCGGGAACTCGCGACTGCTGACTCGTCCGTGAGAGAGACTTTAAGCTTACTGAAAAAAAAGATGTAAAACCGAAAGATGGTATTCTATGGAACCATTTTGAAACTCAATTTTAGCAATTTTTAAGTGGAACCACTGGATAGCCAGTTATGGAGCTACAGGTCAAATAAATTGGCAAAAAGAGGTGATAATGCCTCTATTCGTCTCATCGTTCATAAATATATAGCAAGATAAATAAATAGTACAAGTGTGTGTGTATGTATTTTTAATTTAAATGGAATGTATTTTCAGCCAATAAGTAATGCGGACTTCGTTGTGCCGGTGGAAATTGACGGAACCGTGCATCAGGTGTACGTGCTGAAGAGGCCATATGTAGACGAGTTCCTAAAACGAATGGGTGAATTGTACGAGTGCGTCCTCTTCACTGCTAGCTTAGCAAAGGTTCGTTCAAGTTGATATTAATTAGTTTACATATTACCAAACCTTTGCATCTAGTATGAACTTGAACTCATTACGTTACTGACAGCCTAGCAGTTGGGCTGTATAAATGGTATTTTTACTTAAAAATTGCCCTACCAAAGGCCACTTCATTGATTATTCGGACATTATTGGTTTTGTTGCCTAATGAATTTTAGGGCGCTAGAAAACTGGTACTCACGACCGACCCTGAACTTTTACGACCCTTTTTTTTGTAGGTCTAAGGGAATTTTTTATGACGGCCTATGCTTCACCATTAGCCCAAAAGGTATAGCCCGTTCTTAACTGAAGAAGTGCTCAAGTTATTTAAAATTGTAAAAAAGGCAATCTTTAATAAAAACTATTTATGATGCAGAAAGGCGTACTTACTGCAATAGTACCGCTGGGAGATTTGACATTGGAGTAGAAACTCGGATGAGCTACTCCTCGTGTTCAGGTTTCCCCGCCCAGCAGAGAGAAATCTGCTGATGTAGGTTCTGGGTTTTTGCACCAACCCATTCGCCCCAGTGACAACTCTCCCAACAGTACTGCTGCTTTTTTAGTACCTTCAACTTTCGTAGTGCTCACATTAGCTACCCTGTTGTTTATAGTATGCAGACCCGGTAGCAGACCTGCTGGACAGATGGGGCGTTTTCCGAGCGCGATTGTTTCGGGAATCGTGTGTCTTCCACCGCGGCAACTATGTAAAAGATTTGAACAAGTTGGGCCGCGACCTACAGAAGATTATCATTATTGACAACTCGCCTGCCTCCTATATATTTCACCCCGACAACGCTGTAAGCCTATTCTTTTTTGAGTTTTTTTTTCTATATCGAAAGTATATATCGGTCCTTGATTTGCCAACTGTTCCAACTGCAAAATGCTAACTTTTCTGGAGAGCATTCCAAAGTTTTTTCCGGAGGTTTTAATCTATGTATCTTCTACACTTCCAAGAAATTTCAATTTTTTTACAGGCTTACAGATACGATGATTGGTACAAAAAAGAGGGGGGGGGGGGATGATTTTTGTTGATGTAATAAAAAAATCTAATTTTTGCAGTGAAAATAGTTGTCAAATCAAGGAGTGATTTATCTTCAATGTACATATCTCGAAATATACTTTCAATGTAGAAACTATTTTAATTTTATTGATATATTTACATGATTATATAATTTGAATGATGGAACCGAGACAACCGGAGAGCAGAGGGTGTTAAAATTCGGGAAATACGGATTGTACAGCTATGGTAAAAATTAAAATTCTTATTGCAGTTTTACGTTATGATCATCATATTCATGACGACCGGTTTCGGCTCAAGTCATCGTCAAGTGTAAGAAAATAAACCAAAGTATGCAAGCTAAAACCTAAAAACATTTATGTTTTAGCTTGCATACTTTTGTGTTCATTTTGCTGAAGTCATGTCCATTGGTAGTACGGAAGATTGCGATGAATGTTGATCGTGGCAAGTCTTGAAGTCAATGTGCTCCACTGCCTTCCTTCCCCCACTTGCCTAAGAGTGCTTTAAATAAATAAATAAGCGTTTATTTGCAAACAAAGTCCAATAATATGCAAATTAAATTAAATTCGAATCCTTGTTCACACTTATAATTATATAATATTATAATATATATGTAATATTAATTATATAATCATGCAATTAAAATAATGGTACTCTTTGCTGAGATGAGCGACCACGTTTACGGATCGTACTGAAACTTTCATAGGAGTCGCAAATGTTGAAAGTAAATGTTATTATTATTTTGTTCAGGTGCCTGTGGCTTCTTGGTTTGACGATATGACAGACTCGGAACTCTTAGACTTGATCCCGTTCTTCGAGCGACTCAGTAAAGTAGACAACATTTACTCTGTGCTGTGTAACCCTGCGCGCAACACCGCCACCCCGCCCATCAATGGCTCCTCTTAGCCCGACCTCTTGCGGTGCGTCCATCGGACGTCCTTGTGCCAACTAAGACACTTGTAGACAGAGACTGTTTATATTGTTACTCAGACGAACTCGGCAGCAGTCGGCAGAAATCAGTTGTTTTTTATATGTAAGGCCAATTCAATTTTTCCTCGCTTTCGACTCTTGGTCCTTCAATTTGATTCATTCCATCCTTCATATCGGTATTCACTGATCTTCCATATTCTGCGGCTACTGTCGATGACCTTGTAAAGGCATAAAATATGCAGGCTAAGACAATATCTGTGAGCCAAGGTAGCGATTTTACATAACGAAAGTAGCCCTTTCCGACCAGGGAAATGGTGTGGTTACTGCAGTTTAATTTATAAACTAGTATAAAGAAATCGTTGCGACATGAGAAAAACTTGTGAAATGTATGAAACCTTTTACTGGATAAAATGTTTGAAATGGCATTGCATTTTACAATGTACAAATGACAGGTCTCTCTGATATCAGACGCTCCACATATGTATCGCCATTGTTGGGACAGTCTCTCGACGCTTTCCAAAAGAACCAACCCTTGAATAACGAGGCAATACCTTTTCAGACGTATAGTTTTTCTCAAGTCATGCGTTTTTTGTTTTATGGACTTTAAAAACTTCAAGCGTAAAGCCAGTTGAGAACAGTCATACAGCAGATGGTATTCGTAATCTTCATTATGAGGGGTATTGCATTGTTTTATTATGTAGCTTATTAAACACACTTTAGCGTGCAGTTGTTGCAAAAATTGTAGTTGAAAATGAAGATTATGAACACCATTACTATGTTAGAGACAAAAAAAATCGCTATCTAGTCGTAACTTGTAAGCTCTATCCTGCTCTTATGTTGGACCTTTTATTTGCGTGGTTGTGTGCAGTTTTAAGGAAATGATTGAGTTATGACTGAAATAGAAGGAACTCACGTATTTAACACAAGCAAAAGCGCTAAAAAGACGGATCCTTGAATACTAAGTTTTCGCTGGGTTACTTATTTCCTTTTAAATACATATATCTTTATGCATAACACAATGTAAAAGTGTATCAACTCGAGAACGATTTGTTGGATTCATCTTCGTGCCCATTAATATAATACCTATACAAGTATCGGAAAAATAATAAATAAATATAGACAGTCGTATATAAGAATGACCATCAATAAAATCACGCGGATTATTCGATTCGGATGAGATCGTGGCCTTAGCTCCGCGTATCCACTTCGCAATAAGAGAGCACCTGCCTTAGTAGCACCACATAGCGGGGCACCCGATTGGTTACCGGTCGATTTGTTTGTTTTGTGCGTTATGAATAAACGTATTACGGTTTTACGTGGCAAAACAAACGGGGAAGGATTGTGGACCCAATGAATAACGTATTCGAGGGGACGGGGAAAATTGAAATTACGGACACGACATGCATTGTCTGTTAGGCGTAACGAAGCTCGCTGGGCCCGCCAATACGTATATTTGGGACTTTTCGTTCCCCCAACGTACTTACTAAAAAACCGCCCACACTCCTGCCAATTCCAATTCCCCTGTGACCTGTAATTGTATTCACGTACGGATGTACACACGGACGATTCTTGCAGTCGCGATTGCCGACGTCTTTTCCATTGTAGGGATAGGACTTGGTGGAAGGTTTGTGGAAATCCACAGTGTCTACTTATGAAGAAAACTGTGATCTGTCGTAGCGTGTGCTTCACGCCAGATTCTGAAATCGTCAAGAAATCTTCTTCGGGCCCTAAGCCTACAATGGAAAAGAGTTCCGTGTGTACGGTGGCCTTATTGATCCCACTGACGTTAGCAGAATGGGCGTTGGTCAGATTGGCCTCTTGATGTATTCCTGCGCAGTAGTTTTAACATGAAACATTGTTTCCACAAACATGGATTTTTTGAAGGGTAGAAACGTTGTAAATTATGACTTGAGTACGCTCCGACCTTTCGGGCAAATCAAATTCTTAACAGGGAAATTGTGTGATGCACGACTTACTATATTGCAAAGAACTCAGTCAAAATATTGCCTTAGCATGAATCTAACCTTAGTTGAAATGTGCGTTTTTGCAATTTACGAGTACTCCCCATTCTTTAATAAAACTTCGACTGATAAAAACCTCGCAAAGAAGGGTCCTAATGCCTTATTAGTCACATTTTTGGGACTGAATGTTGGGTTCAGCCTCAATTAATAATGTGTAATGGACGAACATATCAATCAATGTTCAGAGTGGTTGTCTATGGTTCTTTATCTCCTTTTCTTCCTATATAGAACTGCCTCTCTCTCTCTCTCTCTTTTCAGTGTCATTTACCTTTATTTCTTCCATGTAAGATTAGTTATTTTTTATCTTAACTTGTTAGCTTTATTATTGTATTTAAGCAGCTGTATCGAATGCTCGAATCGTTTTGTAGTAATTATTACCTGTACTTGAACTTGAATTTTTGTATTATTCAATCACTCTGGAACATAGTGAGGGCAGTATCACTATGTGATTCTTGGAGATTATGAGCCTACTTAAAGTGTTGATCATTTTGGAGGCGGATATTAATATTTCGATCTCTGACACAATGTGAATAACAACTATAAGGGAGAGATTTCGATATGCTTTGTTAACAAGGAGCGACCGTATATTTTTGACGAAATTAATTAATCCCACGTTCTGCAGCCACAAAGATATGAAAGTGGCCACATTAAAAATTCTTAAATTATGCAAGCTTCCTCAAAAAGCAGTTCATTAAACCCAGCTTATGGGCAAAATTGGCCCCAATTAATAAAAAAAAAACCGGTCGATTTTTTCTTTTCTTTTTTTTCTACTGTTCTATAAAATATGTTTAAATCGCTTTATCGCGTTTATTTGAAGTAATAATATATCAGATGAGAAAATGTTCATTTATTTTATTTTTTGGACCGTTTTGTCGTAAACCTTTCAGGAAATAGTTAACTACGTGAAATTCACTCGCTCATTCTTTGTTTGTACAATATTTTGAAATCTCTGCCTTCATATTGAATTTAATTCAATTACATTAAAATTGAATAAAAACACAATGCAAATTTTACTATTCTCCGTGGAATGAATAATTTACTTGTCACTTCTAGGCCATAGCTTAATAGCTGCGATGGGAGTGAATCTCTACTGGATGGTTTTACATGAGTCTACAGAATATTTAAAATGTTGTAATATGAATGAGAAATTTTGGTCACATTATTTAAATGTTATTTTCATAAATGCTGTATTTTCATCAATATTTTTTAATTAATTAGTATCTGATTTTAATTACTTACCGTTATTTTTTTTCTTGACTGTTAAAATTATTTTAGTACGCGCAATTCCATTAATGTTTATTTAAACAACGTATACAATAATAGTCAATTGGCAAACCTGTACCTCAAGCGTCTCCTTCACATTGCGTTGCTTTGAAAAAGGAATTGGCTAATTGTTTATAATCGATGCCAAGAAAACGGTGCTTTTAGCCTGCAGTAAAATTTAATAATTTGCATTAGTGTTCCTAATTAATTCTTTCTTTAAAGCGGCAACAACAAAGTATAGTTAGAAGATCGTTTCGTTCCCAATTGAAATGTAATATTTCCTCTACTAATCATTAATTTACAAAACTACGAGAGCTTTTGTTTTAAGAAGAAATGCTGCCCTTACCGTAAATTATTCTGATAATTATTATTATTATTATTCATGGCAAAACGATGTTTTTTAAAATAAAAGACTATTCATCCATGGGTTTGCAGTGCTAAATTAAAAAAAAAAAAACACTTAAGGGAATTCATTTTATGGATCGAGCGCTATAAATTCTACTTATTCAGCGTATTGTTTGTACTCTTATACCTTCTTTATACTCTTGTACCTTCCCTTAGTTAAATTGGAGCAAGCTTGCTTCTGACTGTAGGCTTATGTTCTTCAACAAGTCTTAGAGACTTAGAGTTCTATTTTGTTAAGATACATTATTATTTAATTTTTTATCTAACGTCTATAACATCTGCAATTGTACAGTTTGTGCATATTATGTATAGACTTTAGGTAGTATGTATAGGCTTGCCCTGCAACAATTTCCACCGAAGGTTTAATTGACAAATCGGAGGGTGGGAAATGCCTTCCAAATGTGCAAAATCATATATCTCATGGAATATCGATCTTAAAGCTGTCACAAATACCAGCAGAAATGCGCCTCTACAATTTTGACGAAGGAAGGAAAGAAGGCCACATATTTCAATGTAGAGGAGTATTTCTTCTAAGGGATGCGACATTTCTTACAGCTCTTCATTGGATATTTCCTGTGAAATTCGACATATACAAAAACGCGTAGTGGGGATGTCCGATTAGTTCATAAGAGGACGCTTAACGTTGGCATCCAAAATAGTTTGGTTAATAATTTTTATTTAAGTTGGTACTTAAGTTATAAAGATTTGATCCATTCAATTGATAGAGGACTTTTCATACACCATTTTATTATAAGGGGGTTTCCATTTTTTTTTGTTATAATTTTTCCATGAGTTTGATAATTCGGTAAATTCCTGTCAGTTTCACAGGAAACCCCTTGCACTAAAACTAAAATATTCCTCGTAGTACTATGTATACAATAATCCTCTGCTGATTGAACAGACCAAATCGTATTAAATAAAGTAAAAAATATAAACCAACCTATTATTTTGGGGTGGTCCAGGGGCCAGCTTCCTCTTAATTTCTAATAAGACCACAACAGACCTACAGTAAGAACCTTGAATCCATTGCACTCGGTCTGTAAATTGAATTTTCTACTACAGTATTTATTGGTTAGCTGTCTTCTTTAGGGGTGGCTCCCACCACCTTCCAAAAAACTTTCCTTCGGTAATTTGGGCAGCTAGGTCCTATCAACAGTAGACACAATTTTGCCTCTAGGTCTTACTCCTTGGCGCTACAGCCCATGAAGGGTCTTGGGCCTCGGCTCGGTCACATCGTGCCTGTGTGGTCCTGTGCTCTCCATCAGATCGGTCGCCAGATACACCTTGACGTCGTCCAGCCATTGCTTCCGTGTTCGTCCCACTCGTCTTCTCCATTGGGGCACGTGGCGTAAGGCTGCCCTTGTTGCCCTACTGTTCCACGTACCCATGATGTGGACCCTTGATTTCGGCTACTATCATAGGTTCTTGGTATAATGCTTTGAGTTCATAGTTTTTTACTTTTTGACTCTGCCCCCCCCCCCCTCTCTCCCCCTGATTAAAGTTCTTGATTTGAGCAGATGCACCTTGCTGAAATGCTAGCTAGTACCCCTGGGTTGATTGTAATAGGCCCAAATTAAAAATAGAGACAATTTTTTCTTTTTTCTTTCTAAAAAGTTTTTGCCATTTACCGAAGGAAAGTTTATTTGGATGTTGGTGGGAGCCATCCAGAGTTAACCGTTATTGTCTCCTACTAGCCCATAGATGAGCTTTGGCACTCACCTCCATTTGTACCACTTTCATTCAAATTTACCGCTTACTGTATGTTAGCCACCACCCTTCATTGGAAGCTAAGTAAAGGTTGTGCCACATAGTAAGATCCAGTTTTCGCAGCTCAGCTGCTACAGAGTCTTACAAGAGAAACCACTCGAAATGTCGATTTCTGATACCAGTAGTGTCTACAACGAAACTCTTAACGAACGAACATTGACAAACCATATTCCAGCAATGCTTTTACTCGCTCTTTTATGATCTGCTTTTAAAGGAAACTTGCTGTCTGAAAAATTGCAAAGCGGGGTGGACATAAAATTGCGTGGCGATTGGCCCCATCGGCCCCATCAGTTGAAAGTTCCGGTAGATTTTTTGTGAAGACCTGATTGAACGTATCGACATTTGTCATATATTGTGGCTTTTATTCCACTCTTTGCATGCGGCTATCAGACGTCATGATATCAATACTCTATCCATTCTATATCTGGCAGTTGAAACAGTGAGTGTACTTACCTAAAGTCTAAGCGTGGGCATAAACAATGGAAGCTTTTTCGGTATATATATATATAGAGAGAGAGAGAACATTCTGCCGTGCTGTTGACGTGTGAGAGAAAAGGAGAGGAATAAAGGCAATTAACTATGTTATCTTCTGCAGCCCGCTCACTTAGCTTTATTATAGTTTTTTTATCTCAACCGAAATAACTTTCCCGGGTCTGAGTCGTGAGTCGTAGTCATCCCAGGCTTCTATTTCTCCTACATAACAGTATTGTTTTCGCAAACCGTCGGCTAGATATGTTCTTCCAATTTAAGTAAGAAAAACTTTTATGCGTTCTCTATTGTTTTATACCCATTCTTTGACAACCTGCCGTCGTATGCTTTTAACATTTTATTTGTATAACAAGACGTACAGTAAATATTATTATTAAATTTGTATCATAAGATTATTCATAGTATTAGTTCACTTGGTTTTATTCAGATAATTTTGTTTTTAAAAAGTGAGCCTTTTAATTAGGTAAAAAAAAGTAAACTAAAAACTCTTGAAATGTACAGTACTAATCGTTATTGTTAAATAGCATGTACGCAATCAAAACTGATATTGTAAAAAATGGGTTTTAAGGATTTGTTGAGAATTGAGCTACCGAAGAGTTTTAAGTCCGTCCATATTGACTTGTAACGAGATTCGACTCTTGGTTATACTCTTTTGTCATATAATCCTAATCCGGTTATAACTGGCTGTCCAATTCAACGATTTTGTTTGTTAAGGAACCATTCGCTGGAGCTCCAACCTAGAGTTAAGTAAAAATGGGAAAGACAGCGAGGAAAGTTACGGATCTCTTTTGTATAAGAAAATTAAGTGGAACCTATCAGATCACGGGTCCAACAGTGCCTAACCAATCAAAACATTGGTATTTGACGTCATTTCTCTATATTTCTGTACGAAATCTATGTCTAAATGCCTTGGAATTATAAAATATTGGATTATTATTGTCATCGCCATCTATAATTAGCTTCAGTCGACCGGTGTGGTGTATGACCCCTCACCAGTCCTGGCTTTTCACAGCTAACCATTCAGCTCTTCCTCCGGTCCGGTGGGTTCAGAAATAAACTGCTTTTTTGCACCAACCTATCACCTGACCTCGAGCATTCGTGTGTAGGTACCGTAACACTCATTTAATCCGCCTTCACAATGGCCATCAAATTAATTGCTGAATTATACTGCAACTGTCAATGTTGCATGTGACACCAAATAGAATATCAACAGTAAATTATTTTCCTATCGGTGCAATGTACACTACCTTACTGGTCACCTTGGTGGAGTAGCGACGTTTTGGAGATTGTGTAGCATCTGTTTAGAATTTTTGTATTGAGGCCTATTATATATCGTTTTTATATGATTAAGACACTCGAAATTCCAGCTATACCTATATTCTCCGCTTGTATTAGGCGCTGATATACTGATAGTAGGGTCTCTTTTTTCCTCGCTTGCTGTCCTAGAGTGGAGCTCTGGTTGGGGTGAAAGCCCTGCATAAAAGTAAAAAAGAAAATAGTAATAATAATTGGTGTCACACATTCTTACCTATACAGGAATTTTAATTTCTTTTAAATTTTTTAGTAGTTTTAAAAGTTTTCTACCAATTTGATTATCGTTAACAGACAAAATATTGCATAGTCTGAATTTTAGAGCCCATCCGGTGGTTTCTTATTTTAACACATAAGGAACATGGAACGCCCTCTGTCTTACAGTCCGTTTAAGATGACACTAAAATACATAAGCTTGCCTTGAAGAGGAAACTACCTGGTTTTCGTCTATAAAATGACAGCTGCCTACGTCATAACGATAGTAGAGACAAGATATTTTATCCATTTTTTTTTCTCTTGAACCCGCACCCACGGGCCAAGTTTATTTATTTCGTAGTAGCATCAGTACACAAGTTCGAAGTTAAGCAAAAACAATGACAATTAAAAATTATCAGAAAAACAAGCATAAACGTAAAAGCCATCAATGGGTCTTTATAGCAGCCTCTTATAATTACACCCACACACAATTCAAACACAGCTAAACCTAAATAAACATGGGTAGGCTACACCCAAATTAAAAGGTACCGTACCCAACCCAACCATCATCCTGTTCCTATGGGTTTGAAAAAGATGCATCCCGAACGGTCAAAGTGATGGAATTCAGACTATAGTGTTGCTAATGTGTTAAAAATTATTCTAATTGTTTTAGGTGGCTATTTTAAAATTTTCTATTTTGATTGTGTGGCACCACTTCATGTACCGTAAGGCGCTTATTCCACCGACGTCAATTTTCAATGTGCATGTGGATGACGTGGTAGCAGACATCATTAATTAGTCTCTGCCATATTTTAAGGAGACTATAATACTTATCTATTATAAATTAAGTTATAATATGGCAGAGACAAATTAATGATGTCTGCTACCACGTCATCCACATGCACATTGAAAATTGACGTCGGTGGGATAAGCGCCTAACACAATAATGCCTTTCATTTCACCTGTGAACCAATTTATTAACAGCGTACAAAACTTCTAGCTACAACCCGTAGACATTGAAGTTGGAGCAGTTCGAAAAATGTCAACCTCAAAGGTGTAATTTTTCTGCTGGCTTATTGAATTTTTTAAATAAACTAACTAACGTCTTTCTTTACCCTGGCTTTAGTGCCTTTTATTTACATGGTGGGTTTTCAGAACAGATTTCTGTAAGGGGAAATATTAATTTAATAGTTTTACAAAGTTAATTAGGATACTATTATGTAGGTATGTATGCTGTGTGAGATATGTATCATCTTCATGCCAAGAGTCTTTGGCTTCTGATTCTAAGCTGAAAACTACACTCATACTGTCTTCTTGCTCCCTGAATTCATTTTCGTAAATATTACATCCAGGCATGTCTTTCCATTGGTCTGAATACAAAGACTACTTTTCGCAGATTTTCTGCCCATCGTCATTAGTCCACTACTTTCCCAGCATTGCACACTATGTCATTCCGTTAACAGGGTCCATTTCACTTCTGTATCAGTTGAGAAAATTCTGATTTCCATTAGGAATGTGACAGATGACTTTTTACAGAGCTGGTGATGGGTCGTAAATTTTCTGGATTTTGTTAATTATCTCCAGGCTTATCGACCTTTTTTAAAACATTGTGCTCCCACCTACTTAGTTGGTCTGAACAATGTACAGTAGGTACATCCTATACACCAACAGGAGACAAACTTCCTTTTCTGAAGCCAAATTTCATGATTTTAGGCTACAAGATAAACACTTTGAAGAGTGCACCAATTCCTAAGTCCTTTGCATGGTATCATGGTCATCATTTAAATATATGGGCTAAAAGCTAGGGTAAATGATATTAGTTAGACTTATAAAAATTTCTCAATAACCATGCAAAAACAATTATACAATACTTTAGAGAGATTGCAATTTTTCGGACTGCACTAACTCAAATAAAAAAAATGTATATTTAAGGCGTTTTCCAAATAATTAAAATACTGAAATCTACTGCGACCTCTACGTAGAATATTTCCTGTACAATTTAATTTGTTACATACTCAGGTGGGGCCTCTAGAGCCATTTCTTTCTTTCCAAAATGCCAATTTTTAATCTTTTTTTGCTTAATGACTGGTCTCGTTTATGTAAAGTGTTTCAGTCTTTCATTTTATTAATTTGGATTTCGCCTTAATCTAATCTCAGGACTTTTTTTTACTGTAGGATCCGAGTTTCCAAAGGTGTTGTAATTTGATATCCTATTACGAATACTGACACTGTTCCATGCTTTTAATCCTAATTGAATATGTCAATGTTTACAAGTGATGACAGACTCATTTCGAGAAAAAATCAATCACGTTTTACTATCTTCATCTGCTTTTTACGTTACGTAATTTACTATGCTTTCTGTTGGGAATTGGGCGAAATGGCTATTTATTTTTTTAGCGATAAGCCTGATCTGCCACAAAATATTGTTTGCTCCAAGCAAATAGTAGATGTGTCGGTGTCAGTATTCGTTCGAAACTTTAACTACATCTCCAATGCTCGTGATTTAGAAAAATACGATACATTGATGTTCGCACACAGCCTATTGGACATGCCCTAATTTCTTAATATATTTGTATACTTGTAAGCACTATTTTTACTTTCCTATCTATTTCAGCCAAATCGCCACTATAATATACCGCTGAGCCACTGGGGGGTTTTATACCGAAAATGTCGTCCTGTGTGTACCTACCAAAGTACACATATGGCATGTCTACACTTCCTTTAGAACCCTAAGAATACGCAACATACTCATGTTCGACTGTGAGTGCTGTTTTTAGATATTGGCTTATTTTTCACTGTTTATTCATGTACGTACGTGACGAGCAATTATTTTTTCTACTAGGTTTTTGTATATGATACCTCGCTTTCTCAGCGCTTTAATCCGAAAACCGTTCATTTTACAGAAAACCTGCAGGAGACATTTTTTTGTAGACAATTTTATGAGGAACAATTTTTATGACCTCTATTGATCTCCGAGCAATAGGTCGCGAAATATTTGCGAAAAACTGATTTTCGTGACCTTTCGACCTTTGTTAGTTTTTTAGTCGGCACGTTATCAATTTTTTACATCTTCATAATAACACCGTAATAAAGGTGTATACAAAAATTCAGCTCATTAGGAATTTTTCCGCAGATCGGGGTTAACAATTCCTAAAATGACTGGGCTAAAGAACAGGGGTGGGTCAAAAATTTTTGTGGGGGAAGGGGGACGCAAACATGGTCCCAGGACAAAAAATAATTGGGGCCCCGTGTTAGAGCTGCAGTCTGATCGAGGCGTTTATAATACCGGGGTTAAATAAATACCCTAGGATTATAACTAAACAAACAAATTTTGAATAGCACTTTCCATTATAAAATTATCTTGTTTATCAGTGGATTAAATAAATGCCGGTATTATAAACGCCCCGATCTGGCTGCTGATGTGGTTTACTATGCTGTAACCCCTCTGGATTCAACACTGGCAAGGAATTGTAACAACGTTATATAAAAATCATTAAGTTATATTGCACATTGTTTTAATTTAATATAGGTATGGTATCGAGGTATTAATCTAATAGTAGCTTTCAGACGGGTCTCGATAATTCGGTATTCCGAGGATTTGGCAAACATCCTCTCCACCATTGAAATACAAATGCAGAGGACAACTTCAATTACATTAAGGATTGTCACACGAATGGCCACAGTATGCTGAGCCTCAATTGTTTTAAATTACCTTTTACTAATGGAATCTTTTGAAATTAAAATCAGGTTACAAAAGGCGAAAACACTAGGACGTTCACCTACTCGTACTTCACTAGAGGATCAATAATCCTTTTCAGAACGGCCTGACGAAATGTCTGTTAAACTATTCCGTGCGTAGAGATATAGCCCAGGGTAGATCCCCTGAAAAATTGTGAAAAAAAAAAACATTAAATTATAGTAGAGTGAAACCCATTGGAAATGGAAGATAATATGACAGACATTAAAGGAAAAATAAATTACGGGCGATCTTAGTTCGGTAGGCAGGTAGGGGTAGTTTTTAAGGGTGAAATACGGTACATCTTTATTTCCGACAAAACCACAAGTCCTATGGAAAAACGTCAAATGGCAAAAAGGTAGATAATATGAAGATGTACAACTTACGTGATTACACTTTTTTCACATAACCTCAAATTTCATGAGGAAAATGCCAAAAACCAGGGTTTTGGTTTTTTATTTTTAACTTTCATAAAAAAAGAAACGTTTTCGTGAAAATTGGGGAAAACTTACTTTTGTATGTTCTAAATACACTGTGATTTTTTTAATTTAAAATATTAATTTTTTCCAACTAATTTTGACTATATATGGAAAAAGCACCCTAATTTTCAATCGAAAAATCTCACGTCAAAATGTCGATTTTTAAAAAAAAACTTTGGTGAGGATTTTGTTCGTTGAAATCTCTAATTTCCGATGGTATAAAGAACAATATACACTGCTGTGCAAAATTTTCTTAAAAAATGCAAAAAACCAAATCGAAAAATGACGTCTTAAATATTTAAAATATAGTCCGGTCAATTTAGTCATCCAAAATTACAATAACTCGCATTTAATATTGTACTAAAATATCATTAGATTTTATTTTTTTAGGTTATAAAACGTTAAACATACTATTTAAGAACGAAAATATAATAATTTTTATTTTAGAGCTGATTGACAGATATAAATATAGGGCTCAGATAAAGTAAATTGACCGGACAATAAAGTAAAAGTAAATTCGTGTCGGGGTGGTACTACTACCCGTGGTACAGGAGTTTTCAGGTTGCATCAACAGCCTCCTGTTTAACCTATCGACAGTCAGGGAAGACTGCCGGGACCGCCGGCTTTACATGCCCTCCGAAGCATGGTAGTCAGAAGATAAATAATTGTACCACTAGAAAATTTTGGCATTCGGGTGGGACTCGAACCAGTCACCTTCTGGATGATAGTCCGAGTCGTTACCTCTACGCCATTCTGACTATTCTGACAATGTTATAAATATTAGAGACATCATTTTTCGATTTGGTTTTTTGCATTTTTTAAGAAAGTTTGCACAGTAGTGTATATTGTTCTTTATACCATTGAAAAGTAGAGATTTCAACGAACAAAAACCTCACCTAAGTTTTTAAAAAAATCGACATTTTGACGTAAGATTTTTCGATTGAAAATTAGGGTGCTTTTTCCATATACAATAGTCAAAATTAATTGGAAAAAATTATTATTTTAAATTAAAAAAATTACAGTGTGTATTTAGACCATACAAAAGTAAGTTTTCCCCAATTTTCACGAAAACCTTTCTTTTTTTATGAAAGTTAAAAATAAAAAACCAAAACCCTGGTTTTTGGCATTTTTCTCATAAAATTTGAGGTTATGTGAAAAAAGTGTAATTACTAAAGTTGTATATCTTCTTATTATCTACCTCTTTGCTATTTGACGTTTTTCCATAGGACTTGTAGTTTTGCCGGAAATGAAGATGTACCGTATTTCACCCTTAAAAACCACCCCTACCTGCCTCCCGAACTCAGATCACCCGTAATTTATTTTTCCTTTAATGTCTGTCATATTATCTTCCATTTCCAATGGGTTTCATTCTACTATAATTTAATGTCTTACAAAAAATTATCTACCCTGGGCTAATATACGAGTAGACCTTTTAACATTCTTGCCCTATATGTATTGTACATGAGCGGTTACTTAAGTATAATTCCCAACACCAAAAACGTCTTCGTAACACAATACAATGTATTTTCTTTGTGATAGTGATCAGACATGAGCCGGGGTTACTATTTTCGATTGTAGCAGTGATAAAACTGAATTAGGTATAGGTTTTTGATATAAAAATCAATTAACAGCAGGCTCTCTATTATGGTGATTTGGGATTAACGTAACACCGACCTCGTATTTGATAGTGATCATGATATTGACATGGTAGCAGACATTAAAGACGTCAATATCATGATCACTATCGGTGGACTTTGCGCCTTAGATGTAGACACATTAATTAAAATTCGTATTATATTTCAGTATTCTACCAGTATATTCGAATGTTTATCAGTATTTCCTTCAATTATAAAACAATGCAACCATTTTCTAGTATTCCAATAAGTAATTAATTTGAATTTCCCGCGCATATTTTAACACCGTCGCGTGACACCTTACTAATGCGCTATTAAAAAATAAACCCCGGTGTTACGTTTATCCCAAATTGCCGTAATAGGGCTGCAGATGACACTATATAGAAACCCAATTAGCTTAACTTTATGAGAACAGCCGGTCAGAAGATTTATTAAGAATTGAAATGCCAGGAGGTGAGAGGTTTATAAATGAAAAATGACTATTTGTCCTATTACTAAGCCGACCTAGCCGAGTTAGGGCTAAATGTAGCAAGTGTGTGACAAACCAACAACCGGTGAAGGTCTGAGTCCGTACTACTACTCAGCATGTCCTGCCTTGATGTCGAGGAACCAATGATGGAGAAACTAGTGAGAATAATACTGGTACGGTTTGGACTAAAACAGCTGGTGCGTGGAGTGGCTTGAATGGGAGATGGAGGGTGCAGAAAGATAGGAAGCCCAAAGAAGAGTGAAGAGTCCAGAAACGATCACAGGAGGGGCTGAATGGTCAAAAGTGGGGGGTGGAAGGTTAGGGAAAGAAAGATAGAAGGAGTGAAGAAGGCTCATACTTCACACATGAGCCAATTAATTACAGATGCTGATCATCGTAAAAAAATGTGTCTAAATACATAGGTTACCAATATTATGGCATATCACTTCCAATACAAAGTACAGTATAAGAATAGCAGCTTTCAATATCCCAATAAGAACATTTTTCATCCACTAAATTTGATAAGAACTAGAAAACCCAATCACACAAACTTTGTCACCCTTTCCAAGCCACAAACACAATTACATAATATATAGAAATTTATTTAATATATTATTTATTTACGGTATAATATAATACAATATGTCGACTGTAGACGTTAAGCGCTGTCTGGCAAATTTTCTTGCAATGGTGATAACCATATTAACAATCTCGTAAAGAAAAAATGCATCCAGAGATAGATTAAACCTTCAGCTGCCTTTATAAATTTACTGTACCTGTTATAAAGATATAAGTACTTGCATACCCGCACTTAAGAGACCACCGAACACCCCTACTATTGGTTTTGTGCACAAAGTCCATTTTCGAGCTATTATTGAGGATTCATCGGTTTCAATCCCGCCAAGCCAAGTTTTACTATATACTGTAATTTCGGTTATTATTGAGGATAAGAAGAAGTGTTTTTCTAAATGTTGATACATATTATTTTTAAAACTACACAAATTACGACGCACAGTATAGAGGCAGTGGCCACAAACAGAAGACAGTAATATGCTTTCAGAGGCCATGGATAGGATGGAAAGATAAGGAATGAAGTGATTAAAAGAGAGTTCAAGGAGGAAGAACTGGTGGAAAGGATAGTCAGAAGGAGACTGCACTTGACTGCCTAGAAGAAGAATAGAAGGAAGATGGGGAAGACAAAGTAAGAGCTACAGCTGGGACGGATCCTTGGGGGGGAAGAGGGTGGCGGTGGGGGCGGTATATAAATAGCTTTATACTAGATAGAATGGACTTTTGAAGGAAATTTAAAAAAAATTCTTACTCAAGTAAGAGAATTGCGATATTTTTCAGGCCACCGCCTATTGTTCCCAATCACTGTTAGTTACGGGCTGACGACCACATATAATAGATCAAAACGTAAAAGACTAATTGCTCAATGGCAGCTCTGCTAACTTTCGATATATTCTGTGAAATCATTTTTTTTCTGTTTTTCCCTACCGGTTGCCCATTAAGAGACAGAGGGGGGGAAACCTTACTAGTGTAAAATCAAATATCAATTTTATAGAGTTGTCAAAAAAACTTTCTAAGCATAATATGTACCTCTTTCTAACACAGATTGGCCACAATTATTGGACTTTACTTGAGATAGCCCCGAGGAGACAAGTGTTCCAGAACTGTGGCCAACTGGTGTTACTGAAGGCCTCATGTCACTTGTATATCGAAATGTAGAGTAGCATTTCTGCTGAATTAATGGTTAACATGAAAAAAAGACTTTATATTATAGTCTTATTGTTCGCCATTTGTATAGCAATAAAGTCGTTTAATCATTCATTCAATTTAATGAATATTTTTAATATTCGATTCGATATTACTGTCAAAATCGACTTTGTACAAAATCGCGTAGTGGGGGCACTCTGATTTGCTTTTAAACGCAATAACGAATCGACACCATAAGAAGAAAATTTCTGCAGATATTTATTGCTAAATAAAAATCTACATGTTCGTAGTTACAAATAAATTACTTTAAATAAAACATATGTAGCCTACTTACAGTAAAGCCAATCCCAATAGTCAGATAATATCTATGACGCTTATGTACCTCGCGCTAATGAGGTTCTGTAGGGTCACTAGGTTCGCTGACGACAAACCGATATCCATATTATTCAAAATGGCCGCCGTTTGCATGCGAAAACTAAGCTCTTAGCATCTAATTGATTCTTTTAATATTTTTTTACAATATTTTTACTATGCCTGGACCTTATTTCGCTGCATACAATTTAATATATATATATATTCTCCATGATTTATAGAAAAATATCACTTTAAAATAATACGTAATTAAAAATCATTTTAAAATAGTATTGAGGCTTATGGAAAAATCAACGCTTTGATATCATTGCAACTGGTGCTGCCATCTACAAAATGACGCCACAAATGAACCCCATTAATTACTGATTTGCCGGAAATATGTTATTTTACATATTTTAGATGAGATTATGACATGGAGACTATTATTGTTCAATGAAAAATATTAAAATTCGAACCTATATTAATTATTATTATTTAATTTGATTCATTGACGCAAATATCTTATACTGTATGTATAACTACAATATTCTTTGGTGCATTAAACTATAAAAAATAGCAACAATAACGTTATTACACTATTACAGTATATGGCCCGTCCCAAATGAATTCAAAATCTTAGACCATGCTTTTGACTTTTTTCGACACACCTGCTTTGTCACATTAGCCTGCGTTCATTGTATATGAAGAAAGCTATTCCCACATATACTAGTATTTGTAGTACCAAAAACTCCGTAGTTTATTAAACTATACGGCTCCTCAATTGTTTACTATTTATATAGTAGTATTAGGGTATATTGACATTGACTTTAAAGTTCACACTTCCTGTTAAATAAGTAGGCTTCACTACATGGCAGTTTACTGCCAAAGACCTGCGTAGTTGCCGTAAATGCTGGCAGGCAGAGGACCTCCCGCAGCGAATATCCTAGTCCCATGCATGTCGTAGCAGTGCGTATAGATGGCAGGAGTGTACCGGATCTGCTGTTGCTCCACAAACTCTTCATCCGGAAACTAAAATAAAATAAGAGCATTACGGCTCAGGGCACAAAAGCAATTTGAACGCGGCGGTCTCGCTGGGAAAACTGTCATTGGAGAAAATGACATGGTGAAAAACCTGCCTACTTCAGAACGCTGAGCTCATACTGGTGCACTAAAAATTAGGTGTGCATAACTCGTGCGCAAAATTGCTGTAGACCGGTGTAATTTTAACTTGATTTTATCGATACTTACCACGTAGCCTCGCGAACATTTGAGACTGACAGTTCGGCTGGAGTTGATGCTAGATTCCAAGTATTTTTGAGCACGTAAGTCGTAGAACATGATCATCGAAAGTCCAGTTCCAATAGTTAGAATGTCACCTTGAAAACTCGCACATCGAACCCCTGCAAAAAAAAAAATTGTTCGCGGCTCATACAATTACTGAGGAGTAGTTACGAAAGCTTCATCGAAGCCCAGAAGGGCGACAGGAACAAAACACTTCAGAAAAAATCTAGCTACATTACCTTGTCTCAATATACAGTATGAACAACTCATTATGCGAAAGTAAAGGCACAGGCAATAATTCCACTTGTCAATTTTTCTTTTCTTCAATTTTGATAATGTCATTGACGGAAATATCATTTATATAGTATTTTAACACCCCATTCCACTTGTCTTCAATAATTGACCATTTTTGTTTTCAATTTTTTTCCAATTTTGTAAGTTTGCCCGCCGTCTTTCTTTTAATTTTATAATCTACAAGAAATTTTATGATTTAAATTATGAAATAATTCGTTTCTTCTCAATAAATTAATTACAATTATTTATCATCTCCAGACGACGCCATTGTTTAATTTTAGTTTGTTTTTAGGTTACGTAGTGCCACTGAATATGTCGACCGCAGTTGTTGACGAAACGTTTGGAAGCCTACTTTCAAATCAACCACGGCCTATTAGCCCGGATTCTTCTGTCCCCTTATTAGTTTGTTATTGTTTGCAAAGTGTGATTTTATTCTATGATCATTGATTAATTTTAACACGCGGAAGTTAAAATGGACAATGACATAGAGTAAAACAAAAATCTCATCAATTATTGACGGAATATCGACAAGTAGAATAGCCGGCTAATCCATACTTCACTTTTAGACTTTTGGGGAAATCGCCTGCAAAAATATGTCCAGTAAGTAGCAGTTTTCCTTGCAGTTGGGCTTACAGAGTAAGGGCGGGGAAAAAACACTTTAAGGTAAAAAAGTAAGGAATAATAAAGTCAATGTAACTGCAAAGGCCTTCACGGCCGGAGTCAAATGAAGAACCATCAGCCCGGATTCTACTGGTTCTTCAAAAGTAGTGACAGCTAGACGAATTCCTCACCGCAACCACTAAATTTGGCTGAAATCTTCTTAACTGGATGCAGAGTGCGGGGATCAAGAAGAAGGGTGTAGGAGCGACATCCGATGCCGTAGAGTCCACCTTTCTTCACTGCTATGCATACGTTTTCTTGACTTGAGGGAAGTTTTCGTGAATGCGTCTGAAAATAGATTAAAAAAAAAAAATCACTTTGACAAGCATAAAATAAAAATAGTCATATATCATATAGTCATATATAGTCATATTTATTGAGTAACTAAAATATTTAGAAGTACACTCCAGTTCGACAACGGCCCATTAGCTCGGATTTTACTGCTGCATCATCTACAATCCAACCATGAAACAATTTGTAATTATATTACGTTAGGTTTGTTATGATTTAAAATGTTCAAAAACACTTCCGTCACGAAGAAATTTGTAATTGAGTAGCATTGTCTGTACAAATTACGCGGGTAATTTTGCGACAGCGAGCAAAATACAAAATACAGGGTTTTCTTTTTATAGCCCCCCCCCCCCCCAAGTTTATATGGTTTAGTTTATGCATTAGAATGCTGCATGGGCTGATATGGCGAGTGTCTTGTCGGCCCTTATTCGAGAAACTCGATATCCTCCCTCTGGCATCAGTGTTTATACTCGAAACCCTGACGTAGGCATTTGCACAAATATGCTTTTAATGCAGAAACTCACCACCATCAGACATGGAGTGGGGGTGACTTGCACCAGGAGCAATACCGTACAGCCGCCATGGGGAATTCATCCCATCACTCAGGTGCGAGGTTGTATAACCACCTACCATACTTACTCCGTGCCTGCATTTTTTGACCATAACTACAACAGTTGAGTTTATATTCTATGTATTATTTGTTTTTGTTTAACGTAATAGAGTGACTCTATCTATAACGACGCCGAGAATACCACTGTATTTTAAAAATGGCCAATACATATGACATATATTATCTTTATTTTAGATGAGGTTTTTGGTTCATACCTGACTAAAAGTCTCTGCACTCCAAATATGAATGAAACCATTGAGGGATAGGGCGGCGATTTCCTTGTATTCGGGATTGAAGGCTAAAGCACGGACTTTATGCCCAGCCTTGCAGACCTTGACTGAGGTGGGGTAGATATGTGTGTAGCTTGGTGAGTTCTCCAACGTCATCGGCTCATCCATTACTTTCCACAGCGCCATCTTGCTGTCACGTGATCCCGTTACAAGGAACTGATCGTCCAGCCAGCACATGTCAAAAATCCAGTCTTTGTGAGCATTCTGAAATCATATTAATAATCCTTAGATTATAGACTTAAGGCACCTGTAACTGTACTAAGTGATTTGGAGGTGTGCATTATAATAATTAACCTATCATTGGGTTCTCTACATTGCCGTACAATTCAACCTAATTGAATTACAACCACAATTACTCATGGTAGTATCTTCCATAAACCTATTGGCTATTAGTTTAATATATTTAAGCGAGCCAGTACGGTTAATCATATTACATTAACACAGTAAGATATCATGTTTTAAAGTGTTCAGCGCAAACATTAAAAATTTTGTACCTCCCCCACGCAGAGAGGATCCATCGTAGGCAGTCTATAGATGGCGACCTCACTTGCGTTTTTTGCGCCAGTAGCAAGTAGTGACCGTGAAGGATTTAGTTGTGCAGAGTGTATCCCACACTGCTCCTGATTAGCTGGCTGCTCTCGTCTCCCTTTCAGCAAAGGGATTTGGTCTAGTTTACGACTAATAATGTCGTATACCATTAACTGCAACACAAATTATTCCAAAAAAAAACAGTTTACATACATTAAACATACTAGATTGGGTCGGTAATACTACATGGAATAATTACAATGCTCTTAAATGCTAAAACTATTAAACTTATTGAATTAGAGAGGTGGAAGAAATTTCAGTTTTTAGAAGTAAACTAAAGAGGCTCCTCATAGTCCAATGCTTCTATGTGGCGGACATGATGTGGAACTAGACAGCCGGTGTTCTCATGATTCTCAGTGCAGATATTATAAAACCACTACCAACAACTGGTATATTGCTTTAGGCTATTTTTTAGTGTTTCATTTATTTATTATTATTAGGTCTTAGGTTTTAGAACGCCTGTTGTTTCATGTTAATGACTCTACAGAAATATTAAATATTCTATTCTATACTTATATTGTAGATATATAAATATAAGTTTGAACTGTTAGTTCTGCTCACGGGCTATCTACATTTGATTGGAATCATACTGCTAAAAAATTTCTAAACTATAGCTCACCTTATTGCACTTAGTGCCAAAGACAATTTGGCGGTCTGATAACCACTGTGAGCAAAACACTTTGTTCATATTACTTAATGAAATAGGGTATTCTTTAAAAAGTTCATGACTTATTACATGGCGAGGAGGAAACTCTGGGTTTATCGTTCTTTTTTCTTTCATCCCAAATTCTCTTGATCTAACGTAATCAATAAAGTTATAAGATGTCCGTAGATATTGCCTCTCCACTGAGACTTCATCTTCATCTTCAGAGTCGTCGTAAGATACAAATTCTTCGGGTTTGTCTGGCTTCCTAGCCCGTTCCGTAAGTAAAGCACGGGCACGATTTCTTTTCTCCTCAAGCCTCATTTTCACAGCACAAGGGGGGGTCCTCCCGTTGATAGGTATTCTTTCCACTTTTGACATTATATTTCAGGCCCAGCCTCAGGGCATACATAAATTGATTAAACAGTAAAATTAATATTAAATATTGGTTTATGCTCAAACATTGCTGATTGCATACATCAAAATGGCCGCAGTGTTTACTTTTTGGGGTTTACTTTTTGATGACCTAAAAGTATAAATAGCTCTAGTTATAGAATAAATAAACCATTTTTAGTAATAATTGTTGGCGTATTTTATAATTAATAATCATAATAAATATATTATAATCAATATATTTCTAGTTTTTCTTCAATGCCTGTTGGCAGGATGCCAGCTGCCACTGTAGCGCAGTAACGTTGGCGGTCTTGAACTTGAAGATGGCCACCTAGAACCATAATAAATGCCACATTCATAGTAAAATAGACTTTGCTGCGTACGTAATTTAGTTATATCTGATTTAAATAAACTTTATTGGAATGGCTGAAGCTCCGGCATTGTCTAAAAGGTAAGTAGAGCTGCTATTGAAATCATTTAAACCCTATAGCATGTTTCATCATTCTCTGCAGGCAAGACGAAAAAAAATTGGTCCATGTGTGATCAAAAATATCATTTCAATTGTATATCTAGTTAATGGAAAACCGTGTAGTATATTCAAGTCTGAACGTTCTTTTCAGATGTTGATACACCTTACTTGACTACTACTCTTCAAACCATGTTTATTCCACCCCTTGGGGTTTCTTTATTGGGCCGCTTGAATTGCAAGCCCTTATGGGCTGGCACTTATGAGAACTGCAGGACCCTGAGGTATTATTTTCTACCATGAGCAGATCATTTATAAGCCAAAATGGTTTGAAAACAAGCTCTTAAGGTCTGTTATTATGTGGACTGAAAAGCACGGTTCCTACTTTTGACATTTTAATTTCAGTGAACTAAAAAGGCGGATAAAAGCAGAACAAAAGGCAAAAGAAAAAGAAGCTGCTGCCCAAGCTCTAGTAGCTAAGCCTGTTGGAAATACTGCCAATAAGCCAAAAGCTGCAACATTGGAAGAAACCTCCCCTAACGTAAGCTTGCCACATAATCCGACTTGTTTTGATAGCAATAGTTCTTAAGAGTGTACAGCCCGTAGGAAATTGGCAGCCCGAAATTTAATACTTTTTATTTGTTATTTAAGTAACTAAGCATGTTATTAAAGATTTGACTCATCAAAGTTGTTGAAGACTACTTCATGCAGCGTTGATACTATCGATCATAGTATATAGACTACTAATGATCATTTATTTTTACTTTAGGAATACTTCAAGCTTAGAAGTAACACCCTTGCGCAGTTAAAAGCACAAGGCGTAAACCCATATCCTCATAAGTTCCATGTGACAACAGCTCTGCAAGATTTCGTTGAAGAATTCAGTGGATTGGAAGATGGGGTGGTGCGAGAAGACCTCCCTCATAGCCTTGCTGGTGAGAAAAAATTCATTAATCTTATCATTATAGAGTGCAGCAGAAGTAGTGCTTTCCATAAATTATCATTGTTTTGTATTATAGGAATTTCTTGATCGGCAACTGCATCATAATACGTATTTTTCAAACGAGCAGGTTCTGTTTGTAAGCGTGCTAACGACCTATAATTTGAGAAGAATAGGTCCTTGAAAGTGATTAGTGAAAGGCTGGGTATTATCATATGCATTAGATGCAGTTAATTTGCAAATGTCAGTGAGGTTATCAGCCTTCACCCATGACATAGTAGCCGATTTCATAGCGTTTTTACCCATGTGTACTTGTTGTACCGGACTTTGGTCTAATAAACATCTGGTTGCACCTTTTAACGTATCTCCAGGCAGTGTTAATATCGTTTTGGACTTGAATCACGTTTGGAAACTCTCATTTTACATGTTATGCTTTGCAATAAACCAATGAACAGACGTGTCTGTGCAGGCAGGGTTCATGCGATCCGGGAGTCTGGCTCCAAACTCATCTTTTACGACCTTCGAGGAGAAGGAGTGAAACTGCAGGTAATGGCGAATGCTAAGTCATATCGCACAGAGGCGGAGTTTTTCGAGGATACAGCAGAGATACACAGGGGCGACATCATAGGCGTCGAGGGATTCCCCGGCAAGACTAAGAAAGGGGAATTGTCCATAATGCCAAAGAAAATCTCACTGCTGACGCCGTGCCTGCACATGCTGCCCCATCTACACTTCGGCCTAAAAGATAAGGTATTTGTGTGCTTAACAGTTGGCCAGCCTGCCTTATATCAGAAGTAATAAATTATTCGATTATTAGACCATTTGGTGGCTAGACCGAACTTAAGTTGCGAATTCCAAGCTGGTCAGTTAAATCAGTTATATTCATGACATTTTCAAGCTAGCTAGGGCTAGCTTCTGGGCGTCTTCATCAAATTCTGTCGTCTAAAACCAATAATATAAATAAATAACACAATCACCCTAATATCGGGTTCGTCAAAAATTCCCTAACCGAGTAGGGAACTTGTTCCAGCAGTCAAAACTGATTAACAAATTGAATGACAATAACAGTTAAAAGCAGCTGGGGTGGAAAAGTCAAATTCTGGCCTGGGTGTGCCAACTTCAGCCGTGCCATGTATTCTAGCCTATAACAGTGGTAATCTTGAGCCTCGAAAGTTCGAGTGCACTGAGAAATATGCAAGATGGGATAGACTCCTAACATGATTAACATGTAATGCAGGGCAATTGACAACGATTCTTCAGAATGACAGAATGTCTTAATACGAAATCATACTATTTCTCTTTTTTTTTTAAATTTAATATTATATGGTCTATAATACAGTTGTTATATTGACTTAGGTTGGAGAGGCAACCCCTCAGAATCTAATGATGCTCTGTTATGTTAAAGGATTATCGATTGCCTTATGGTGATTCTGCAAGTTATCTTGTGCATTTTCCTTGAAATGTTGAGTATTTTAAAATAATTTAGTAATACTTGACAAAGTTATTTTATTTCATTTCATTTACTATTATATGACGAAGCATTACAAGTGAATGTGGAAAATGTTACTGAAATCAATATTGTATGTTTTTGTAAAATTGACGATTTATTTCGATCCTTCCGACTTTTTTACGTATACAGGATGTATGTTATGTGCATAGAAGAATAGAGTTCTATATGTAGCACTACACAAAACTCCAGCATTATTATCAATTTCAGGAAACTCGGTTCCGACAGCGATATTTGGACTTAATACTCAATGACTCTGTCCGCCGTAAATTCATCATTAGATCCCAAATCATCTCATATATCCGCAAGTTCCTCGACGATCTCGGCTTCCTGGAAATAGAGACACCTATGATGAACATGATTGCGGGAGGTGCGACTGCAAAGCCGTTCAAAACCCACCACAATGAGCTTAATATGGACCTGTTCATGAGAATCGCCCCGGAGCTGTACCACAAGATGCTCGTCGTCGGTGGTATTGACAGGGTTTACGAGATTGGTCGTCAGTTCCGAAACGAGGGGATCGATCTCACGCATAACCCTGAATTCACCACATGCGAGTTCTATATGGCCTATGCGGACTATAATGATTTGATGCAGCTTACCGAGGAAATGGTGTCTGGTTAGTCTTCATTTAATCCAATGTTACAAAGAATGTTTTATAATTTTAATATTAATTTATTGTATTATTAAAATTTAATTAATTAAATATTTAATTATGAAGGTGTAGGTTTGCGATCTAGTTTGCTTATTCGATTGAGAGAAAGAATGATTTCAATTTGTATAACACTTGTCTCTCTCTATCTAAACAATTACAAAAGTAACGTAACGTACTTACTTAACGTGTCCCGGCCTAGGACACGTTAATCCTTGACATTGTAACCCCCATTCTTAGCCTATTGACAGAAAGTAATAGCCTACAATTTTAAATGACTCAATAAGAATTTTGATGGCAAGTCTGTAGGTAGATCTTCTAGTAAAAAATGTTGACCGATTTATTACTCAATTGTTAAAAGGAAATTTAATGAGAATATAAAAGGAAGTTAAAAAGAAAGAATTCTAGTGATATTTCTGGGAAATAGCGTGTGGGCAGATAGCTTAGCAACAAAGTTTCTGTTGCTAGTTTGATTAATGCCTTCAGACTGGTTGAGCATAAAATGTGGTCCCCTCAAAGGCTTTCACGGCCAACGTCATATGACCCGCAAAATCCGCGCTAATTGGACGTTGGTGATCTAAAAGCGTGCTTCAATATAATATAATATACAATAATAGTTATTAGAAAAAATGAAGATGATTATTCGATGATATTTTGTGTCTACATCCATAACGCAATGCTCCCTCTCCCTTATTTTGTGAACTCCAAATTGCCGAGCAGACACAGCTTTAAATTGAATAACTAACCACGCAATCCAGTGAGTTTCGACGCTGAGATCCACGAGTTAAAGTAAAAACAGACACATTTCACTAACAAAAAGCCTGAAAACTATATCCGAGTAGCTGGTGATTATTGAAGAAAGATTTTTAATATTTCCAGGCATGGTCAAAGCGATCCACGGCTCATACAAAATCAAGTACCATCCAAACGGTCCCGATGACCCAGAAGAGGTTGAGGTCGACTTCACACCACCGTTCAAACGCGTTCCCATGATGCCCACACTCGAGGCCATTCTGGGAGTGAAGCTCCCTTCGCCAGCAGATCTAGGCACCCTCGAGGCAAACAAGATGCTGAGTGACCTGTGCGCGGCCCGAGGCGTCGAGTGTCCGGCCCCTCGCACGACGTCGAGGCTGCTAGACAAGCTGGTCGGCGAGTTTATCGAGGAGACGTGCGTAAACCCCGCGTACATCACTGAGCATCCGCAGATAATGAGCCCTCTTGCCAAGTGGCATCGCTCGGTGCCTGGTCTTACTGAAAGGTACTAGTAATACGATAATTTGTAAAAAAAAATGTTGTAGTGTTAATTGAGCGAGTGGTGAGAGTACTCAATATTACTCAGCTAATCATCTTGATTATAGCCCACGAGTATGTTAGTTAAATTCTACGTCAAATGTACACACACCCGGTTTCGGCTTTGAGTCGTCGTCAAGTGTAGGGAGGTGTATGAAATTGCTTAACCCTAAATATCAGACAGATCGTTATCAAACACGAACAATATGCTACCTATTCGCAGCTTAGTCTAACAAGGGAGAACTGCTGACCAAGGTAATATCATTTAATGGATAGTTTTGTCTGGGGCTCTGCCGTTACATACTTAAGCTGGGAAAAGAAACTCGTCGTATCAAGGTTTGAAAGCAACTGAACTATGTGAAAAATCAAAAACTAACAAGCGACCCCCACCGCTCTTCCTGAACGCCAATGAGGGTGCTCCAGACTCATCCCTTGGCCACGCCTCCATTGTTTTGGCACAATATAATATAAGTACGACAGAGATTTGTATATTTATCTATTTAATGTGAGGTACCTACAGAAATAATAATTAAATTTCTCGTGACTTCGTGGTATTTCATTTTAATAAACAAAAAATAACAAAAACTTAGAGTTTTGGAAAAACTTGTTATAACAACCCGAATTAGTAAATAAACAAAAAATAACAAAAACTTAGAGTTTTAGAAAAACTTGTTATAACAACCCGAATTAGTAAAACCCAAATAATCGTTAAGAAATTAACTTTGTCTAAGAAACCCACTTGTGTTAGTATAAAACCCTGAGCGCTTTCGGCAAGAACTGCCATCTACAGAGGGAAACCCACTAGCACAGTTACACCTTATCTGCGATTTGAGACTTGCTCAACTCGAGGAAAAGATGCAAATGTTGCTAGGGAGAGGAAACCTTGGTTTATATAGGACTGGGAGCGGGGGGAGGAGGGGGTGGGAGGGGTCGTGGCTGGTTACCTATTCCTAACCTACTAGCTAGATCTATTAGAGGGGATGATTGTGTGAATGTTATGTCGTTTGTTAATTTTTCCCCATTGTGTAAAGCTCTTTTGATTTCAACATTTTCAAAAAAATTTAAAGTGTTACTTTTCTTTATTTTGTGTAGGGCTGTCCAATTGTGAGGATCGAACGTGTGATTTTCCGAGTTAAGGTGTTTCGCGAATGTGCTGTTTGTGTTGGTGTCTCCTATACCGGTTATATGTTCTCTGACCCTAGTTTTAAAGCTTCTGCCTGTTTGGCCTATGTAAATTGCGTTACAATCGTTACAATTTAGACGATAAACTCCATTGCCTTTTTCCTTTTCTGGTTTGGTTTTGCAGTTCATGAGTTTATTGGCCAAATTGTTGCGGTTGTACGGGGCTGGTGTTTTGTCTGTTGTAGAAGAAATGAGGTTACTTATTTTTTCTGTGATTTTTTCTATGTATTATGTATATGAATTAGTAAACCCCAAATAATCGTTAAGAAATTAACTTTGTCTAAGAAAAGTACCTACTGTATACAGATCGAAAAGTAATGTAAATAGGTTATGAAGCCTAGACCGCCCTATAGTATAGTGTATTGTACTGCAGCCACCTATTAATTGTAAAGTCAAAGGCAAGACTTTGTCTGGTTTATTCCCGTAAATTTCCTCTTTACTCTCAATTGCTTCCAAGTTTTCCAGCAATTTTCCCTCGTTAGCTAAGTGCAATACCTAAAAATCATCAAATTCATATGAAGTACTAGGTACTGGTTTCTCCACGCCGCGGGACCTGACAGTGCGCAATGTAAATTTACGGTTGCATAAATGTAGTCACACGTTTTCACTGTTTTGATTGGTATTCCATTTTCAGGTTCGAGCTGTTTGTACTGAAGAAAGAGATTTGCAATGCGTACACGGAACTAAACGACCCGGCGGTGCAGCGGGAGCGGTTCGAGCAGCAGGCCAAGGACAAGGCGGCCGGTGATGAGGAGGCCCAGCTGGTCGACGAGAACTTCTGCACTGCCCTCGAGTATGGCCTTCCGCCCACTGCAGGTGAGCTTCATAATGTTAAGGGACAACCGCAGGAGAGAAACCTTGTAGGTGCACAAAATCAAATTTATCATTGAGACATTTGTAGAAAGAAGTGTACTTGTACATTTTGAAATATAGTTACGCGGGGTGGCCTCTCTAAGCCTTAGCTTTCGGGCTCTGGACACTTAAAACTAAAATGGAGCCAGGGTGCTACAGGACAAGAACGGGTGTTAATTTCGACTGACACTTTTATTGACAATCCAGTATGGAAACCATTGGGGCGGATGCCCATAGGGAATCGGCTGGTTGTCTTCTTTATTTCAAAATTCCCTCCGCTGGAGCCATGCTGTCGTGCAGCACCGGCTGATGGGCCTACCTGTCAGCGATTTCCATCCGTTTCGTCACCGGGTTCTCCTCTTACATTGAGCTTATGCCTGATGCTTTCTTCAGTTGCAGTGTCGTAGTCGCGTTCATTAATATTTATTGTTATCACGAGTTATACAATTTTAATTCATATACTGTATATTCGGATATATAAGAGGAAAAACACATACACCGGTTGGCCACAGTTATTGATTCGTATTAAAACCTGAGTGTTTTTAAGATTAAATTGACTAAGATTTGAAGAGGTGTTGTCATAATGTAAAATTATGTTGCTTGTGCAGGCTGGGGCATGGGAATCGACCGGCTGACTATGTTCCTCACCGACTCCAACAATATCAAAGAAGTCCTCTTCTTCCCCGCAATGAAGCCTGATGATCAGAAGAAGAAAGAAGACGATAAACCCACATGAGATTGTACCACATGAGTATTATTATACTACACTACCTAAACTAATTATGTTTTGCATCAGGGGAGTTTCCAAATGTCACTGGGGGACTACGGTGTATTGGACTAATTTGCTGAAAATTATCCCAATTAATTGATTTGACTTTTTATTAAAATATGAAATAGCCGTGAATTTTTTACGACATTAGTTAATTTCTCAAACCAAAAAATCGTACAATAGAAAAAGGCAAACTGTTGTAGACGGTACCTGGGCAACTCGTTGTCTAGCCCGCTTACAGCAGTTTACCGAACGACACTAGTGCACAAGACACCAACCCCATTCAAAACCACAGCATTGCAACACACAAACATACAACGCGTAAGCCCCAAAGGGCGTGCGTTATGATTATTTAAAAAAAAATTAATTTCTCGTTCCACAGACGCATGAAAGTGGTGAGATTAAAATTCATAAAAAGTGCAAGCTTATTACTCTAAAAAAATGCATTAAACCGATTTTGCAAAATAGTTATAAATCATTCGGGGAAATAAACTGCATTTTTCATCTGACCACTTTCAAGCCTTTGGAACGAGAAATTAATTAATTTCGTCAAAAATACACGGCCATTCCTTGTCAACAAAATACAATATTTTGAAATCTGTCCCTCAATAGAGCCTTCACAATAATATTAGGGATATGGTAGTCAATATACTGTATGTAGCACCTTCCTGAAATTTCGTTAAATACCGTGTATATGTATATATTAGAGTTCTATGTAGCAGGGATGGGACATTTGCTTCCCGCCAAAAATATATTTAAATTTCTGGTACCGCTCGCCGCGTCTCCTATGACCAGCCATCGGGAAAACTTACCAGGTATGATTCAAAAAATATTTATGGCGCGCTCAAATGTCCAGTCTTTCCGATATAGCCCTCTAATTTATGTGTAAACGGTTCTCAAGACCCCGTTCAATGACAGAATACGCATATTATATTTTAGCGAGGGGAATTTCGGACTGACACCTCAAATGACCTTTTGACTTAGCCGGATATGTGCTTCCTGTCAATATCTAGCAGTATCGCCAAGATGCCCGTTATGTGAAGTTACTGAGGAAATTACACCGTAATTTTATAACCCGTTATGTGAAGTTACTATGGAAATTACACCGTAATTTTATAACAGAACAAACACATTGTGATGGTGATAGGGTATAGGCCTATAAGCTTGTTTTCATTTTGAACACTTTCTAATTTAAATTTCATTGTTCTTACTATGGTATTTTTGTATCATGGCATAGTATAATATAGTAGCACTATTCACCAGCGAATTTTCAGTGCTGTTCCGCTACGTTTTATCTCTACGTTTACCAATTTCCGTTGATGTGTTGAGAGCACTATTGTTTCACGGGTAACGTAAACGAAAGTAGCGGTTATGGACTCATGCAGCCAGTGGTTGATCACCTCGTTGCTAGTTCTCGTGCCGGCCGCGTTGGCGCTCACTGACAAGTAAGTCTACCTTCTGCATTCACAGATATATATTAACCTTGATGGGTTTCAAACCGTTATCAATATGGCCGCCTCGGGTAAATGTAGTGTTGGTTTACGCGGATACGCAAGAAGTCAAGTTGGGCTACGTAAACCCTACACTACACAAGCTAAGAATGGAATCTGATAGTTTGGCGTAATGACGTCAGCATCTTTTAGATTGAAGTGTAAACTTAACGTACTGGCAAGTGGCATTTTGTATGGGTGATATCCGCCCGATGACTGCATTGCATGCACACTACAGTACAATATTTAGCGTGAAATAACATCAGATTTCGATTGTCTCTGTTTAACATTGCTAGCTTTCTCGGTTGCACGACTCAAATATGTGAAGCAGCCATACTGTAGATGAGCTGCGTGTGCAGATTGTAATTTAAATGATTTTAGATTGGATTAGCGTTTTATTTTGTAGTTGGATTGCTTACTGCTATACTACTACTGGTCATTTGCAGATGACTCAAGTTATTTTACAATAGCTTAATAATTGAGGAGCAAACTCTCAAAACGTCACAATCCATGAAAATCAAAAATTGATTTTATCATCGATTTTCCATCTTGAAGATGAGTTGAATCAGGATTGCTAAACAAAACAAAAACAAAAAAAATTTTAAGCCAGTCTTCTGAATGGTTAAAATCTTATATTCCCGTTATAATAAATCCGAAATAATTATGTTTTTCGTGTTTCCTGAACATTTTACGAAAATGGATTAGTGCCGATTTGAAAGTTTGCTCCTCAATTATTATTGCTATTAAGAGGATATGGACCATAGACAATCGGCATTCCAAATTCTATCAATTTTCATTTTTTATTTAATTCACTATCACTACACAATTTATTAAATATTTAGCCTATTCAAGTTGTAGGAGTCTGGCCTATTTCATGCATCTTATCAACGTATTTGTCAATTTTTGGTGTTTAATTATTTCATGAAAAATATTAAAGTTAAAGTTAAAATTTCACACAATGAACCTTCTTGAAAAAATAGCTGCACCAAAAATTAAAATTGAATCGACTAAATCTTTAGTAACTTGCGTAGTAAATTAAATAAAAACATAATACTGACTGATTTTGGGGTGATCCAGTTCCTCTTAATTATTATCGATGGACTTCACAATGTGTACTATTCTGTTTAAATGGGGATATTCCTTCAGAAACATAATTATAATAATGCATTATAATTGTGTGTTATGTTTTAGGGCTCCAGCGAGTGTAATTGTCGCCTATTTCAGCCTACTTATCATCGTTGCTGTCGTTCTGCCGCTTATTTTTCACTTCAGCCTATTCCTACAACGAGGAGTTCTTTATTTTTATTTCGGTGAGTTGGTGTGTAGTAGAATAAATGGTTCATTGGTGACGATCACAAACTTTTTATCAATACGTCTTACTCTTCTTCGGCCGATACTCCCCTGCGCCGAAGGAATATATTTAAAAAAGTAAACAATTATCCCCTTGTATAATACAAATAACCTGTGGGCCCCCAAGTTAATCAACTTGTCGGGGGCTCGCACAGTAAACGCTATAGATGATCCAACATGTTTTCTATGTCACGTCTGTGTTAGCAAAAACTAATAATAATAATAATGTCATGAAGGATGTAGGCCTACTAATAACGGGCCTTGCCCAATGCCAGCGACCCCATGGATTTTTCAAACGTAATTGATATTGTTTCCGCATGAATTTTTGTTCATTGACAAACTGGTATATGTCCTCGATGTCAACCCACACCGGCCACAAGCGATAATGTCTGAAACAAGCTGACCATTGATAGAATGTAACAGGCGAAAGAATGACTTCACCAAGTACAAGTCTTCTGTTGACGTCCTGGATGATAGCTGTGAGATCGATATTCTCCGTGAAATTTGACTTTGTAAAATGAACAAAATAAAATATTATATGTTATTCCTGCGTTACTTTTACAGTTTACCAGCCTGAAGAGGGCACCCTTTGCCAACCTGAGAAGTTTGGACTCAATAACGCTAGGAACTTTTACTTAAAGAACAATGAGGTTACAATTGGAGTATGGTAAGTCTGTATAGTTTAATTACTGAGCAAACATTTTAGTCTCACTTAGACGGGTATTCCACCGGCGATTATACTTCAAATTTGATTTTGTCATTGACGTTTGTTTTGTTTTAAAGGGACTATTATGTAGATACTTATCTTACCTATTATAAATTAAGTTATAATATGGTAGAGACTTATTAATGATGTCTTCTTCTTCAAGTTACAGCCGGATGATGACTGGATGGCAGCAACATCATATTGCAGCGATGTCTCCAGTCTCCGCGATTTTGACATGTCCTCTTCAGCTCCACATAGGACGTTATCCCCAAATCATTTTTAACTTGGAGATATTCGTGTCGTGGCCGTCCCCGTCGATTTACGCCTTCTATTGTCCCCTATTAATGTTGTCTGCTGCCATAATATAACTTAATTTATATTAGATAAGTTAAGTATCTACATAATAGTCTCCTTAAAACAAAACAAACGTCAATGACAAAATCAAATTTGAAGTAAATTCGCCGGTGGAATACCCGCCTTAGGATAAAACAATACGAAAACAAAAATTTAAAAATCAGTATCTTCCCATTTTTGTCGCTTAGCAAAATATCATATCTTTCCCAAAACAGGTGAAATTAAACTCGTTGTAAACAAGCCTAATATTATTGATATCGCGTATATAAATTATTAATTCCCTCTATACCCGCCCTGTAGGAAAATAAAGAATTAAACTAGAATTTTGTATTTTTTATCAAACAGGCAGCTACTTCCCGAATACTACGATAATAACAGAAATGATGCCGACTATTTGTCGGCTCTCTCCGATGGCGCTCCTGTAGTGTTGTACATCCACGGTAACATTGGCTCAAGAGCGACGGATCACAGGATACACTTGTACCAAATGCTGCAACGCTTAGGCTACCATGTTGTTACATTCGACTACAGATGTAAGTTGTCTTGGTCATAGTGGATTGAATAGTTAGCCCTTTTCCAGCGTAACAAATTATGATGGGGATAGTTACTTTTTGTCAGTGGGATAACAATTGAAGGTAATTAAACGCAATAATGCAACTTGACGAAAATACGAAGTAGTCACCAAGGTCCAACTTGCCATGATGATCGCCAATCTTCGATAGAAGAGGCATTTAAAGAAAGAGAAAACAATGCCAAATGGCAAGAAAACGATAAGTTCTGTACGAAGTAGGCTAAATTGTCAATTACCAAACTGTGGTAACCAATGAGCGAAAAGAATAGATTCTGACGCCAGCAAGTGTTCTTGTTGCCATCGCCCATTGGATAGTACTCCATTATCGTACTGTCTGCACAAACCTTTACTCTAGCTATGTCGATTGAGAATGTATCCCTTTAAAATTTACAAACATTTCGACAGGTTTCGGAGACTCAACATACTCAACCCCCCATGAAACGGCCGTGGTGAGTGATTGTCTCACAGTTGGCAGATGGCTTCGCCGGGCTTGTCCTGATGCTACTGTCTTCTTCTGGGGCCACTCGCTGGGTACTGGGTAAGAAACACTCCATTATAATCACAGATACTTTCACGTTATTTGATGAAGTGAAAGAATCTGGGATGATAAGCCGTGGTCGATCTGAAAACGAGCTTCCAAACGTTTCGTCAACATCTGCGGTCGACATCTTCAGTGGCATTGCGTAGACGGCTAAGATTGTATCTCGGAGGCTCTGCTGCAAATGCTGATGAATAGTTCGGATGCACGCTTTCAGATCGACCACGGCCTATCATCCTGGATTCTACTGCTTCATCAAACACTCCATTCTTTTTTCAATTGTATGTAGGTTCTAGCTTTTGTAGCGCTGAATGGCAACTAGCCCCTCATCCAGACTAACACAATATTTTGACCTCAAACTGCAAAGAACGATGTCAGCAGACAATGCGTAACTTTTCTAATGCAAGAACGGCTTCTATTTGAACAATTTATTTTTTATTTAGAATGACGACTCGTGTGGCAGCTGCTCTTGCTGAGGAAGGATTTGAAAGTAATGGCATTATTCTACAGTCCCCATTCGACAACATGCCTTCGGAGATCAGAGTTCATCCATTTGGGACGGTAAGTAGTCAAATTTGGGAGTATGATAAATAAGTGTGTTGTAAAAGGTACTTAATTGAGGTAGCCAATTTACACGAAGAAAAGACGTCAGCAACAAGTCATTAATTATTTGGTAGTATCATACACTTCAACCTATGTACTTCTAACGCATTCTTAGCCTGTAGTCTTTCTACCCTCGGTGACCATTATGCATTGGACGCCCAGACGGTGGGTCCATTTATAATACCACTGAGCACTGTCATGAATTCACTTGAGGCGCGAGTGCAGATCGATTCAAGGATTCCATGAACGGTGCTCCATGTGACGCCCTATTCCTATTTTCTGTGCATTCTCATAGTACGTGTCTACTTATCCAGATATTCCGGGTGTTCCCCTGGTACAACTGGCTATTCAGCTCCCCCTACTACACCAACGGTGAGGACTTCTACTCGTCCCGGTATATCCTTCAGTTTGCGGCGCCCATTCTCATCCTGCATGCCGAAGACGACTGCGTAATACCGAGTCACCTGGGCCGCAAGGTAATTACAGTATATTATGCTCTTGAAAATGTAGCTTTCTTATATTTACCGCATGGTAATGCAGGAGAATCCCTGTATTTGGCTCTGGTATAGCCCTCTCGTCATTGCCGAGCAAGTACGGAAGCGGCAGGACTCAGGAGCCAGCCTTGACCAAGCAGAGCCTGGTCAAAACTACAGCAAACTTGGCAGGGGAACATGATAACGCAATAAAACTACCTTTCAGTCTTAGTGCGTGTCTTGTTCAATTCACCTCGGAATTAATAGTGCGACTTAACTATGTTCCCCTGTCAACCAACTCCCCTTCTTTCCGAGATGATGGAGTCTGTCCTTAAGGTGCTTCAAGTAAATAAACAGACTGACTCACTCCCCCGCCTGGCTGACAGGGTTTTCTAAAGCAGAAACGCTGAAAGCAGGTGTTGGAAAACAACCTGTAGCATAAAAAATAATCCCACTACTGACATCTGCTTGCAGCTATACGAGCACGGGATAAAGGAGCGACCTACGGGAAGTGGGCCAATGGACATAGTAGTATTCAATAGCTCCAGAGGCTACGGCCACGCGGGCTTGCACACAGCTCCCGAAATTCCCTCAATTATTAGGTAATAGATATTTTTTTTGTTTGTCTAATGCGTCAAGGATGTTAGGCATGTTTACTTCTCCTAAGAACTCTTGTACTCTTCAAATTTTAAATTCCCTCCATTATTAGGTTCCTCCTTAATTAGGCGCGATCAGCCCAGGGGGACTTTTGGCCGCTCTGACAATTTCCCTCCATCTTTGTCGATCCTCAGCAGCCGCTGTCCAATCTGCTGCCTCGACGCAAACAGCTCGAAGGAGGTCCTCCTGGAACTGGTCCGCCCATCTTCGCCTAGGTCTTCTTCTGAGGGGGATTGCTTCCCACACGGCCTTTGAGGGTCTGTTGTCTGGCATCCGGTGCACATGTCCTATCCATTGTAGCCTTTTTTATTAGGTTAGAAATGCCAAAACTGACATTAAAGGGGCTTTCCAGGTTTAATGCGTCAATTTTCGACCGATATCGTAACAACATATGAACGGGATTTGCCTTTTCTTGTATCTGTCTGCTCCCAGCTTTTTCGAAAGTTTGAACCCCGAAGTACATAGTACAGGGTATAATAATAAAAAGCACCTTCTATACAATTCTTTACAATTATGAAATGAAGTGAAAAAAGTTCATCACGACCCTATGATAAAATCTCAAGACATTCATTAATAAATTCTGTCTGAACCGTAGAATAAATATTGCACCGTTTTGATTCAGAGAAATAGTGCTTACCTTTATCTTAAACACGATACCAGGCTTAAGCGCATTGGATGCACTTTTTCTGCTTGATTTGTTTTGTTCTATTTATGCAATTGAAACCCCCCAAATGCCGAAAGCTTGCCAAATGAATTGTTTCGAAAAGGGATAAATGGAATTTTTGTTTCCAGAGACTTCATCAGTAAATTCAAGAACACAGTTTTCAAGACAAAATTGAGAAAACACAAAAGGCCTTCAATGCTGTCCACAACAAGCAGATGACCAAGGCTTACTGGAATGATTCAAATTATAGTGACGATCACACAAAGATAAAAATCCACTTTCGTTTCACTGAGGAAATAAAAAAAGGTGTGTGCGTTTGTGACCACACGATAGATGTGAAACTGGGCCAATCAATTGAAAGATTTTTATTTCAAGCTATTTCCAGTTGGTTAATTTTACCCTATATAAAGTCTTCAATCGTTAGAAAAGGGCGCAAATTACGGATCCTAAACTTATTCTGAATCTGCATGAGGAAAACGTAACAATGTTCCCATGGCCGTGCCCAGGGGGGTGGTCCATGGGGTCCGGACCCCCCCCCCCCCCCGAAATAAATTTTTGTATGTAAACCTATATGGTTTGCAGAATTTATCCATTAATTCATTAATAAATTACGTAAAAAAAACTGGGCATGGCCTTGAATGTTCCTAATTATTGTAGTAGCTCAATGATAAAGTGCGTAACATGATAATACTTTAATCTCTACATGGTACTAAGACCAACGCAATCAATGAACGAAAACAAAAACAAAAAATGCGAAAAATGATTCCTAATAATTATCACCCATATCGGCCTATATAAATAAAATAAAATATTATGTTAATTTTTCAACCAGAACATCGCTTATTTTTGGAACAATAAACTAAATTAGTTTTTTGTTAGCCCAGACGGCACTCAAGATAGGACTCTAGCCAGAAAAAAAACATTTGCCATGCAAGTTAAAGGAAAGTTATCGTGTATGCCACTGAACTTGTCATACACATTGTATGATATGAATTGAGCCGCACATGTGAGGCCATTCTCCTGAATTCCTTGATGGCATGAATAATAATAATAAAGAAAGAGAACATAGAGGAACTATCAACCCACAGAGTTAATAACAGTAGAAATAACAGGACAGTGTGCCATTTACGAATTCTGCCAATTCCTGTCCAGGTTGGCCGTTTTATTTCTTGAGGGGGTGGAAATTACTCCTGAGCATTTGCTTGTTTTTTCTTCATAGCAGCAATGGACAATACTGCAATCAAAATAGTAATTGGCAAAAAGAATCGTCAGATAGAGGCCCACAACGTAAAAGGTTAATGAACAACAAAGATGGAATGAGTTGCAATAATTCAAAGGACATTTTGCTTGATAAATCACGTATCTTTCTGCCAGTTTTCTCTATCTACACTATCAACCTTAGCTAAAAAAATTTAATTTGAGATTGCTGTGGAAAAATAACTCGGTGTTAATATTAGTGTAGACGTTGGTTTGGTTATTTTTTAATGAACAATATTTTAGAAATGAAAAAACTAAATTTGCTTGAACATAACTTATTAGTCTGAGAACTCGGAAACGTGGCTTCGTGTGTTAGAAAGAGCAACATCATTTAAATAATGTATACACTGCAGCGATACAACTCTCTTTAGAGTACTTAGTGCTGGGTTAAACATTTTATATGTAAAATATAATATATTATCTAATTACTTACCGAGGAAAAAGAAACAGGTAGGTATAGTAAAACTACGCTGTTGAGTCATACGACACAGTAGAAAAATCTCGGTCAGTTGACAGGCATGCTGTACAAGTGTTAAAAACAACCGTCATCTTATTACAGATAATATATCCGATCCACATAGTTTTACTATAGCTGTCGCGTTTTCGATTACAATTATAGGGGTATTCACTGTTTTTATAGAAAAGGGAAAATAGAGATACTTCTCCTACTCCTCAGCGTGAGGATACCTCCGTCAACCATAGAAATAGAAAATCCTAACCTAACTTACCTCTTTGTTCTTTGGCTATTAACATATGAACATCTGCTGTAGTCCATCCCTTACCACATGTTTAATTTTTTTTTTTTATTAATTTCTGTTGCAGAGCTCATTTTTTGAATTAAATAAAAACAAAATTAAAATTCAAAGCAACGAATATGGCCGTTTTCGATTTCCCCAGTGCAGTTCCACAACCTAGCGGTTGAGTTAAAGTGGGAAACGTTGAGAAACACGTTTCCTTATTACTTTTCTGCGTCGAAAAACTGGAGTTCTATTTTCCCTTCTGTTTCCTACTTTCTCTTAAGGTAAACCAAACACAGTGAATACCCCTTATATGTTTCCTCGTAATTAGTAAATTATAGATTTATTAAAAAAAAAACTTAAACAAGCTGGTTTTTCACGTTAGCATCCCAGGAAAGGTATGTTAATACAAATACTGACATTAAAAAACGCCTATATTAAGTAGGTATGAAACATTAGTGAACACACTATACAATTATTGTACACCCGTCAAATATTGTCTAAAAAAAATAAGAAAGGTTAAATATTACGTTAACAAATTGACACCAAAATTCGCTAGAGCCGGCAACACTAAACATATTAAAACTATTTCTAAAGGTAGATCGATCACCTTAATATTAGCAGACTTTTAAACAGCTATTTTTCGAGCGGCAGAATCATAATGTAGACTTGTTCTGTGCTTATATCATTAGTCAGCTTTCCCTTTTTAAGACCTGGCCCCACCATCGCTTGAAAAGTATCGGTAAGGAATACTGGACGGCACCGCCATACCGAGACTTTTCAAGCGAAGATGGGAACCGCTCTTATCCGTTGGCATGTTCAGACTTATGGGTTCATCTACTTCTGCTCGGATTCAGGCTGCATTTATTATTACTTAAAATTCTGTCTACTGCGTAGAAATTATTGCTCGAAAAAACAAAATCGTTTCTTTCTATCTCAAAAACAATGGCTAAAAATTAAAGACAAATGTTTTGTCTATTTGTAATAAATTCGATATTAATTTAGTTAAAAATCAAAATGATATGTAATTGTTTTCTGAATTGTTGCCTAAAAAAGATGGTTTTAGCTCAGAAGACTGGCAAATGGTTCTAGCCTATCACTATTGTGGTTCAATCTAAAATCAATTGTCCTCCTGATGTTTATTGACCTGTTGTTTAGGGAAGTGGTTGCGGCTAACCAATCAAAACAATGGGTTTTGACGCCATTTGTCTATGAGTACATGTATAGGTAGCATTTTGGATTTCTATAGGAAAGAGGTTCCTTGTAAATATCCTTCAGGAAGAAGCCTTCTTAAAGTATGTTCGCAATATTTCCCATAGTGTTAACTTAAAGTCGTAGCTGGGGACATTTTGTTGGCAAGAATCGATACTAATTTGTATTTCAGCTGCACTTCTACTGTTTTTACAGTTAAAAGATTCTTTCGAAATATTAATTTTCCCTACTTTGTATAGTTTAGAATAGGGCTCTGAATTCACAGCCCGGTTTTAGACCAAAACAAATAAATTGGAATTCATTCCACTTTGAACGACTACTTGTCAAGTAAAATTCGACACATTTTTGCTCGTTGTGGACCACTTTCTCATAGAAAAAAATTTGTACCTTTATAGAAATTTCCCAAAGACTACAGCAGACCATTAAAATATAAACAGTAAGTTGTTTAATTCTTCAAAGTCATCATTTGTACAAAATACCAAAAAAACAAGTTTTTTTTAATAACGTCATAGCTAATTGTAAAGCCAGTCAAATCGAACTACTCGATACGATAGAGGCACTTCCTTTTTAATTTTTAAAAATCCTTAAACCAAGGTTTTGTTGAAACCACAACCCAGTTACAATGTACATTGTAAAAAAAACCAGTTCAGGTGAATATAAAGTGGACTTCTTTCCATGAAAACATGCACCTACATAACCTTTTCTTGGGTTTGAAGTAAGGCCATCCAAGCCGCAACATTTTGGATCAACGTGTCGCAGGCCTAGACACGTTAATTAGCTTAAAAAATAATAGTAGTACACAACATTGCAATAATAAATTGAACCAAAAGGAAGGGAGATGATTTCTCTTATTTTTCTGACCTAACTGGGTTTACAAGTAAACAATGCTAACACGTCTAAATTGTATTACAATTGGAAACAATAAAATAAAAAACTCCAATTGTAAGTCGTCGTCACTTAGTGCGGTTCCCATCATCGCCAGTAAAGTATCGGTAAGGAATACGGAGCGGCACCGCCATCTAACATTCCTAACCGATACTTTGGCGCATATTCCACTGACCTCGTTTTTTATAATCAGCGTGATATTGACGTGGTAGCAGACATTAAAGACTGTCTGTAATGTCTGCTACCACGTCAACATCACGCTGACTATCAAAAACGAGGTTGGTGGAATTTGCACCTTTTAAAGTGACAGTGGGGCCAGGTCGGACGGAATTTTGCCATTTTTAGTTGGCCATAAACGGTGGAGGTAAAGCAAACAGGCAACAATGCAGTTTATGATGAAGCAGTAGAATCCGGACTGACATCAGCCCGGATTCTACTGTTCCCATTATGTAAGTCCGGCCGTGAAACGTGAAAGTCTTTGCAATCTTGAAAATTTAATTACCTCTGATGAGTATTTTAATAACCATTAGTATCCGATGGAGTTCTCGTGAGTGTTTGGAGCCGGGGTTTGCAACCAAGAAAGAGTTGATGTGCCGCTGAACCTCTCCTATCACTATGGGTAGATGTTCTTTCGTGGTTGGATGGTTTTGTTCCAAGCAGAGCACAGCTTCAGTCAGGTAACTGGAATACATCAAACGTTTTACTATTACAATGGCATATTATATTTAATTAAGGAGGTATTGGTATATGAATAATGCAATACAGCTACTAGACGGCCCGCACAATATACAATGTAAAATTGACACTCCCTCTAATCCTGGGAGACGACACAACAAGGGTCATCTCACTTTCAGCCCTTCTCCAGCATACTCAACTCCGCGCCCTAAATGAAAAAAAAATGCAATATTGGAAAACAGTACGTCCACAATGAGGTTAAAAGGAAGTTGCGAGTTTTTTTAACAAACGGTTCGTGCTCAATAATTTGCACACTAAGACTATACGACAATCAAAATCATGTCTCACCTCTTCCTGCCCATAATCGATTACTTAACACCAAGAACGCACCTAGGAAATTTCTACACTGGGATACCTTGATCAGTAGCTTCCCAACCAATGAGGAATATTAAGTAAAAAAAAACACTGGTTGGGATCAATACCGACGTTGACCCCCTAATTTACTGGGCTGTAACACATTCAGGCTGTAGTTTGATTTTGACTGACCCCGAATACTGGCGGAAAACCTACCTGCATTTGAGATCAGTGTGGTTGCCCATGTCCGCAGAGAGTTGCTGAACCAATGAGAGAAGCACAGGCTGGTCGAGTGGACACGGTGTCTTTGCAAATACTGTCTCTGGATTCATCTTGCGGCACACAAACACGACGAGATCGAGGTCTGAGGCCGAGAGAGCCTGGAACATAGAGAAAACTCTTGCAAAATATTTATAGAGGGAAATGAGGGAGTAATAATATTAGAGGCTCTCGTAGCAAGAGTACCACATTTATTAAGGCGCATATTCCACCGACCTCGCATTGCAGAATGCAAATGACATTGACGGAAATTAGAATTTTTCTTTTTATAGAAATTTATTAAAATGTTTGTACTTAACATATCCCATGACGCCATTTTTTAATTTTAGTTTGTTTGTGATTTTACTGTATGATCAATGACCAATTTTAACTATGACATAGAGGAAAACAAACATTTCCGTCAATGTCATTTGCATTCTGCAATGCGAGGTCGGTGGAAACCCCGCCTAAGCCTTGAATGTCTGTTACCACGTCACCGTATTTGTATTTAGCCCTAGCCGGTCGGTGGAATATGCGCCTAAACACGGGGTTTAGAGTTAATTTCAGATTTAATTTACTAGTGAACAAAACGATATTTTTTTTTACGTGGAGGACCTGAAAAATTAAGTTTTTTTTCTATATTTAACATTATGTACCTTATTAACAATTAGCAGCAATTAGTCAGCATAACCAAAAAACCCATGATTGTGATTTCTAAGATCAATATTCCATGTGATATTTGATATAATACATAGTGTGCATAGCGCGGCACGTACTTCACTAAGATGGGGAACCAGGGCCAATCGGTTTATTAAATAGGAGCTTTGCCCTTCTGAGTTCTGGGCCTCCGCGCTCATGTTGCCAACCTCAGGTTTCCCATAGTGTTCTGAAGAGTGGCGTTGCCTTGAGCTACGTAATGACGAGAGGTATGACTGACCCTTTCGTCATCTCCAAGCAGGCGTTACTGTGTGTACGACAGAAACAGAAGGGCTCTGGGGCTGGCGTAAACCGGGCATGTCAGCAGGACATGCGCCACTTTCAGTGGCAACTCGATGGCGGGTTGTTTTGCCACAATATGACCGTGTGATCCTGGAGTGACCCAGACGCATACGCGACAGCTGAATTTCTTCTCGTCCAATCGGTTATAATGATAGGTTTTGTTTAACAATAACTGAGTAATAGATGAGCTTCAATCAATGATACAAACTAAAATATATAAGATCACTACAAGTAGAGGTGTTTGCCTAGTTAACGACGCAGTCCACCAGACTAGTAGCATTTTATACTCATGTGTAAGTGTTGAAGGCATGTACCTCTTGGAAGGCGGCATTGACGCGTCCTGCAGAGACGAGTTGCGACACGAGCGTGTGCTTATCTTGGGTGGGAACAGGAGTGGCCGCTCGCGAGGCCATCATCTCTTTATGAATAGTCTCAGTCATTTGGATACGCAGCTTCTCGCCGACACTGCAAATAACAACACATTAGCAATATAATCTCTGTAGATTAACAGTTACAGACAACTATCACTAGCTTGGCTTACACCTTTGGTGTATATACAGTATATATATTGTTCCATAATAAAAATCATACATCATACATTTTTCTCCATCATAAATGCCATCGACCCCGTCGGAGGGACCAGGCGCCGTTACAACTAGCAATAATGTCCGAAAACCGACCACAGGGCAAGGTTTAATGGGCCACTAGATATGGGCCTACATCCATAAAAAGTTCTTTAATAATTTTTCAAACCATTTCTACTGTATTCAATTTGATACATGATTTTATTTTATTTTATTAGCACAATAATAATAATAATAATAGGCAATATCAGAAGTCACTATTCTCCTGATCTATGTAAACTGGATGCGTAACTTGGAACTATTTTTATAAGCTAACATAGGAAAATTTTTCAGATTCAGGATTTAAGCAGCCATTTGCATTGATACCTTCTTTGCATATTTCTTATTATTATTAGCCTCTCCCGTTGTAGATCTCATTTTTTTTAAATATTTTAAATAATTTTAAAAATACTGTTGAAAAAATGTTTACATAGCCTTTACCATTGTATATTTAATTTTTAAAAGCTTTAAAAATAGTAATTTTAATGTTTAAAGTTATCATTTGACATAATAAAGGATTTTTCAATAAAATACATTAGAAATAATGAATGAAATTTGAGTTTAGGAAACAAATGCAAATGGCCGCGGGAATCCTGCCGACTGGTAGGCTGTTGCGAGTCCATATGTTTATATTATGTCCATGCTAGTCTCATAGCACTATTCACATTAGAATGGGGTTCAGAGCTTGCCAAAAAAAAAAATCTTAGATACTTACTTTAAAAGCGTCTTCTGCAGGTCGGAGTGGAAATTAGTGACAACCTCTTTATTTATTTCTGATATTGCTCTTAAATTACTTTCTGATTTTTTCAGTTCGTTGTTTACCTTCTGTACATCATCGCCGAGCCGCGACAGACCTGAAACAGACATGTCAAGGTGCTGAAAAATGGAAGCTTGAAAATACGCAACTACCAGAGGTAAAGAGGAAGCTGGCCGTTGGCATTGGCCACTCCGGCATCACCCCAAAATAGGTTGGTTATAAGCTCCTTTTGGTAACTTACATTCACGCGTGCCTGTGGTAAAGGTTTCATGGACTTGATGAAAGGTTTTCTCGAGCACCTTCTCTAAACGAGGTATCACAAATGAGCCCAGGAGGTCTTTGAATATTTCGGGCATACTCGATCGCATCGCAGAAGCAATTGAAAGTCCCATCACATCCATCACAGACTGCAAACAAATAAAATATTGAGCTTCTTATAGAACTCAGGAGTAATTTCAATTATTTAAAAGGCAATGTAAAATTGTAAGAAAATATGTTGTGAACTAAGTTACTGTTTCACGTGGTGGAATTTCAAAATAAATAAATAATAATGAAAAACTAGCGGACCGGTGCACTTTCGCTTACTTTCCCGTTCCATATTTGTTTGTGCGTTACATTTATTTGTATATGTTTTTGACCAGGAACCTTCGGATGTTCTGAAACGTCCCCAGAACACCCACCAAATGTTGATCACAATCTGATCAATGGTTTCGGAACGTATCGAGGACAAACAAGAACATGATGAGCGCGGAAAATCAGAAGGGTAAAGTGCCAACTATTAAAAAAATTGAAATTGGATTGAATATACAGTACCGTATATCTGAACATTACAATTACAATTTGTGAGCCACTAGTTGATGTGCTTGTGTGTTTCTTATGAAATTCATACTCTTACTCTGTTATCTTGCCGTAATTAATTAAGGTAGCTATAGCCACAGCACAAGGCAACAAATTAAACTTATTCATAATCAAATAACTCTTATACCGGAGACGAAAATGTCAACAAAACCATTTTAGAACAGCACTTTGCGATTTAAAAAATATTTTGTTAACATTTTTATCAGTGGTTAACTTAGCTGCAGAATGTCCTCACAAGCCTTCATTAGGTGGTGAAAAGACGATTCTTAGGGCCGCGCTCAAATGTTTTCGTGAGGAATACTGGAGGGACCGCTATGCAATGGTGCACGAGGGTACCGTCCTCGTCCATAACAATGGCTTCAGAATTATTTACCGACCCATTGTTATGGAGGGGAACGGCACCCCATGTTCCAATGCATAGCGGTGCCTTTAGTATTCTTCACGAAAAAAATTTCTAAGTGTGATGAGAGCGGCCCTAAATGTACAAAAAATTCCAACTTTACCTTGCTCTGTACAAGTTTAGAAATATTTTCTTTAAGCAAGTGATCTGTGGCTGACAGTTTTTGGGTCATTTCCACATGAAGTTGGTGCTTCAACGGCTCCAAATCGCTCAAGATCTCTGAAAAAGTCAATAGCAGCTTGTTAAAATTGTGAAAATGCAGACCCGCATTGTAAGCGCAGCAAACAAAATTTACTATCCCTGTTACAACTGTACTTGGAACGTAAATATTCATTGCTTTACAGCCCAGTGATAAGTTATTGATTATGATATATATATGATTTATTATATGAGGATAGTGCAAAGAGCGAAGAATGAAAGGTGCCTTTTCCTTAGATTCTGTTATCAATCAATTCACAACGTCCAGATACCACGTTGTCACAGAAGAAACACATCATCCGGTTTATATAAGTTTCACTGCCAAAATCTAGCAGACTCCACCTAGCCGTCCTGCTTTGGCCAAAGAAAAAGTCAAAAATATTCCAGTCTAATAACATCGACATAAATATAAGAGAGCGGCTGCTCAAAACACTAGTTTGGAGCTTAATCCTTTATGGCTGCGAGACATGGTGCATCCACGAAAAGACAAGATTTGGAAGCCATTGAAACGTAGTCCACTTGAAGATAAAAATATCATGGAGAGACCACATAATAAACGAAGGAACGACTCCAATTACCCCCTCCATATCCGCGAGAAGAGACAAGTGGATGGGGCACCGGAAGTGAAAGTCTCTTTCACCCAGTAAGGCGGGTATTCCACTGGTCAATTTAACTTCAAATTTGATTTCAGATTTTTATTTTACTCTCTTTCTCCATTTTAATTTCCTGATGTTAAAATTGATCAATGATAATAGAGTAAAATCACGCGTTGCGAACAATAACAAACTAAAATTAAACAATGTCGTCTAGAGATGATAAATAATTTAAATTAATTTCTTGAGAACGAATTGTTTCGTAGTTTAAATCATAAAGTATCTTGTAGATTATAAAATTAAAAGAAAGACGGCGGGCAAACTTACAAATTTGGAAAAAATTGAAAACAAAAATAATCAATTGTTGAAAACAAGTGGAATGAGGGTGTGAAAATAAATAATGCAACATTGATGAAATATGAAGTAAAATTGACCAGTGGAATTCCCGCCTTATAGAATGCCAGAGGCCGACAAGGAAGGCATGTAGAGTAGTGGTGCAGACTCCGACTTTCACCCAAAAGGTTGTTGGTTCGAGTCTCACACTTGCTACATTTTCTGACTATGGCCACATTTCCTTTGACCACCTGTGCCATTTCCTTTGAAATTTCCAATCACGTATCACCGCTATCGGCCTTATTTAACGCCATCTATCCTATTTTATTATCGTTGGGTAGGTTGCATTCAGCGAAATTCATGAAGCGTGTGCTTATGAGACATGTAGAATAGTGGTACGGACTCTGACTTTCACCCAAAAGGTTGTTGGTTCGAGTCTCACACTTGCTACATTTTCTGGCTATGCTTTGGAGGGCATGTAAAGCAGGCAGTCCCAGGCTTTCCTAGTTGAGTATATGGGAGGGCTTTATAGCCATAACTCTGCTAGGTTGTCTTAGTAATAAAACAAAAAGTCAATATTTATAATTTATTTATTTACACGCGGAAGATCTCATTCAAAATAATAAGATGAAGAACCTACTTGGAACTCATGAGAACGGCACAGAACACAGAAGAACGGACTAGAATATGGAAAGATTTGCAGGAAACCAATCAATAGATTGCAGCTAGAGTAGAAGACTCAAATCCAGCTGAGACTTTCCTTTTTTTGTATATTTTTGTTTTTAAGGTTAGCATGAAAAGAAGACTTTATAGTCTTATTAGTCATTAACTTACCCGGTAGCACATTCTTTCTTATCTCCGTAGGCACAATCTCTTCTAATTTGACGGCAATGAGATTCTCTATTGTCTGCGAGACTTGACACAGTAGTGTCTCCCTTCGGTCCCTTTCCTGCGCCTCACTCCGGGCGAACTGTTTCACAATTATCTCCGCATGCCCGTCCAATGTTCGCTTCATTTTGTCTTGAGCCAGACTATTTTGTTGATCCAAATTACGTATCTTTTTCTTTAAGTCCTGCAGCAAAACATACCATTATTAAATAGGTGTGGCGAATTGGTCAATTGCTTAATAGTCTCTGCGGTTAGTTACAATAAAGCTACAAATATTGGAGCGCCAACAATCATCAAATATGCGGGAGCCAAACCCAAACAATCGCTGAAGCGCGTGCACCGTATCACAGCTGACAAACCTATTTAAGCTGTTTGCGCCCAGACCGTCCAAGCAGACGATTGGCCGACCAGTTCCAAAAGACCTACAGCGATTTGGCCTAATTGCTGAACCTTGACCAGCTGTTGCTTATGTTGAATGGTTAAGACTTCTGTCACAGCCGTGGGACGACCACTCCACGAGAGTCAAGACCTGAGGACTGGAGAGGACCCTCTTTCTTGACCACTGCTCTATTTGGTCAGCACGCCTAGTTCGAAATTGTTCTATTAGTTTCTAACAGGCAGTATAGGCCTAATCATACATGGTAAGTACGTACTTGAACAACAGTTTCTTGGCTTTGCACCAGCGTAAGTAGGGTGTCCAACTTATGGGACAAATCACCAGCAACAGTCGCTTCAGTTGCTCCAGTCGCTGCAATAGTCTCGAGTCTGGTCTCAGACACACCCAGGGACTCCCTCTTCTTCACGGCAAGCGGCCCGTCGCCAATTTCTTGCCGTGTGAGCGGCCACTCCTGTGGGGCCGGGGCTTCTGCAGGGGAAGTTTCAGGCTCTTCTTTTACGTCCTTATGCAAACAAGATAAAAATTAAGAATGGTAAGTATGCTAATTTGCAATAGCATAATATGTGCCCATTTATGAAATTCCCAGATTACTCAATAGATTGCACCGTACTGTATGGCAAACTGTATGTAAACATATTTGTCAATAAGGGCATAATGAAAACCAAAAGGTAACTTGATTGCCGAAGAAATTCAAATAAAACCGTAAAAGGGGGGGTCATGACGAAAATTTCCGGATGTCGAATATTGGTCGCCATCAATAGGTATCTCCCTAAAAGACGTGGCAGATATGACACCAGGCATTCAGACTGCATGCGCCATCTGCTTTAAAGAACTGTAGACCTCACCTTATCATGAGACGCCAGAATATCCCGAACTTCCCGACTAGGACTGCTGCCACCGCTCGCCAGTACGTCCACCACTTCTTCCTTGACAACTAGAGCGCCAGGGTCCACCTCCGGTGGCTTAGCGGGGGAGGCAAATTCCTTGGGCGTGAGCAGGCTGATGGGGTGTGGTGGCTCAATTTGGTCTGGGACAAGGGAACTGAAGGTTAGGAGGGAGCCGCGGGGCGGCGCCAGCACCTGCAGTTGGCACTTCTTCAGCGACTTGGGGTTGACCACGTACAGCGAAAGTAATGTTTTCTCCTCCAACTCGTTTTCGTCATCTTCATCGTCCGTTTCATCAGCTGCAAGTATCAAATAATAATAAATACAATTATTGTTTCTATAACTAGCAATTCGACTCACAATGAAGACAGATCAAGCCAGATGAAATCCCTTGTCAAAGAAAACACAAAAAACTGTTAGAATTTTTTAATTTTCCTACTCAGTCTCAGGCAGGCCCACTCTTCTCTCTACTCCTCCACTAAGAACGGTGCGTTGAATGAGCAGGCCGGAGCGTAGACTTTTTTTACGTTTAGACATTTTTCCACCTACACTTTCTACCCTCTACATACAATTGAAACCCAGAGGACATGTATATGTCCCATGAGTATAAATCGTGGTAGCAGATAGAAATACTCCGGATTTCAATTGTCCGGTGGATGTTCTGGGCCACCCAGCCCTTAATATTATAATGAAATAAATAATTATAATAAATAGCATACCGAATTCGTCCAGATCGATGGAATTCCTTTTGACCATTCGTGTGGCTTCAACAATTGTGAAGCTTAAAATTGAAAAAGGCACTAGATACGTCGACACGCTTTTAAGATGCGCACCGGAGTCATTCTTTTCTAAAAATACCCTGAAGAGGTACAGCATCTGTAAATAGACTCAGACTTAGACTAAGAAGGGATGGAAAAAAGCCCTGTTGATAAGATTCTATCAGCTACTTTGGAAGCAAGAATTGCGAATGCTAACAATTACACGCGATCCCGGCAAGAAAATTAAAAAGTACCCCTTGTAGTTTCTAAAGCTATGTACATGCTAAATTTCATCAAATTAGATCAAGGAGCTAGGTCGCAAATAGCTGAACAGACAGGAGGACAGAACATATTTCCTGGGACCTCAAAACGTGTAATTCCGTTGAAATCTCAACATCAAAAATTTCGACCATCACAAAGCTTTCCATATACTAACACAGGACATGGGGGCACAGCATGAAGGTCATCCCATTTATTTTTTTCTTGTAGATATTTAGTTCCAAGTCCTATTAATATTTGTATTGTATACTGTATTTCCTTTTCTTTCTAAAGCATATAAATAAATAATTAAATAAAGACTTTTTGTTTTATTACGAAGCCAACATAGCAGAGTTAGGGCTATAAAGCCCTCTCTCACACTCAACCAGGAAGGCCCGGGACCACCTGCTTTACATGCCCTCCGAAGCATGACCAGAAAATGTAGGAAGTGTAGGACTCGAACCAACAACCTTTCGGGTGAAAGTCAGAGTCCGTACCACTATTCTACATGTCTTATAAGCACACGCTTCATGAATTTCGCTGAATGCAACCTACCCAACGATAATAAAATAGGATAGATGGCGTTAAATAAGGCCGATGGTGGTGATACGTGATTGGAAATTTCAAAGGAAATGGCACAGGTGGTCAAAGGAAATGTGGCCGAGTTTGTGAAGTTACAAAATAAAAAAAATTGCGGCAAATGAAGAACAAAATATACAATCCAGCAGGCAGGCGTGCCAACAGAATAAGGCGCAGTAAGTTCTGCACACTTGACCTGGCAATCTTAGTAGCTTAATTATGCCTGTAATTAGCCTATGGCGAGAACCTCCATGCTTAATCTAATTCACAACTTTTGCAGCTACTTTGCATGCGCAATGTATGCCAACCTTACCCCCCTTATCGTACCTGATTCAACTGGTCAGAGAGAAGGAGGAACTTGGCCGTGGAGTCAATGGCAGCCTTGAGTGTGACGGGCTCACTCGAGAGGGTGATCGTCTGTAAGTGAGACCACGCCTTGCAGTCCCAAACTTTCAGCTCCCTGTTGCCATCTGTCCCCGTCACCACGAACTTCCAGAACTGGCTCCTGCAACGAACCGAAATAAGAGCGCTTGACCCACAGACCACACTTTTGATGCTGTTCTTGAAGGGTGATGCTCAGCCATTATCATTTAGTGAATGGCTTTGCATAGATGACGGCGTAGTACCCATATGGATAATTTGAGGCTTGCTAACCATTGCCAAATTGTAATAAGCCAGACATAACAAATAACTTGTACGAGTCGACGTTGAGTCATCATGCACATATACTGTATATTGTATTTGTGCATGACTACTGAAGACAAAAGGCAAATGTAGAGTAGATCGATAGTCATATAGTGACTTGACTTACTGACTTAGGTTGGCGCGTCCAGCCCGGGGGACTTTTGCCTGCTGCCACTACGCCACGCCACCTCGGACGATCCTCCGAGTCATATAGTGCATTTCTTTAATCAAGAAATATCTATTTATTATGTGCAATTTAATGGACCCACTAGGACTTATAAGTAAGTTAATGCGCCTCATTTATTGAAGCCAGGTACACACGGAGGATTCGCGCAATCGCGATTTTCCGACGTCTTTTCCATCGTATGACTAGCAGAAGATTTCTTCTCGATTTCAGAAGCTGTAACCGCACAAAGTGCACGGTTTTCCCTAGACACACGCACATCATAGAAACCATCTGATTTAAACCAACTCCTACCCCCACAATGGAAAAGACGTCGGCAAATCTCGACTGCGAGAATCGTCCGTGTGTACCGGGCTTAAGACATGAAGGTGTCATAAGGTCAAGATATGTAGCGTAGTCGTACGGACTCTTGACTTTCACCCGAAAGGTTGTTGGTTCGAGTCCCACACTGGCCATGCTTCGGAGGGTATGTAAAGCAGGCGGTCCCGGGCCTTCCTAGTTGAGTGTAAGAGAGGGCATTATAGCCCTAACTCCGCTAGGTTGGCTTAGTATTAGAAACAATAAAAAGTCCTTATTATTATTATTATTATTATAAGGCATCGTAGATGGCTTGAATATTGACACACCATCAAACCATGGATCACCTATAAAGCCAATGTAAGGTTTTCCGAATAATCTTTGTGAAAAAAAAAAAAATAGTGAAATGAATAAAAATTAAAAAAAGAATATATGCTTACTCATTGCTGTCAGACGTATGATCGTCTAAAAAGAAGACACAAGTGAGTGGTTTGCCTCCGTGGGGTTGCCAATTGTGGAGGCTACGTGGCTGCTCGTGAAAATACACCTAAACAGCCAACAATTACAATTGATTGCAACAACTTTCAATTCGTCGCAGATTCACAGTAACATTAAATACATGAAACAATGTAGACAATCGTTCTATATGGCATGGAGAACAAAATCAGTGTACTTGAAATGCGGATATACGCATATCCTCGAGAGATCGCATCCCTAATGCTGAGGTCCAGAGGCGAATGGATACAGAAGCCGTGTTGCTGCTGACGGTTATGAAACGGAAACTAACATACTTGAACCTTGTTATGAGGAACGAAAAATATCGCCTTCTGCATGCAATAATCCAAGGGAAGATAAAAGGACTGAGGGCTCCCGGCAGAAGAATATCATGGTTGGGAAGTCTGAGGCAGTGGTGTGGCGAAAGTACGCCTTCTCTTTTCAGAACAGCAGTCTCCAAGGCCCAAATTGCCATGATGATCGCCAATCTTCGATAGAAGGGGCATATAAAGAAGAATTCACCATTCATTCAATCTACGTTAAAGGATCAAAATAACTATTGGACGCGGTTCATCGAACAGTGAATATACCACATAGCCTATATAATAAAATTGTGAGTTTTTAGGGCCGCTCTCACTCCGTTTAGGACCCTTTCACCTCAGGCGGTGAGTATAAAATAAATAAACAACCTACACGATTTCCCTATGTTTCTTTTATGCATGAGCCGCGCGGAAATCGCTAGCTATAGTAGAAAAGGGCCCTAAGTTCTTAAGAAGAATAGTAGCGCACAGTTTTTCATTGGAAAATGGGGGGGGGGGGGGGGGTGTCACCTTACTGCATATATGAGTTCAGAAATCGTTACCGTTTTGATTGTTATGCAGCAAGGCGGCACCCCTATGTACCGGTGCACCAGTATTCCTCTCGAAAATATTTCAAGCGTGGTGCAACAGCGTGTAAATTTATGAGTTTGGCAGTCGGTGTATATATCCTTAATAACCATTAAAATTACCATATTAATGCAACATTTATTAATAACTAATGGAAATAAATATTTATTAACCTGATAGAATTGCATAGATCCGTCGAGACTGATGGTGGCAAGGGCTGTGCCGTCAGGCGAGAACGTGGCGTCCGTGATGACGTCAGCATGGCCGTCTACCACGAGGAGACCGTTTTTTACCTGCTCGGGCTTCAGGGGCTTCGTCCCATACTTACTTACTTCGTCAATTTCCCAGAGCTCGCACTGCAAAACAGTCAGGGTTGACACTTATTTACTTTATTTGGTAAGTTTTTAACGAGGAAAACAAAACGGCAAAAGAACAGAGAACAGACAAATGCAGATAAAACTCGAGCTACAGTTCAATAATTTCTTCTCCTTTCGTTGTTACAACCCCAACTATCGCGATATCGGTTTATGAATAAACAAAAAATAACAAAAACTTAGAGTTTTAGAAAAACTTTTGTTTATTAAAATGAAATACCACGAAGTCACGAGTAATCTAATTATTTATCGGTTTATGAAACCAAAACTAGCTTGTCATCATTCCCCGTATGCAGCACGGTAGCCTGCATACAATTTTTGGTTGATTGGACCGAACTTCCCATGGGAATCCTGAGTATTACAAAAATCTAAGCTTCTCATTTTGCCATACTAGCATAACACACTAAACGTCAATGCTTAGCAAAAATGTTTGAAGCGTTGTAAAAAATTAAATTATGCCATCCATACAAGGATTTAATACCAGGGGATTAAATAAATACCGGTACTATAATCGCCATGATCAGGCAGCTGCAACTAGAACCTATCATAGACAATCACTCCATCCCAAAAATTGTAATAAATAGAAACGCAAAAGGCATTCAGTTCTTATAAAGTGAGAGACAGCTTATTTATGAAAAAAAAAACATCGATGGAACAGGAGAATCTAGACTGTTTGCTGCCTGATAATAAGTAACCGCTCACCCTAGAGCCAAGTAGCAAGGCCAGCACATTCCAGTTATGAAAGGTGTCATCATCATCAGCCTCACCATCAGGCACGTAAGGAACCCACACAACTCGGTGGCTGGTATCTTTTCGCGCCAAAATATCGTGCTGCACCTCTAAAATGGTATGCACTCGCAGGTCATTATCGATATGGGTAACCTGAAACAAACCAAAACAATTTCAGTCTAAGCTATTATAAATAAATTCAGTAGCGACTTATTGGAACCTTTTTTGAGTTAGAACTCTAACGCTATGGTGACTAACGTAACCGTTTGATAGGTGTGGGGCTCGATTAATTACTAAAAGACTCGACAGGTAGTATTGTAATTGTATTACAGATCTTTGCATCAGAGGACAAGTGTAAACGTCTAAGCTTAAATGACGCTATATTTACGGAAATTTTAACTAAATTTGCCCTCAGCGCAGGGCACCATCTGCGCATGCACCGAAGTCAGTGACACTGTTGCCAACGTACACATCCATTAATTGCATAAATTTGCTGAGCAGGGAGTGCACGCAAATGAATTCTGACTAGAACGCTCTACATGATATCAGAAGTAAAACTAGGACACTTCTTGAAAACACGGTTTATGAGATTTAACCCCGACTCAATTGAGACTAAGCTGACACCACAGTAGTAGATGCTACGTATCTTGACGCTTGAACTGTGCTCACAATCAAATGTAGTTTAGTTTAGATATAAGGTTATACTACTAGTAGTAGCTATGCGGTTTATGTACAATCACTGCTCTATTACTATGCATAGTTTTTTCTCTTCAATACATTATTACTTCTCAGTATATTATATAGTGGGGTATTAACGTTACCCACCTTGTAAACATACAGGTTGCCCGGCTCGTCGACGACAGCTAATATGATTTCTGCGTCGTACGAAGCAAAGGCCAAGTCCTGTATCGGCCCCTTCATGCCTTTTACAAGCAAACGCGGTAAAGAGCCTTTTTCGCTGACTATTCTCACGGAACCATCCCGGCTTTGTCCTTGAAACAAAAACAAGTCAGGTACTTGAGTTAAACTATTTGTCCTTCCTTACAACATCTTGAGCAGGGAATTGGGGAATTCATTTCATTCTCAGTCAGTTTCCCATGTTTCTTCCATCCGGTCTTTACATAAGTTGTATTTTACATATCTTAAGCCTGAGGTGTGGGAGAAATTTAAACAAAATGGGGACATCCACTCCTATAACACGAAGCTAAGGGCATACAATGTACGCCACGCACAGCCAAGGGTGAGCGACTGGATCCTATACTACAAGGCTTCACCTACCTTAGAAAACTCCCGAATGAGCTGAGCTAAATTGCTTGGAGACCATCTCTAAGAGAAAGCTTTTCACACTCACTGAGGCACTGGTACAATGACAATGCCAGAACCAGGTCATTTTGACGATTTTACTTTATACTTTCTTGTTGATTACTTGATTGTATAATGTAACAAAATAAAATATAGCAATAAACACAATGATGAATTCTGAATTCAGTTATACAGTATGGCGGTACCCCCATCTTCCAAAGCAAATACAAGTACCCCCCTTTAGACAACACTAACAGTAACACAAGAACAGCAACATACAGGACAATTATAAGACTATGGACCAGGGACGAACTCAACAAATTACATTAATGAATTAGGTAGGCTATAGTTAGGTAGTGAGTGCTACCCTCGCACGCCGCTGGCATGAGGGGGCACTTCAACTGTATTTTGTATTTGGTTAAAAATTGTTTTAGGAAAAATACACGGTTATTTATTTATTATTATAAAATAGGTGTGCTAGTATGAAGGGATGGGTGTTTACTCATTCTTGGAGAGATCGTGTACCTAATGCCGAGGTCCTGATGCGCATAGGTACAGAAGCCAAAAACGGTTAAGAAACGGAAACTAATATACATCTGTCATGGGTGATGCGGAACGAAAAATGTCCCCTTCTGCATGTTATAATCAAAGGGAAGAGAGAACTCCCTGCAAAAGAATATCATGGTGGAAAAACCTGAGGCAGTGGTTTCGCAAGAGCACGACTTCCCTTTTCAGAGCAGCAGTCAACAAGGTCCAACATGCCATGATGATCGCCAATCTTCGTTAGAAGAAGCATATAAAGAAGTATTCAAGTATTCCTCACCAACTCCAGCCCAATTCTGCCCATCTACTTTCCTTAAGCCGCATTCTGATTTCCTGTGCTTATATGAGGGGAATTTGATTTTTTTGTCCTGATTTCCAAATATCTCATCTCATTTCTACCGCTTTTATCATACAAATTTACTCTTTAGTACTGTACAAGCTATAGCCCTTTAAAAAACTATGGAATTACCGGCAATAGCATAAGCGTAAATGTGCCCCTTGCGATGAACTGCCACCAGCTGCCCATGGTAAAACTTATTCTCCCAGTTATAGTCGACCTCGTTCTTGAACTCTAGCATGGAGCTGCTCTTCTTCTCGCCCGTGGTGACATACGGCAGGATGCACACCTTCGAGCAGACAATGTCCTCAGCGCACTGCCCGTCATCTGAAGGAAACGATCTGAACAGAAAAAACGTAATTTCTACTGCTGTTCCATGTGACGCGATCAAATATTGAAAATAGGGAATAGATCAAATATTGAAAATTGGGAATAAAGCTATTTTAGTAATGAACCTCGATCAAGGCCGTAGCCAAGGGGGGGTTCATGGTGGTTCAACCCCCCCCCCCCCCGAAATGAAATGGCTTGATACTAGATAGAATCGGATTTTGAGAGGAACAATAAAAACCACTATGTAATAACAAATGAAATTTCTGAAATCACCCCTCCCCCCCCCCCCCGAAGAAAAAAACCTGGCTGCGGCCTTGACGTCGGTATAGAACTGGAGAACTTCTAGCTTGGCCCAACCATGTCTCTTACAACCAGGCTAGGTGGATTAGCCTGCATGTTGCCCTGCAAAAGTTGTTGTTTCCCAGTCTTAAGCCATAATGCAGTCGAAATTAAGCTACTAAGGCCAAGTGCGCAGAACTTACTGCGCTTGTATTCTCTTGTCAGCCGTGCATGTTGAATTGATCGTTTGTTTTTCATTTGCCCCTATTTTATTTTTTTATGGAACAACCCTGCAACCGCAACGCAGCCTGCAACACCCCCTTTGATATTTCACACTAAGTTTGCTCGCTATCGGCAATACTTCGCTAGGCGCAATCCATTCTATTTTATTACGCTGCTTATAACCGACTTTTACTGTAATGCCATCACCGCATTAAGTGACTTACATGACTTGAGTAAGGTCCTTTTGCGCCTTGAGGGGAAATTCAGAAACCCTGTCAGCAGCATTCAATTGATCAGTGCCCTTCTCCATGACACCTGGAAGTAAAAAAAAAAATGTATTACAACAGTAATACTAAATAATATACACAACAATAAATATATTATTACGTGTCATTTTCCCTAAAAGAATATACCCTATCTATACAATGCATTCGAGTCAAATGTGTCTTTTTTCCCTAAACCAAGAAAACCTTTATTGTACATTCGTAGTATAGTCATGTGAAGAAGATACAACACGTTACACATCAAATGAAAGCCCTTGAAATGGATGGTCTAGTATTTTATAATTATGAATAACAAAGTTCGGGATTACAGACCAAGAAAACCGTTATTGTACATTCGTAGTGTAGTCATGTGAAGAAGATACAACACGTTACAAATCAAATGAAAGCCCTTGAAATGGTCTAGTATTATATAATTATGAATAACAAAGTTCGGGATTGATTTGCTCATAAGTCACCGTTTTTTACTAAAGTAATACAATGTATCTACGGTACTGTACAGTGTGTGTAAAATATTTCATAAGAGGCAAGAAAGTAAAAGCGACATCCAAATGGCCAGGGATAGTACCTATTACATTATAAACATTAACATTACAAGTTTTGCTATGGACCTCCTCATATGGTTCCATTGTCTAACTAAGGAGGACGGAGGAATGGACTTATGGAGGTCAAAAGTATAGGTCAAATGCCAAGGTTGACTCCAAGTGCAAGAACCTACAACTGAAGTCGGCCCCAAATTTAAAAGATGGCCTACAACAATGTCCTTCAATCCCACCGTGACGTCACAATTACTACTACGGTATAGTAAAAATATGCCGAGCAATATGCCACAGCAGAAAAATCACGGTAAGTTGCCTCAGGCATACTGTGCCAGTGTTACGCGAACAACAGTCATTTCACAAAGAATACATGAGAAACCTAGCATCGCAAATTTTCAAGATGACTGTTGTACACGTAACATTCAGTCAACTTATCGTGATTTTTCCGTTGTGCCGTAAGTCACGACTCAGCAAAGTTTTACTATATATAGGTAATATCACGATACGTTCTATCGGCGGCACAACAGCGCCATAATTACAATTTTCCACAGCGTCAAAATAAGATTTTTTGTAGATTGGGATTTCAATTAGTCGTATTAAGTCCTGATCTGAGGAAACCCAAGATCATGAACTGTCTCAATTACCCCCAGTGTCATACGAATTGTTAGACTTAAAATCAAAGCTACTATAATTTGGGGGTGTGTTTGCGATATGGGGAACTCATTCAATTACTACACTACTATAATTAAGTTAAGCCGCAATATGAAAAAATACGGCGGATCCCAAGAAATACACAAGGATAAAAAGGAGCAGCTCCGCCTGCATGCGTAAAGTAAATAATTATTGTGATCAATCAACAGAAATTATGAAGGTTAGGTCACTTAGGTGGAGGTACAGGTTCAATTTTTCTCAATATCCATCCCAATTTTTCCTTTATATTTTCTGAATAATATCAGTCTAATTTGTACCGTCCTATATAAGCTAAGCGTTGGTGATATTAATATGGGAAAGGAGATAATAATATCTTCTTCCTCTTCCCCCTTCGTGCCACGTGCGCAGCGTGGGGGGAGGGTCCCCCGAACCCATTTCCTGAACTTGTCCCGGGTCGGACGCTAACGCCTTGAGCTCGGCCATTGTTTTCCCGCTCCGAGATATAATAATAATAATGTATCAAAATCTGTTTAAAATTCAGCGAGTTGCAGGCAAGGACTTTTCACAGAGGAATTAAGAGCAAAACAGTTAAGAGCGTTTTTCGTACAAAGCCGATTTTCAGAGGAAATATTGATCGTAGAGCTGTCAAAAATATCCATTAAATGAGAAGAAATGTTCCTCTACATTTGAATATTTGACACGAAGCCTTCACTACCACCAATAGGCCACAGTTCTTGAATTATTTCCCGGGACTACAACTCCAAATTTATTTGCACAAATAAAATTCAATAATAATCTGCATTAGAAAGAGGTACATATAATGTATCAAAATGCGTAGGAAACTGTACGATTGATAATCCATAAATGTTTGATTTTTATAGTATATAAGGGACCAATATTCTCTTAAAATGGCAAACTATACATTTTGGTAAAAATAATATCTTGGTGCCTTTTCAGTTTTAGAAGACTACGCGGGAAAAGGCACTTCATACTATACATAATATAAAACGCTATATTTTATATATAAATAAAAACAAGCCCGAGAACCAAAAAGAAGAAAATATCAAGCATAAATATAGCATGTTGCCGTGCTCGGGCGTATCCTTGCATATTATGGCAATTATTGTTAATTATATAGCCAACATTCCTACAAGGAAAGAGTCCAGCTTCCCAGCATTCAAGGCTTCCAGCAATCCCGTCATCTCATCACGCGCCATTTTAAATTATCCTCATATCTTCGCCAAAACCCAGCGGTTTAGGTAATAAAAAATGGGCGTAGTACTCCCTGGCAAAATGCATACGAGCAAAGGCGCACAGCCAAGGGGGATTTTTTTTTTTTTTAAGAAGAGCATAGTTCAAAGAAATATAGCGCTTTTTTCCCCGAGTATTAAAATTCACCAGTAAAATGATGAAGTGCAGTCTTAAGCTGATGCACGTGAGCAATGACGGATTCGGTAGTGAACAATATAAAGAACCGGTACGAGTGAACCCGTACTTGCTTTCTCAGTAATCAATTAGTACAGGTACCGAGATAGATAATATAAGTAGTTCCATGTTAAATTTCGGTTGCCTCGACTTTGCGACTATCCGACAGCACTGAATTGATCAACGGAGCATAGTCAAGAATGAGCAGACCATTATAAAATTATAATATATAATAATACATCACTGAAATAACGGCAGAGTATGCAATGTGTTGGCACATGAATTATTCATAATTTATTTAAAATTTAAAATTAAAAAAAATTAAAACTTTGTTTAGGAAAGCAAGCTGTTCGGTTTTGTTACTCTATCTAACACCTAAAACATACCTACAGTTAGAAAGCATCGATAGAATGGTTTCGCTGAACAAATGTTTTTCTTCATTTTTCATGAAAATTGTGTCTTTTTTTTAATTCTTTGCCCCCTGAACCAAAGTTTTCAAGAGACAAGGGATATTGGGGTTTGTTTACGTTAATAACGACAGTTAAAAAAAAAAAAATAGTTGGATAGTATTTTTTTTCATAGAAAAAATAGTTGGTCATCATTTTTTTTAGTTTTTGGAGGGGAAGACCCCCTAAATTGAGTTAGCCCAAAATAAATAATGGCCGCGGGATTTTTCTGAGCCTACATGCCAAATACCATCAAACTCACCGAGTAGTTTGCCCACAAATCGACGAACATACAGACAGACACTTCGATAAAACCACTTTTCTGGTTCCTGGGACCTCAAAACGTGTAAATCCTTTGAAATTTCGAAATCGAAAACTTCAACCTTCCCAAAGCTTTCCTGGTACTTACGCATAAATAGTAAAGCGCAATATGGTAGATGCAGCTAGGTCTAAACATGTTTAACCATCACGTTCAACATGTATATTTTCATCGTGCAGGGAACAACAAGAATACAATAGATGCCGTCTTCGTGAAATTCTTATCGCTCAGTTGTAACATAACTATTAGTTGCCAATCGTCCCGCCATAACTTTTAAAATCAAAAACTTGGACAGTAACCAAAATCATCATTGGAATACGTGGCTATTCCACCGGCGATTTTATTTCATTTGTGTTTTGAGATTTTTTGTTTGTTTTGTTTTAAGGAGACTATTATGTAGATACTTAACTTATCTATTATAAATTAAGTTATAATATGACAGAGACTTATTAATGATGTCTGCTACCATATTATAACTGAATTTATAATAGATAAGTTAAGTATCTACATAATAGTCTCCTTAAAACAAAACAAACAAAAAATCTCAAATCACAAATGACGTAAAATCGCCGGTGGTATTGCCGCCATAAATACTACCGATATCCACCTGTTTCCAATGTGAATTGCTAGCTGGGCCACTTCGTTATAGTTATAGCCTACAATACTTAATAAATTACTATAGGGCTATACTCCACTAAAGCCTTGCTTGATACCAAGTATCGTTAGAAGCCAGGGGTGGCCAAAAACACTAGCGGATCTAGAAATTTTTAGAGAGGGGGGGGGGGGGCTGAACTAGTGGATGGAAAGCCTATAGTCATGAGGTCTATGATAGAGTGAAGGCTTTTTTGAAAGTGCGTTTTATCTAGTGTAAGTTGGGTAAGAGAAGGGGGGGGGGGGGCGGCTTCAGCCCCATTAGCCCATAGCTGGATCCGCTAGTGGCCCAAAAATATTGCTTCCTGTCATTAGTCGCGAAATGTACGAATAATGCTCCGTTGTTTACAAAATTATGAAAGCAGCGAGAAAAAGTTTTCATGTAACTTTTGCTAAGATGAACCCGCTAGGCTAATTTTGTTTATCGCACTCAACTCAATATACTCTTGCAAGCTTTAAACTACCCTAACACAAGAATCAGCATATATTTATTGATGTTTATCATATGGACTCTTATCCCTATGTATAATGACAGTGGCAATATCTTTTCAGATTGGGACGGAGTAAGGTTATTTTAAGTTCGCTTAAAATTTGCAGTGGGTTGAGAACTGGATCCACCACTGGTCCATTACATTTTTATGGGCTGTGGTTTCTAACGGTAGTAGGTAACAAGAAAGGCTTTAGTGGAGTATAGTTTCTCTTCCCAAACCCCAACGGAGGTCCCTCGAATAGAAAATTACTTAAGCATAATCTGATGGCTGTTTGCTTATGAGTAAGTTTAACTTAAACAGCAGGGAACAGCGCTAAGATTGTGGAAGAAACAACAAGCAAACGAAACATTTTGTACTAAAGACTTCCATTGGCAATAATTGAATACAATTATAATAATTTTGTCACGGCATGAGATTTCCTTGTTTCGGGGACAAGGCTGTGCAACACTCGGCCGCCGTGAAAGTGCAGCAGACCAACCTTGTAAGCCTTGCGCATTCCCCCTCTCTCCCCGACCAGACCGCACCATAGTAGCTACTAACTTGTACCAGGTAAGACCTATCTGATTTTTCTGAGACATAAAACTTAAGGCTTATCTTATAAAATTACTGAAATATCATACCGTTTTAAACATTGTTTACGTTTCAAGTTTCAATTAGCTCAAAATAATTTTTGGTATAATTACTTTGTAGCAGGCAGCTAACAATGCCCAGGCTTGCCCATTTAATAAATAGTAGCGCAATTTTAGGGCATATTTCGATTAACTGAGCTTATAGGGCAGAGTCTTCAAAACGTTTCGTAAACCATTAATCATCCAGTCAATTTGACTAAATCACTTAATTAATTTGCCCTTCCACAACCACGTTTTGAAAATGGTCGCAAATGGGGCCGATCCAGTAGGGCAAACTAATTAAGGCTAAACATTTATTTTGGACAAATTGCGAATCTAATGCAAATGCTATAATTTTCTCATTCTCATGTACTAGTACGTGTTATGACATTTTGGATTGTCTCACTGTGCTGGGCTCCCGGCTATGGGGGGGGGGGGGGGGCTGAAAGGATTTTACCCTTCTTATGGCCTTGCAATTGACCAAGAAATTCGGCATTAGTATGAAACACTAGCAGCAGCTCAGAACAGCTTCTGAGAAGGGCTTTTTGTGGACGTAGGCGGAACCTACTTGGAACTAAAGAGAACGGCCCAAGATTTGCTGCAAACCAATCACTAGATTGAAACTAAATAAGAAGGCTTACTTGCACATTGAACCTTGCCCTGCCAACGACCCCATCGGGTTTTCAGACAATATTGGTAAATTTTTGGTTCTATTACTAAGCCAACCTAGCGGAGTTCGCAGGGCTATAAAGCCCTCTCTTACACTCAACTAGGAAGGCCCGGGACCGCTTGCTTTACATGCCCTCCGAAGAAAATGTAGTAAGTGTGGGACTCGAACCAACAACCTTTTGGGTCAAAGTTGGAGTCTGTACCACAACTCTACATGACCTGACTTGGTATTGTTTCTAGACATTTTCTAGGAATTTCGAGGCATTGGCAAACTGTTCACTCCTCGATGTCAACCCACACTGACTTCAAGCGCCTATGGGCAAGCTTAGACAGGCTTACCGTTGACATTGTATAACAGGTGTTAGGGAACGAGTGTGGTTCTTGGTAATAATGGATCAAGTTCAGCTCAATGCCCAAGATCAATTCCTCTACAAGTACATGTACAACTCGCATCATACCGGAATGCGTAATAAGCGTTACCAGCAGAAAACTCATTAACTATTCAATATTCCCACTATTGGCTAACAATAAAATACTATATTATATTTACAAGCCCAATGGCTCGACTTTGCGATGAAGCATTTACAAACCGACATACGCGTACTACTAGTAGTATGTACATTGTATATTTTTAATTACCCTTTAGGAGAATATTCCTAGGTCCATTCAAAATTAGCCATGGAAAGTTCTTGTTTGGGAGGTCAGACGCAGCAGAATTAGCGTAGTGTAGGTTATCTAATGGTACGTGGAATGCTGTATTCCCCAGCTTTATTCGGTTCATGTGTGATGATTATGGTAACCAGCCTCGTATACATTAATGAAAACAATAAAAGACAGATTATGAATGGACCATCCTCTTAAATCTCAAATACTACTCAATGAATAACATTGGGAAAATTACCTTCTAGTGTTGATTTTAAAATGTCATTTCCTCTTACAGTAACCACTTTCTTTGGTAGTTGGGAAAACATTAACACCCCCCCCCCCCCCGTTTTAAACCTGCCACCCCTGGGAGTATCTGCTGTTTTTCTCTTACCAGAGGAAAATCAACACACCCTTGGTGGGAACCACTATAATATTGCACATTATCTGTGACTTTGCAACACGCAAGCCATTGAAGGTAAAGTGTGGAGGCAAAAAATTTAATTTGAGATTAACGTCCCAAAACAGCCGGCCGCCATACCAAGTTGAATCCAGCGGACCAGAGCAGGTTCAAAGATGCATATAACTTGGTCGTGTCCACAGTGCCGGTAGGGAAACATGGAAGGACTTGTCCTGGTCACCTCCGAACTAATCGTGTGACTTCACTGTGTTTCCCAAGTGGTTCGGAATCCACCATAATCAGGAGGTCCCCTGTCCTATGGGCCCACACCGTGGCCTGGGACTATGTCCAACCATTCTACTAACGTCCCAAAACAGAGCTGCTTTTTACACAAATCAATTTTTCTTAAATCGGATAATCTCATATAAACAATTTAATGAATGTATCCGATTGACCCCTTCAGTCGCCTCTGTAGGTTAGTATATAGTCCACGCAAAATGAGAAAAGTATGGACATGGAATGTTTTGATCCTGTGCAACACTGTAAAAATATTTCTGGCACCATTTTGTGGTACCTTGTTGCATTGGATGCAAGGCACAACAAAAATTGTGCAAAGAATATTTTTACAGTGTTGCACAGGATCAAAACATTCCATGTCCATACTTTTCTCATTTTACGTGGACTATACTTGTGTTGAGTTACGGCACGTCGCTGATCGCAAGGTGTGTAGAGTCGCACAAGTACAAGCACGCTACCACCTTGCTATCGGGGTCGATTATTGAGGGGACAAAAATACTAACAATATCAAATGCCGGGTATGGAAGAAAATGTCTCGAATCATGAGTTGACCCTAAGGGAAACCTATAGCCTATGCTAGGTTACGTTATACACCCCAAAACCACCTTAATAACTTTATTTCACTTGGAAAGTCACAGCTGTAGTCAGTGACCACAAAAGGTACTGTAGAGCCGGTCTAAAAAATAAATGTACAAAATACGGTACGGTAAATTACGTTTGGACCAATATAGTATATAATAATGAAATCTGACAATGACAGTCGCTCGAGGCCTGCTGATATTAATATTTTTAAAGAGCACCCTTGGCACTGACATAATGAGCCTAGAGGTAGCCGAACAAATTAACTCATTTAAACTTGTAACAGTACTGAACCATTTGGTATTGTACATTGGTGACGATCAAAGTATGAAGTTCTTTTTATGGGGTCCTCTTATCCTAAGGACATCTTGAAGCTCTCAAGGACAACACCGTTATAAATAATATTCAGGAAAACCTATTGGCTAATTCTATGGATGTAGAACTTTAGCTCATTCCTTTATCGTGATTCCTAGGCTCTACCGCAATGGGATGAGAAATAATGAAGATTTCTTCACCAATACAGAATTTAACGCACTCCTTTATCGTGATGGGATGAGAAATAATGACGATTTTTTCTCATATGTATAATTTAACGCATTCCCTTATCGTGATGGGATGAGAAATAATGACGATTTTTTCTCCTATATATAATTTAACGCATTCCTTTATCGTTATTCCTATGAAGGCTCTACAGCGGCCCTACAGCAATGGGATGGGAAATAGGATTATCCAAGTACACAAGTGTAATGACTTCTCAAATGCCGTGAGCTGACAATGAGATCCACTTTCCTCCTAAAGACAGCAATTTAGGAAACCTGCCGTAGTACGACTACAACGGGAAACGATACTGAATTAAAATTTGCAAGACATAAAACGCCTAAAAATTGAAGAGAAAATACCAACTACCACAAGCCCTAACCACTTATTGCAAATTAGTTATAATGAATAAATTGAAATTGATTAATCGATTGGGACGCAATCAGTGGATGTCAGTGGGTTCCAGTATGCAAATGGGTTGCGCAAGGGACAAGTTATGATACGACCTAATAACACCTATAGTCAGACCCATACTAGCCACATGTCGTAGGCACTGTGTTGCAGTAATTCAGGGAGCTCAAACGAGGGTTTAGCCACCTCCGGTGATTACAAAAAATAAATGCTGCGGTTGAGAGATCTTAGGAGAGACACCCACCCCACCCTTCAACTTGTCTGGCCAACTTTATCCCCGTTTTATGCACAATTTCTTTGTCTAAACTTCAATATTGACAGGAATGGTAGACATTTAAAAATACTGAAAACACTCTGACGGACCAACGTTAGATTGTATTGTTCTTTGTAGCGAATGTAATGTTGTGTTACACCCCAGTAGAGGTGGGGCGTTACTTCTGTCGCTGTGATTTATCACCGTGACTACAATGGTCACTGCAACCACCCATTCCTACCCAAAAAAAAAAATACTGATGATTTGAGTCACTGTCTCACTGTCGCCGATTTAGGCTACATTTTAAATAGCTTTGTTTCTTATACTCTGATAGTCGCATGCAAGAGCAAGTAACTCGCTCAGGTTTAGCCTACGCACTAGGCATTCTTAAGCGAAATTCCCCAAAATGCTTTCCAATCGTCTCACGTAAGCTAAACATAAGGTATGCCCGAGGCTGTCACCGTGACTGCTCCATAACTGGCTAGCTTTTATTTTATATATATGTATATATATATATATATTACTACTTCTTAAATTTCTTAGCATAACTAAACAAAAGAATAACTGACTTTAATTGTTAAGCGAAACGAATAAGTCAATGTAACTTGTATAAATCACTGTCAAGTAAGAGAAGTGACAGTGACTTTTGATTACTCATACCAAGATTACTTAGATAGCACGAACAAAAGCAGTCACTCCAGTGACAGCAATCACCAGTATTTGTATCAGTGACTGTCGAGTCACTGTCAACGGTCACTGTTGCTCCTGGAAATATGTCACGCACCACCTCTACACCCCAGTCCCCACTTACACACAGCGATTTCTCGAACGACAAAAACTTAAGATAACCTCGCTGCTCGTTTTTAACATAGGGTTAAGTGTTTTTACTAGAATTCTAATAGCCTTTCAGAAAGGTGACACTACCTTATTATGTTAACACAGAAAATAAGTTTATATTGTATTATCGCAAAAACAAATACTATTAAATATTTAGGCGTTACCATTGATAAGCATCTCAAGTGGCATGAACACATTTTCCTAACATCAAAACGAATTAGAAGAACCTATTACAAATTAAGGAAGCTAAGGTGTACACTTAATGTTGATACTCTAAGACAAGTTTATCATGCTTTAGTCCAATCAATTTTCCAATATAGCATATTAGCCTGGGGTGGTGCTCATCCTTGCCATATATGCCCCCTAGAAACTGCTGTAAGAATAGCCATCAGGGTAGCTTTAGGGAAGCCTCGTCGCTACCCTTCAAATCTTCTTTTTAAGGAATTCAATGTCCTCCCACTGCCCTTGCTATATGCAAAACAACTTCTACTTTTCCGATTTAAAAGGGCAAAAACCATTCTTGGGCAAGGCGATTTCGTCCATCATAACATTAATACCAGACTTGGTACTGGACGCAACCTAAAAACTTTGAAACCGAATACGGAACACTTTATGCACTCGCATATGTATAAGTCTATTCCGTTGTACAATTCCCTACCGGACAACATAAAAGACACCGTCAGCATAACAAGTTTCAGGACTCTTATTAACTACCTAATTTCTTCCAACCCTAATAACATCACGTTCTTACTTGGCAACTAGAGTTAATGAAAATTGAGATATATACTGTAACGTGCGGATGTTCTCTTAGTGTCGATTGTGAACCAATATTTTCATTTTTTTTATTCTTTTAGCCTACATCAATTCAGTTAATGCACAATTATTCTCTATTAACGTTTAAATTTTTTTATATATTTATTTATTTATTACTTGTACTAATTTTCACTTGTGCTAATTTTTCACTTGTACTTTTAAAGGGGGGCCCAGCACGGGACCTTTCCTTTGGGCCCCTCCTCCATTTCTTTTTTAATATTGTAAATGTTGTTTTGATTTGATTTAATAAATTTGATTTGATTTGATTATGTTTGTCGCTGCAATATAAACTTTACTAACTGAGTTTACATACTCGTCATTAGGCAGTGAGCCGAAACCGGTTGTTGTGTATTTTATTTTATTACGTAAAACTGTACAATGTAATAATTTTTTTACAATAAGTGACAGCAAGTTTTACAGAGTTACTAAGGAGACTATTGTGTTTAAATGCCACCTTTCCAAGTGTCTGTGAGATTTATCGTAAAAAGGCACTTCACTCTATATACGTATACCAACCAAAAGCAAACTTATCTTATGTTTTCGAAAATAGCTTTGTATAAATGAGCTATTAAGAGAAAAACTGGACGCAAGCTTGGTGCCTGGATGAATTTGAAAATTCTGTGTACATTCGGTCTATTCATGGCAAAATCTCCGATCAACGGATCAACTTAATCCTTTCTGGTCACTCAGTTCATCGTATTATTATCGACTGTCTTAGAAATCAAAATATATAATTTGTCTCCCCTTCCCTGGCATCTGCAGGAAAATATTAAAAGAAACCTTAATATATTCATTCTTACCTTAATTGTTGTTTATTTTTTAAATCAATTTCTGTAATTGCAGAATGCAGCGAAATCTTTGGGGAAGCTGTGTCCTTCTGAGCGTGGTAGCCTGCGCATGGGGCTACGGCTCCGGAGCACCCAAAGAAGTCTGCGAAGACATGTTGCCCAAGCACCACGTCGACGCTCAAACCTCCGACTTCCCATATTCCGTTAAAATCGACAAGAAAGTCATCACTTCCAAAGACAAGGTCATCTTGACCATTTCGGCACCTAGCAATGAGGAATTTAAGGGATTCCTCGTGGAGGGGCGCGTTGGTAAAACCCCTGTTGGAAAATTCAGCCCCGGTCCTGGACACAAGCTGGTTGACTGCCCTCCTGGGAAATCGGTAAGGCTCTCCAATGAGGTTCTGTAGGGACAGTTTTGGTCACTAGGTTCGCTGACGACAAACCGATATCCATATTATTCAAAATGGCCGCCGTTTGCATGCGAAAACTAAGCTCTTAGCATCTAATTAATTCTTTTAATATTTTTTATAATATTTTTACTATGTCTGGACCTTATTTCGCTGCATATAATTTGATATATTAATATATATATTCTCCATTCCATGATTTATAGAAAAATATCACTTTAAAATAGTACGTAATTAAAAATCATTTTAAAATAGTATTGAGGCTTATGGAAAAATCAACGCTTTGATATCATTGCAACTGGTGCTGGCATCTACAAAATGACGCCACAAATGAACCCCATTGACAGAGAAATACGCGATGACCACTTCCAATAGCTCATGCCTATGGCACATAATAATCAATTGTTTCGCCTTTCCTGACTTCTACAGAGGGTTTGTTATTTCCTCGTTATGGTTAAACAAAAACTACGTTCATTTCTTAAGGATTATGTTGAGTAATTTTATTGGTACACTAGAGAAACAGTCAATCCATATCTGACACCTTCAACTATGCCAAACTATTATTCGACGAAGCAGTAGAATCCGGGATGATAGGCCGTGTTCGTTTAGAAAGCATACTTCCAAACGTGTACAGTATTATTCGACTTGGGCAGTGGCTCTCGTTCTCATAGTCATAAGGTACATTTACGTACGCAATATGCCAGTTTTTCGAATTGACCTTGTTCTATCGACCACACAGCCCTAATATTCACATGATATAAGAGATAATGTTTACCCAAAATATGTTATGTCAAATTTAGCTCGAGATAATATGCTTAGTTGTAAGAGTGGGCCGAAAGGCCCAAAATTCGCCAATATGGAAAATAAAGACGATTTTCTTTCTTTCTTTAATTGATTTCCATGATTAGGCAATACTTAATGGTGATAAAGTCATAAATGACATGAGGGTTATACCTCTCATCATTGCGGGCCTAACGCCCACCTCCCTCTGCAAGCATATGCACTTACAAAAGTTATCTATTTTTTTCTAGAATGCTGCCACCCACATCAATGCCAATGGAAAGAAATCCGTTCAACTGGAATGGAGTGCCCCACCTAAGCTAGCTGGAACGGTTCAATTTTACACAACAGTTGCCAAAAACGGAGGAGAATTCTGGGTAAAACAGGCAACAGGAACGGTCACCGTCAAGAAAGCTTAATCTTATTTATTTCAAAAAAAGTACAAAATCCCTTAAATTAATTTCAATAAACCGTTTCCATTGTTTATTTTGATAATTGTTCTAAAATCTAAAGCTGGCCATTCAAGAGGGCTCAAAACGGACTCGCGCCAAGCCAAATGGCGCGTCCTGTTCCATTTGGCGTTAGCGCCATTTAGAGGGGTCATTACGACTACGCTGAACCAGTCTCTCCAAATCTTTCAAATTGTATAGTGTAAAAGTACCTCTTCCATATCGTCACACTGTACAATTTGAAAGATTTTGAGCGACTGGTTCAGCATAGTCGTGATGACCCCTCTAAATGGCGCTAACGTCAAATGGAACAGGACGCGCCATTTGGCGTGCTACGTGGACACAAAAAATAAATAAATAAATAAAAATACATATATACAGATAAATGGTCATAATGTCATCACAGTCTAGCCATCTATGTTTAGGCCACCTATTACGCTATGGGTTTCAAGGTCAGATTTGGGGAGGAGAAAATATTAATTTCTTCGCGGACCATGTAAAGAACTTAGGAATTGGTGCACTCATCAAAGTTGTACGACCATACTCTTCGACTAGGGGTAGCTGACAACCTTTCAACGAAAAAGAAAAAAAAGTAAGTAGACGGACAGGACACTTTGATGATTGCACAAATTCGCAAGTCCTTTGCCAGGGTCTGTGAAAAAAATAATAATTCCTCTTCCACAAATCTGGCCTTGAAACGCATAAAGTAGAAGGGTGACCTAAAACCTGGACTAACAGACCTAAGTTAGATTTCTTACTTTTGAAAGTTAGAAATTTTCTGGACCGCACCAACTTCATTGTCTTTGGGTTGTATTTCCTGTAATATTTGATTCTATTAAAATAAAAAAAAAAAAAAAAAAAAACTGGGGCGCCCCTCAATGGTTTACTCTACACTATAATTGATAAATAATCCAATGATTTCTCATTGTATTTCTAAAATTACATTACCATTAATAAATAGAATAGGAACGTGCAAACAGATCAGATCTGTACCCATACGTTTTTGTTTTGCAGACATGCCTACTAAGCCGGGGTTTCCACATACGTCAATGGTCAATGAGAAATATGAAATTGACGTGGTAGCAGACATTTTCAGTATGTCTTTAATGTCTGCTAAAACGTCAATTTCATATTTCTCATTGACCATTGACGTATGTCGAAAACCCCCCTAACCTACATTTAAATAAAATATTGTCTTCTGGTTATCCCTACACATTTAGAAGCTATATCAGACATGCTACGAATACAATACCGTGTCCCATTACATTTATTTTAAATTTTAACAAGCGGGGCTTGGGCTTGGGACCACGTCGCGGCCCCGCCCCTTTGCGCCTGCTGCGGGCGGCAGCTCGCCTATTCGCAGCCTCGCATTAACGTGGTTCCATTGGGCATTACGCAGCTCACCCCTTCGGGGCTCGCATGACACGTGAGAATGGTCGTAGTATTCGTAGTGGCCCTATTTAGTTGTTGAACCCAAACCAAGCAGTTACCTAACAGAATGAAAATCTGGCGTTGCTTACAACCCCCATTCATAAGGGGCAACACAGGTACAGGCACAGCGGCACTCCACAACTCGTGATCCCTCCAGAACAGTCCCCCACACTTAGTTTATGGACATGGATTCATGGAAGTCTCCAACGGAACAACCAAACGATTCCACGCAATTTTTTAATTTTTTTTCTGTCATAACCTTCTCCTGTCAATAACAAACACAACAACAAAATTGTGAACAGCCAGCCGTTCATCAAGGCTCTGAAGGCTCAAGCGTGATGGCGTGACCAATGGAAATAGGGATTCATTTATATATATATATATGTAGATATACAGATTATTGACCAGACCTGCGGGCCTTCAATGCCGTTTGGTAATTAACCTGTTCCTTGGGGTTAAAAATTTAAACAAAACCATTTTTAATAGCACTTTCCATTGTAAAATGATCTTATTTACAATTTTTATCCCGGATTAAGTTTAAAATATTCGTCATAGAATCATAGTAGGCCCGCTGATGGCTTAGGCTTCCACCTAAATTCAAGGAGTAGGCTTGCAAATAATTGTTCTAGTGACATACTTATATATCATTGATGCCAAAATTTGATGGAACGGAGAAGGCAAATGATAAGATAACAAGTTACGATTAAAAATAAAGACAGAAATGTGACAATCAATGCATGACATACCTAGGGTTAGGTTAGAATTACGAGACGCCGATAGCAAGCACAATTAACAGCTCTATTTTAAATCCTACGCTGATTATTGTAGCAATATTATAAATGAAATATACTTACCTAACCCAAATATTCACGGCGGTTTCTTGTCTGAAAAGCAATGTACAAAAATTTTACTATTTAGAAATTAGAAATTTACCGAGCGCTAACTGTCATGGCGCCCGAAAACACCATAGAGTCAATAGAGAAAATTTATTATCAAAAGTGTAAACTTTTCAAAAAACTAAAATTGATATCGAGTCATTAAAAAAAGAATAAAAAAATACGTATTTTAAATATTAAAATTATGATATATATAATATAATACATACTACCGATATTCATCAATCCACTAGGGCTATGCTCCACTAAGGGGGGTATTCCATATACGTACAACGTCAACGAAAAATTGAAAAATGACGTTTTAGCAGACATTAAAGACATACTAAAAATTCTGCTACCACGTCAATTTACGTCATTTTGACGTCAATTTTCAATTTTTCGTTGACGTTGTACGTATGTGGAATGGGCACCTAAGCCTTGCTTGTTGATACGTTTGTTGATACCAAGTATCGTTAGAAGCCCAGGGGTGGCCAAAAAAACTAGCGGATCTAGAAATTATTAGAGGGGGGCTGAACTACCTCAGATGGAAAGCCTATAGTCAGGAGGTCTATTAATAATATCGAATAATAGGCATAATGTTTTAAATATGATTACGTATTGCCCAGTAGTTTTGGTACAGTAGTTTTAAAAACTTATTGAAGAAACTGTATAGCCTATATGTAGGCCTATACTGTATAATAAGTTTATAGGCATGTAATATGGATATATAAGTAGGCCCTATGTAAATTTATTCTGCATGCAGGAATTTGCTGAAAGAATCCTACAAATATTTATTAAAATGGGTCATCAAATCGGAACCGCGAGATGAAATGTAGGTAGGCCCTACTTGCGAGCCAATTGACATGAAATTGACTGAATGACTAAGATGTGCTAATTTTCGCTTTATAAATGCTCCCATTGTTCTTATTTAAGGTGCAAGTCGACATTCATAAAGCTAGGAGCTTATCCTAAGATTCACAAGAATAATGAGTGGCAAGTATTTTAGACCTATGGAAGTTACTGCTTTTTCATGATGTTATTAACATGCATAGTTTGTTGTAGGTTGCTAAACCATATTTTATAACTTATTTGGTTGGTGATGCTTGCTTGCACCTAAGCTTCCTTGCTAGGCCTACATCGCATTCGCTTGTACATATAGCCAGTGTATCACTGTATAGTCAGCCGACAGCCAACAGGGTTGTTAAATTGTTTCCCCTTTCCACCATTTTTGAAAACTTTATAGTGTGCATGAATAGGTACCGTAGGCTTAGGCGCCCATTCCACATACGTACAACGTCAATGAAAATTATGAAATTGAAGGTGGTAGCAGAATTTTTAGTATGTCTTTAATGTCTGCTACCACCTTCAATTTCATAATTTTCATTGACGTTGTACGTATGTGGAATGGGCACCTTAGGAACCTTAAACATAGGCTACGCATTTAAATATTTTATTTTTTACTTAATTTTTAAAATTTAATGAAATTCAAATGTAAGTTGTCAAGTTTGCACTCAGTGCGACGCACTGTAATTATTCCTTTAGTGTTGACCTCTTTTGTTCGGAGTTTGGACCTTGGATTACTCTGCAAGTGCGGTAGAGAACTATCAAACGGAAGTCGAGGTTCGAGAAATGACATGAAAATAGGGACATAAACTTTCCATGGTGGGAACAAAGCGTGTTTTTTGAATGTCCTAAAGATCTGTATAGAAGAATCCTCTTATCTAGGACCAAGCCAGTAGCCAGAGCCCAGGGGGGGGGGGGGGTCCAGGGGGTCCGGACCCCCCCCCCCCCAGAATGTCGGAATGTTTGTAGCGCACACTAAATAGAATGGATATTTAAAAATATTGAGGTTACCTCATCTCCCGTGAAGTCAGATGGACCCTAGCTCCTCCGAAAAAAAGAAATTCTGGCCGCGGCCCTGTCTAGGGCTAAATCATTTGAGTAACTGAGCTATATTCACCGTGGCGAATAGTCGCAGTTTAAGGCTTCGTCAAACCTCAACCTAGACCTGAATTGATAAATAAATAATTGATTGTTAAATGACAATTGCTACACACTTACACTGTTCCACGATATTTCATTTTCTTTACTTTTTTAGTCCACTTTGCTTTTCTATGGCTGAAACAAGTTTAAATTTTAGCGGGAATATGAAATATCTTGTTATTCGATCATTGTCGTCTTCTGCTGTTGAGTTGTGTGTACAAACACATTACACATTATATAATTTTTATTTTAGGTCATAACGAAAATAAGGTAATTTTGTTGTAAATATTATAAAATTACTTGTTCCAATTAATCCATTTCTTTAAAATAATGGCACTCCTTAAAACTTTACTCATTACAATATCTTCACAGTAATAATCCATATATTCCATTCTTGGCATGCCTTCTGATAGAAATTGAACTCGCAAGAGGTCTAGCTTGTCATAGTCATTAATAATGAGCAAGTTATATTTTCGTTAGATTCTCTAGGGTTAAAAGAAATTAACGATTGTCATTTAATCACTGAGACATTCCTTTAGTAGCTGGTAAAACCTACGCTGATAATAAATACAAAGTTTAGTGGGCGTGGCCTCATGATATCACATTCAATGTGTCCTATCTATCTGTTGACAAGCTCTGCACTATAATATAGAATTTAATCATAGCTTAGCAGTTAAATGAGGTCACAGAAACTGAGTTGGGTTACACAAGAAATTTGCCTCTTATGTTTTGTGAAAGAGAAACATTGCTATTCTGAAGAACTGTTTGGAACTCAGGCTTAGGCTTAACGTACCGTACCACCTACAAGCTTAGTTCTGTAGGCTCTAAATCCCATGGCGAATCTTCAATATACGTGCAGTACCTCAGGTGGGGTAATTACTAGCCACACCTATGCGAATGTATAGCAAGATCACAAAATTTTTTATTGTCCGTTGCTGACTTAATAAATTGTATCATCAAAACAAGACAAAAAAATTCCATTGTGTAGATTGCTGTCATTTTATTTTTAGAGTCGGCAACTATGGCGGGGGACGCGGGCTTTCCTGATTCGCATACTACAGAGACCCAGGCTACAGCTACCCGAATACATATGGACCTCACAATTATTAGGACGAAATATGGATATGTCAAGATTGCTGAAATTGTAAGTTAATATCAAACCTAAAAGAGCACCAATTAGTTCAGTAAAGAATACAAACCAAGACTGAAGTTATAAAGATAAAGACGGCAAACTGTTAGGTGAGGAGGACAGCATTATGAAACGCAAGATGGAGTAATTTAATGACCTTCTCAACCAACAGAGCGGCGCAACGTTTTACGAAGGGTCGCTTCCGTGAATTGCGGTGGTCCTGCCTCTGGCGATGATAGGAGTAGTGGAGGGTGCCATCAAAATAACGGAAAACAAGAATAACATCACCAGCAAAATGCTTAAAAACTCAGGACCAGAATTTGTGGGAGAACTACATGGCAAATAACCAGTATCTGGAAAAAGGAATGTATGCCTGAAGCGTGGGGAACAGGCATTATAGTGTCCATCTATAAGAAAGGTAACAAATGAGGTTGCGCAAACTACAAAGGAATACTACTTTCAAGGTGATCTCGAGTCTGCTTCTAAAACGGATTTCACCATACACTGAAGAAATGGGAGGCGAATATCAGTGTGGTTTTAGGCCAGTGAGGGGAATCGTATCTTTGAAACTGAACTGAAATCTCCGTAGTACAATAGGCCATGGAAAAATGCTACGAACAGAATACGAACCTACACATGCTCTTCTTTGATTTTGGACAAGCATTCGTTTCAATCTTGAAAGACAGCCTTTTCATTGCGATGGTTCTACAAATAATACCTAAAAAACTAGCTAATCTAGTGAAAATGACCATGAAAAACCCCAAAGCAAGCGTAGTAATAATATAGTAATGGGCAATGTGGAAACAAATTTCCTCTTAGCAGACGAATGAGACGGAAGACAGTAATTGTAAGGCACTTTAAGCTTCACTTTTTAATCTAGCCCTGGGGTTGACTTTGCAGAATATACTGGAGAGTGGAACTGTTGTCCAACATGGCCAAAATGATCTGCGCGTGCGCTGATGACATCGTCATAATTGCTAAGAATGAAAGAGAACTAGGTCATCCTTTCAAGATTATGTGTAAGGGGCCGAGGTAGGGAAACGTAGGACCGGAAATAAACGTAGCAAAACCAAATATTTAGTAATGTCAGCCTAAGAAAGGAGGTGAAGAGAGAACAACTTGACTGTAAAAGGGATGACATTCGAAAAGGTTAAGGGCTTCGTCTATCTAGGAGCAGAAGTGAACATTTGCAACAAAATAAATATACAAACATGGATAGAAGAATAATGGCTACCATTGTATGTACTTCGGAAACCTAAAAGTCAAGACTAATATCCAGACGTACGAAGTTAAAGATCTACAAAACCCTTGTAAGATCGGCGCCAATAAACTGCGAGCATTGGAAAGGACGATAATAAGGCGAATCTATGGATCCCTGTACGAAAACAGAGAGAGGCGTATAAGAAACAACTTGGAAATACAGTAGATGTAATACTCAATAGAGAAGGCATAGTACGTTTTGTAAAAGCGCAGCATCCAAGATGACTGGGACATGTCGTAAAGAATGTCAGAGGACTGGGTGCAGAACAAAATGTACAAAGCAAGCATGACGGGAAGACTGCTGGGACGTCCACAAAATCGCTGAAAGGACGAACTAGAATTCGACCTCCGCGATTTGGGAGTCCGTAGATTGTGGAGCGTCGTACCAAACTGAGATCACTGTAGGAGTGTTGTTGAGCAGGTGAAAGCCCGTCGAAGGCTGTAGAACCAGAAGAAGAAGATCAAATCGCTCGCTTTGAGTTACACATAAAGACAAAAACAGAAGTAGAGAGTGAATCATTAACATCTAGCTAAGTCGCCAAAACGCGATGAATAATTATGACTAGATGTTACTCATTTCGTTTTTATCAACCAATTTCAAGGTTCTAACCAAGAACTTACACCACCACAACATCATAAAAATCGTACCTCATCAGCTCATGAAAGCCTATTATTTTATTGTTTCAGTTGTTCGATCTCATCGGGTTTATTTGCGTGGTAAGCAGTGGGCACAATCTCCATTCTCGTGGCACGTGGTTTAACACTGTAGCGTTGGCCGGACTGTGGTATAGTGCCATTTTATTGGCCCTATACGTTTTCCACTTACCGGAAAAACTATCTATGATACCGTGGAAAAAATTGGAGTTTTTTTTCTGTGTTGTATGGGCATTCTTCTATCTCATAGCAGCTTCTCTTTGCGCTAACTTTGGATATGATGAAGCACTGGCTGCTGCTGCGGTAAGTATTTTTATGGCCTCTTCAAAAGTGTCAGGCCCCTTAGGCGGGTATTCCACTGGGCAATTTTACTTCAAATTTGATTTTGTCATTGACGTTTGTTTTGTTTTCAGGAGTCTATTATGTAGATACTTAACGTAACTTACTTAACTCTATTATAAAATTAAGTTATAATATGGTAGCAGACATCATCATTAATAAGTCTAGTTATCATATTATAACTTAATTTATAATTGATAAGTTAACTATCTACATAATAGTCTCCTTAAAACAAAACAAAGGTCAATGATAAAATCAAATTTGAAATAAAATCGCCGGTGGAATACCCGCCATATTCAGTATTCCTAAGCTCCACTCTATGGCATTTCGAAATGGCTAGTGGTGAAGAAGTTGGAATGCGAGTTTTAAGGGATCATTAACATGCTATCCAGTGGAATGCTTTACTTATCCAAGAATATATTCGGCAAGTTAAAAACCCTCTCCTGTAATCGCGTTCTTTTGTTTTTCCACTGACAAAAATGCCGTGGCTGATCTATAATTTTAAGTAGTAAATAAATATATATTTCTGTTAAATTATTCAATCAAGTATTCAACCAGAGCGTATTAATAAAGTAAAGTCGTCAAAATCAGGTGTCAATGTCGGGACATGTAGAGTAGTGGTACGGACTCTGACTTTCACCCGAAAGGTTGTTGGTTCGAGTCCTACACTTCCTACATTTTCTGGCCATGCTTCGGAGGGCATGTAAAGCAGGCAGTCCCGGGCTTTCTTAGTTGAGTGTAAGAGAGGGCTTTATAGCCCTAACTCCGCTAGGTTGGCTTAGTAATAGAACAAAAAGGTCCTTATTTATTTATTTATTAATTAATATGCTAGTGCCTAAAAATGTTTCTTTAAGTCTCAAAGCAATTTAGGGAAGCTTTCTTTGAATAGACAATAGGGACATCCAATATTTCAGTATCCAGGGGTTACAAAAGTAGCATAAAAGAATTATTGTAGTTGACATGAGTGAAAATATTGTAGTTTGTTAAAAATATAGTTTTATATATTTGTGGATTATGGACAAATAGATAATTTATTACCTCACTCCTTTACCGTGCTTTACCTTTCTTTATACGGACGAGTGAGCCACAGCCACCTGTACAATTTAACCCGTGCCGGTGTACCAAACCAGAGCCGTGAGGTGGGGTTTCCACTGACCTCTCATTGCAGAATACAAATGACATTGACGGAAATTTGAATTTTTCTTTTTATAGAAATCGATTAAAATGTTTGTACTTAACATATCCCATGACCCCATTTTTTAATTTTAGTTTGTTTGTGATTTTACTCTATGATCATTGATCAATTTTAGCTATGGCATAGAGTAAAACAATAATTTCCGTCAATTTCATTTGCATTCTGCAATGAGAGGTCGGTGGAAAATACGTACTGCTTGTACATACTGCATGTTCTCAATCTCGACGATTATTCCAAATTTGATCTATTTCTATTTCAGTTTTTCGGCTTCGTTGCTATGGTGATCTACGCAACTGACGCATGGTTGTCGTTCACTCACTTTAAGAACATCGTTATTGTAAAAACATCTACGCCAACGACTACAACGCCGACTCATTACTAATTGGGTTACTAATTGGGCCCAGCTGTATTTTCTTCATTCTGCACACCACTTTATGTTTTATCTATTTTTTTATTTTTTTTTACTGAAGAGATGGGACACTTGCCTCCCGCCAAAAAGATAATTTTGAATTTCAGTGGTCACGTCTCAGCCATTGAAAAGACGTGGCAGGTTCCCCAGACATTTTTGGCCGGAGTAAATGTCCCATCTCCCCAGTATAGAACTCTAGTTTCAGCTGTAATTATCACCTACAACACCCAATCCTTCGTCACTCACATATAGCACGCCTAGCCCTGACATCGGCGTTGGGAAGCATTGTGTGATTAATGAAGTTTTTTTGTAGGACTCAACTATGGCCCAACAGAACAGTTTCGGTTTGGCTTCTATGAAATAACCGCTTATTAAACTCATTGGAAGTCGTGTTACCTTAGCAACCAAGCAAAAACTGAACTGAACTAGCACTAGCGTCTAGTTGATGTCAACTTCCTCCTGTTCCGATGGTCTAAGCAAGCATGGCTTCCGTTCGGTGACGTTGTAGGTTGGCGTCTGGGACATAGCGCTGTAGCCTATGCAAACTTTAGAAACAATTAACAACCTTCTAAATACTCACCTTACAGAGCTAATCACTTTCACACATATTGCGTAGATAAGTAACAAGCCCAAGCTGGGTTTAGAATATTATTTAAATAATGTGTATGCATGTTCATATTGCATGCCGCACACTTTATTAATATGATTATTATTTTAGGATTATTTACCTTGGTCAGCCCTTTCCGCCGAATCTCCATAGATTGTTAAGAGAAATTGATTTAAAATTCATTTAGTTGACAGACTGACTTCCGTCCATATTTTTTTTTTTTTTACAAAATAAGAATTGTATGAGTTGTCAATATGAGCTGTAGAATTGGATTCGACATTGATTTGTGACTATCAACTCTGTGTATAAAATTAGCCTCACTTCTTCTACTGCAAAAGTCATATAACGTTGACTAACGATTAGCAGCTAGAACTACAAATTTAGTGGACCCTGTGCTAATTTATATTTTAATATTAATAATTTAAACTTGAAAGACATTTCTTGTTCATAAGTATCAATTCATCATGATCGATTATTGAAACTTTATTTTTGAGCTTTAAGGTCCGGTGTACACGGCAATGAAACTGCCACGGGGCCTAAAATTGGTACAAATTTACAATTCAAAACATTTGTTGGACATTTTGAAATGGTGCTCTACCCATTATATTCACGACGTGACGATCTATTTTGCATCAATTTACTGTAGCTTCGGATACTTTATAATTACAAAGGTTTTCACGGTCGGAGTTACGTGACGAAGCAGTAGAATCCGGGATGATAGGCCGTGGTCACTCAGAAACCGTACTTCCTATCATACCGGATTCTACTGCTACGCCATATTTTATTGTGCATAGATTATATTATTCTGGCCTACATTGGAAATGTAAAAGTCAGTCAAGGCATGCCTTATTTTGTCGTAGTTTACTTGTACACATTTAATTACTTGTTTAATCTTTTACAATTTTCTTATTGGCTGTTAAGATCTAATTAAAGATTGGTGTGATACTAAAGTAATATTGTACCTATTACCTTTTAGAGGAAAAGACATTTTTTTGTTGTTGTCATAGTGACATACTTCTGCCGGAAAATGCCATTTATTGAAGTTGCGTGCTATAGCAAGTTCGCTAAGACAACTGTTTCTTGTAAATCATTTTTATGACATGTAAGCTATACCATAATGCTTTAGAGTAGAATTCGTGAGTGATGTTGTAAACAATTAAAAAACCATTTATTCTATATTTTTTGTCGCAATCGTAATTACGTACCTGCATATGTAAATTATTTAAGCATTTGTACGATACCATGAAAGGTAATTTAAATATTTGCATTTTTTGTTCAACTCAGGGTGAATCCTGTAAATTTATGTAAATCGTAGACAAAAGTAAAGTAGGCGATGTTTCTGTTAGTTCTTAAGAGAGGAGTAGTCTCTTATTGGTACAAATATATTAAAATAATGGTAATATTTGGCGAATATGGGGACGCTTTATTAGAATAGAATTTGGGGATGTAAGGTGACATTCTTCAAGAGATGGTGGCTATTGAATGTTTATCAAGTTTTTTCTGAAGCTTTAAATTTTAAATCCATGTATTATTATTGCTGCCTTTAAGAGGCTAATAACATTATTCTATGCCTCTTTGATCTTGTATTACTAAAAAAATTACTGTCAAGCTTCGTAGGTAGGCCCAACTTAACTCTTAAGAATCTTGAATCAATCCTTGGTATGAATCTCTACTATACACTAAGGATGGCTGCTAAAACAATTTAATACGAGATCGGATGTACTAGTAGCATGTTACGGTTTTTAATTTTTAATTATTGTAGCCTGTAGGCCTATCTATAAGAAATTATGCACATCACCTATGTATATTTTAAGCTATTTTTATAGCACTACACTTAGTGGCGGATGGCGATTGCCTTAAATTAATTATTTATAGAGAAATCTATTATTTTATTGCAACGAATATTAACAGAACATATTATTATGGTATACATGTTAATTTATTAATAAATGATTTTAATATAATTATTTTGGATTCTTGAAGACAGACCTCTTGCTCTGAAAAGCTGGCTAGATTAAGGCAACCTATGGGCTTCCAATTAAGCCCAAAATAATCATTCAATTACTTTTAGCTGGGCTTAGATTTTCTCTTAACTTAGCCATAAAAAGTTTCTGGAATAAAAGAAATCGTTAACCAGCTAGGATACTTAGAAAATTGAACTGGTTGAAAAACTGCTGAAACGTGCCTCAGGTTAAGGTTCACTGCCAAATTTTCCACAGAATAGAATACTGGCTGACAAGTAATTGGAGGAATTGAAACATAGTGTTTATTCCAATAAATGCAAGTATCGTATATTCCTGAAAACGAAGAAACCCGGTTTCATTTTTTTTTTTTAATTTCTGTTCGCCTAGTATTCTTATTTTACCGCTCTAACATACTAAATATGCTGATGATTTTAACCTCAATTTATATTTGAAAAAGATCTTGAACTACTCTTAATGCTTAAGGCTTCACTAAAATTCACTTGTTTTGAGATTTTTTTCTTTGTTTTATTATGACTATTATATTGACTATGAGATTTTTTGTTTGTTTTATTTTTAGGAGACTATTATGTAGATACTTAACTTATCTATTATAAATTAAGTTATAATATTATTAATGATGTCTGCTGCCATATTATAATTTAACGTAAAATAGATAAGTTAAGTATCTACATAATAGTCTCCTAAAAATAAAACAAACAAAAAATCTTAAAACACAAGTGAATTTTAGTGAAGCAAATTTGCCGGTTGGAATAGCTGCCTAAGATCCTTACAATTGCAATACATATTTTGTTGGCCCCGAGTTCCAAATCTCCTTCTCTTTCTTTGTTTCTGAAAAGAAAGAAAAGAAAAATAAATGTATTGTAGAAACAAATGTTGAATTTAATGCGATTAACTAACGAGACTTCAAAACATTTCTAACAACATTTCTAAAAACGTAAAGGTACAGCAAAACAGCTAGAAATTTGATATGATTATGATATACTTACATTTGAAGCAAACGGTATATCATTGCATCAGCCCTTCAGAATTTCGGACCTCGTGCCAGCGGCCGAGTTTATATCGTTCATTTGCCGTTTTTCTCCATATTCCATACACCAAATCAGCACAACCAATATGCTGATAACCGTAACTCTCACAGCAATTCGGAGAAAACGGCTGAAAATGAAATATAATTAGACCTAAGAGGAAGCTGGCCCTTGACATTGCAGAATGTACATGACGTTGACGTGGTAGCAGACATTAAAGACTTATTAATGATGTCTGCTACCACGTCAACGTACGTGCATTCTGCAATGCGAGGTCAATGGAAACGCCGCCTAAGAGAAAGCTGGCCCTTGACATTGCAGATTATTAACAGCGCATCCACTAGAAGACACAAGAACGCTCTATATACCAGCGCAGCAGGACAGCCATGGGAAACTTTGGTAAAAAAGTCCTGCTTTTGTCGCCCGTTTTCGCTGCTCAACAGGCCACGACTACCTGCAGGCTCACCTGTTTCACCTAGGCCTGGTTGCTTCAGACCAATGCCCACTCTGTCTCAGCGGACGCATGTAAGCTGGCCACCTAACGTGTCAATCGATTCAGAGCCCCAACAATGGCATAACACCACTATATTGGCAGGCGCGGCAGGCACCAGATGGCGGTAACGACTAGAGTGGGCGTTGGATAAAGTAAAGTAAGTGAGTACACTGGCCACCCTTGGATCACCCCAAAGTTGGATGGTTTACATTTTCTATTTATTTTATTTAGTTAAAAAGATTTGGTCTCTTCAATTGGTAGAGGACTATTTCATACACAGAGTTTTAAACTTTAAATTGAGAGATAACCGGAGAGAAAAACCTTATTGGTTTAAAAACTATCTATCGTAGAAGAAATAAACCTCGTCATATTCATACATGGTGTGTAGGCATCACTAACATCGGTCACCAACAGTTCTAGGACTTTATGACCCCTGCAGACATTTGCACCGTTAAATGGGGGTTGGACAAAATGCTGCTTACACCCCTTCAATCCCCCCCCCTCTTCCAAAAACACGGCATAATATAAGAAAGAGCTCAGTGATACCACATGTTATGTTCTAGTATTACCTTTATATGAGCATTAGGGTGGAGAACTTGTTGTTAACGTCTACGTAAGATTGACATTCGTCGTCATCAGTTGTAGATTGAGTATTAGACACTTCCTTTACTACACTCCTCTTCTTCTTCCGTTTCCTCTGCCTTTTGTCGGCCACATTAGTGACATTTGGGAAAAATCTGTACAAAAATATAAGGATAATTCAAATGCTCATTTTCTGTTTGGAAAACCACAAAATCAACTTCCGAAGATTTCTGACGTTGACGCGTATTCTAGGCGTGACGAGGTGACCGTGACTACTTCACACCAGACTCAGAAATCTTCTAAAGTTGACTCTGTCGTTTTCCAACTACCCATTTGCAACAATGACAAAAAATCGTCCGAGAGTTCTCGTGCAAAATCGTCAGCGAGTACCTGGCCTAAGAAAATGTTTTATGCAACCGCACGATTCGGGACGTTGTAATCACCAATATGCCCCCCTATTCCCTTGGTAATAATCTAATAATTAGTGTTGGATGGACCGAGGATAACACGTACCTAATTTATTTAAAAAGAAACAGAAGAAGATTCTTACTTTTCAAGTTTATTGTAGAACTCTTCATACATCTCAGCAACAGTCGCAGTAGGCTGGAGAAAGTGAGATATGATATACTGCAGTACTTCACTCCTGCTTACTATGTCTAAAAACACGTTGTATGCCAATGTCCCCGAAAAAGAATCGGTCACTTTGCACGGTTTAATAGGTAGTCCGAGCATGACGTTTAGGATAGTGGCGTGATATAGAATGGATTGGAACATGCTAAATACGTGTAGAACCGACGAGCTGAAGCTGGAGCGCGCGTTATCCGTCGTTTTGCGCATTGAAATAAACATAGAAGTAAATTTTTTTAATTCTTCGGCGTTAACAGATACTGATCTAAACAGGCCGACTTTGTTCAGTGCCTGTGAACTCAGGTACGAAAGAAGCAAGGAATGCATGTGGTAAGCTGATGCCTTCTGTGAAAGACTCCACGTTATTAGGCAACTTAAAAACATTTGACACTCATCCAATATCCCATCAATAATCACCACATCCTCCTCCTTAAGACTGAGAGAGTCAAAAACAAATTTTCTTCGACTGGAGAATGACGCCTGCCTTAACTGATCTAAAGTGCTGTCACTTGGAAGAGCAGGTATAGTTTCACATATTAAACGAAGTTTATCTCGAATGTAAAGCTTCAGTTTAGGTGGGTTTTCTCGTCCAGAGAAAATTAGGGAGTAAATCGCAGTGATAAGGGGTATTGAATTTAGGTGTGCAGACGGTTCTTTGACATCTTCAATTTGTAACTGAGTAAAATAAGTCTGAATGCAAGTCATGTCTATTATAAAAGACGGAAGACGACCGTTCCACAACAAATTTTTTATTTCATTGCTGACACTCAGTGCACTTTCAGTACAGATAATATTAACCCTTTCGTTCTCTAAATTAATCTTTGACTTAGCTCCTGTTGCTGAGTAATTTTCTTTGGCAGCTGCTAGATTTTCCAGAATGGTATGGCGATCTTTTTTGGAAATATGCTGTAACATTTTTGATACAGCTGATTCTTCCGACTCATGTCTTAGCCATTTAAGCAGACCAATAATTTTCCTTTCCGAAGCGTTAGGATTTGATGCATGCTTTGCCTTCGGCAGAGGAATTTGATTAAAAAAATTCTGAAACACGTGTTTTTCCACATAATCATTACCCAACGCAATTGCTAGAAATGGAAGATGCCCTTTCTTGAGACCCGAATACTCGTTTAGAAAATCTTCGACGTTGTACATAGAACAAGAAAGGCCCATGGCGTCTTTAGTGTCTACTTCAAGGTGAACGGTGTCAAACGGTATATACAGTACATCATAAATAAAAAAATCAGAGTCATAGCTCATAACGGGGCATTCTAGCTGTCTAGCTATAACAGCGATCTCGCAATCAGCCTCAAATTCTGTCTGAATAAGAGTAACGCCACAGCTCTCAACAGCCTCGCAAAATACCAACTTCATAAATAGAGGGAAAAATTTAGTGCGAGAGTAAGAACCAAAAGAGGTTTTAAGAGTGAATAATTTTGTTCTCAGACGCTCCATTACCGTTGCGATTTTCTTAGATTCATACCCTCCGTCCATAATCACAATAGGTATAATATTACACTTTCTCAATAAAGTAAAAAACCTTTTGACGATAGCATAAAACTCATCGTAGTCGCCTCCAAATGCACTATCTCTGCGCGTACACCATTTATACAGATGAGATGCTATGCAATTCCCATCTACCACAAGTTTTGAGTCTCGCAGAATAATTGGCTTTAAATAACGTTTCGAGTTGGTTGCAATGAACGTAGTCAGACCTCTTACACCCATTTTCAAATCAATCTCATGTGCTGGCTTATTAGTGCCTCGTTGATTATGCTCTAGGAAATGAGTTCAAATTTCGTTTACTGTTCTTACAGCCTATTGACCATATTGTTTTGGTGTGATCTGGCTGCATATAAGCCAAATTCTTAAATTTAAAAAAAAAAAAATTCACTATTCACTTAAGTTTATTGTTGACGTGTTTACATTTTACGATGACCTTGACATTACTGCGCAATCCTTCCGCCATCGCCACTTTAAAGTTTCTTCTGCTTCAAGGTGTCCGCTGTGTGTGTTTATATTTTTTATTTTTTTTTTACTACTACTAAAATTTTATTTAGTAGACAATTTACACGAGCACTTGTTTTGGAAACGTTTTTGGATTACATAATGTTTTTATCCGATATAGACATGCCCCTACTTTTATATCCTAGCAAACTTTTATAAATTGAAGTTATCAGTGTTATCAGTGAAGTTATTAGCTTGCCTTAGCGAACGCTATTGCCGTAAAAGTGTTAAAGAAAATGAGAACGTAAGTGTAAGAAAAATAATTTTATGCAAGAGATAAACCTCATGCTCATTGGGTTTGTTACTTGTTACTCACTACCCACATTTCCCCCAGTCGAAAAACGCATGAACGTACATAGACGAACATGGTTGGCTGTTTAAGATCAAAAATAGTTTTATATTGTAGCTTTGAACGAGCCTTCAATGATCTGTGCCGATGGAAAATGTAGACGGCGTCATTTATTGGTTCGCTTTATTGCAGGGAACTGCCAAATCAGAATGTCGACCTTCATTTAAAAGTGTCCAACTATGAAGAGACTGTCAAACAATTAGACATATATTACGGAATAGGTAAATTATATTATTTAAAAGGAAGTAAATTATTGTAAACAAGTAAGGCTGGAAGTCGGATTTTTAGCCCACCTGCTAAAACCTGGTAGGTTAGGCTATTGATGAGGGCCTGCATCGGCTGCATCGATACCTAGAGAAACGAACTCCTTTTTACACTTCCATCCATTATTTGGTTCTTTATGGGTCCTCGGACTATAGCTTTTACAAGCTGATTTTGGGGAGGTGCGTAATTTAAATTGCTTAGGATTCTAAGATGAATCTTAGTGAGAAACAGTGCGCGTCACACTCTCCCTAAGAGTCTCCATAGTTCTGAGGTGTTGGTAACTTGAATTAAACAGAACCGTACTTCACATGTTCAGCTGTGAGATATTTGATACTAATATGAGTAAATCATTGAATCCTACTAGACGATTTTTTTTTTTTTTTTTTTAATTACACTATAGCACTAGGCTTCCGCCATCAGCTTTTTTGCAGCCCAATACAATACAAAATAAAAATAGAATCAGCTTTTTATCAATGAAACCAATGCCCCCCTATTCTATTACACACTTGAATATTGGAACCATATGGGTCTAAGAAAAATTCAAAAGTGTAATAGGTATTTCTTGAATCGAATAAACGTTGGATCGAATAAATATTCGATTGTGTAATTTAAAATTATTTAAATTTTAATGCTCGTAAATTTTTTTCAGCTAAAAGGCAGCTTCTCAATTACCAATGTGCCATCACAGGGCTATTCCCCGTTATTTCTTCCGACGACAAGGTTGGAAGTGTGAGGGACAGCGTTTACTGTGCCGCAGCTGTTTGGAGTCTATATCAAGCCTACAGGTAGACTTATAAATTAGGTCTGAACTATAAATAAAGAAATAAGGACTTTTTTCGTTCTATTAGTAAGCCAACCTAGCGGAGTTAGGGCTATAAAAACCTCTCTTACACTCAACTAGGAAAGCCTGGGACCGCCTGCTTTACATGTCTAGAATGGCCAGAAAATGTAGGAAGTGTAGGACTCGAACCAACAACCTTTCGGGTGAAAGTCAGAGTCCGTACCACTACTCTACATGTCTTGACTACTAGGAATATATGGCCATAACTAGTGGCTACGCGCTTCTTGTTAAATCTCTCGATATGAAGTAGGCGGAGCAGGCCTACCATAAATAGGCGGGGATTCCACCAACGTCAATAGTGATAGTAAATGTAGTTTTGACGTGGTAGCAGTCATTTTTAGTGTGTCTTTAATGTCTGCTACCTCGTCAAAACTACATTTACTATCACTATTGACTTTGGTGGAATCCCCGCCTTATGCAATTTGAAAATGATGCGCCATTTTCTGGCCATCGGCATCACCTGAAGCTGGATGCCAGTAGCAAGAAGTAAGTAAGTAAGAAAATGATGGGCTCTGTATATTACATTGTTAGCCTATTGCTGTGAGAAGGAAAAAGTAAGTGAATTTGTCTAAAATATTTCATGGATTGCGTGAATATGAGTCTACCCCTCATCTTGTTTTTTTTTTGTAGAAAAAATGTAATGTATACTGATTTGTAAACAAAAATGGGTTAGCTGGTAGATTAACCCACAGAACAACATAATATATGAATTAACCTTTCGTGGCTAAAGGTCGCCTAATACAATATAAGGAGGTTTTTAATTTAATTTCATTCTCTCCTTGTGCCTGACACAGGGGCATCGTGTAATGGCCGTAAAACAGATGAACGGACTATACGAGTACATTAAAAATTAAAAATAAAATACTTACATATAGTTTCCGTTGGACACAGGGCATTAATGCAGGTTTTTTTTAGGCGCATAGATGATGATCGTGGCAAGTCATATGAGCTGGGTCAGGCTGCTGTTAAGTGCATGCGAGGCATCCTGAAGTGCTGGATTAGACAGGCCCCGAAGATTGAACTCTTCAAGAAAAACCAATGCAATGCAAATGCCCTCCACTGCAAGTTCCATTTAATTACTGGTGATCAGGTCTACTCTGATACATATCCCCATCTTCAGGTAATAAGGTTCTCTTGTTTGCTATAGTATACTACGAGGCGATTTGGAAGTGCTGATGTACATTGTATTGCCGTATTATATGGTATATAGAACACTGACATTAAATTAACTTTGGTTGAAGAGGTAACCGTTAAGTGGTGATAGACACGCGTTGGTGAACGAATCATTGTAATATTCAAATTGAGAAAGAACCTAGACAGGCTCCCAAATAGTACCAATGGGCGATAGTGATATGTGTCCATTAAAATAATTCAGTTATTCTAAAAGTTTTTGATGTGAAACTTCGTATTGGGAGGGCTATGAAATTCTGATCCGCGACCTTTCTGTGTGGGCAGCTCCACTCTCATGTTTGTCTGGAGGAAACTGTTGCGATTGACCGCTTGGTGTCTAGCCTCGCTTGCCTTCGGGTATCAGGCGGCTATTTCACTGGCAAATTTGCTTCACTAAAATTCACTTGTGTTTTGAGATTTTTTGTTTGTTTTATTTTAAGGAGACTATTATGTAGATACTTATCTTATCTATTATACGTTAAATTATAATATGGTAGCAGACATCATTAATAATGTTATAACTTAATTTATAATAAATAAGTTAAGTATCTACATAATAGTCTCCTTAAAATAAAATAAACAAAAAATCTCAAAACACAAGTGAATTTTTGTGAAGCAAATATGCCGGTGGAATAGCCGCCTTAGGGAAGAGTGAGACGTACTTACTCTCTTCTCACTTTCTTTGCCATTGTCCGTGGTTGATATTCAAAAGTGATTGATGAATAATTTAAGTGTGGCCCTATCATTCTAACTTTTATTGTGTGTCTACGACACACCCTTTTTTTTCTTAAACTTTATTCGTGAGGTCAATTCTTGATCCGGAATTCCACTCAAACCAATAGTGCAGTGGCACAAAAAATTGTTACTTTTGAAACGTCACAATCTATAAATCTGTGTACTGTATATTGCCATTATATTACAGATCGATGTAGTGTCATTGTATCTGCTGTACCTGGTACAAATGATAGCGTCAGGTCTGCAGATAATATACACGCAGGACGAGGTAGCTTTTATTCAGAATCTGGTGTATTACGTGGAAAGAGCCTACCGAACACCTGACTACGGTGTTTGGGAACGTGGAACCAAGTATAATGATGGTACGCCTGAAATTCATGCCAGGTATGTACTTGTATAAGTAGATTCGTTTCCATACTTAGGTAAGGATGTCTAGCTTACGCCTGTTAAATATCGACTTTTTTGTTCTATTGCTAAGCCAACCTAACGGAGTTAGGGCTATATAGCCCTCTTTTACACTCAACTAGAAAGGCCCGGGACCGCCTGCTTTATATGCCCTCCGTAGCATGGCCAAAAAATGTAGAAAGTGTAGGACTCGAACCAACAAGCTTTCGAGTGAAAGTCAGAGTCCGTACCACTACTCTACATGTCCTGTTACTGCGTCAATGGTAAGCCTTGTCTGAGTTGGCCATTGTCACTTGCAGGCGGAGTTGGTTGACATGTAGGAGTGAACCCGTTGGCGAAAGGCTAGAAATTAATTCGGAAGCAATACCAATGGTGTCCGAAAACCGACGGGGTCGTTGGCGGGGCAAGGTTTAATGAGCCACACTACATGTAGTCCTACGCCCATACATAATAAAATGTTCTTAACGAGTTCAAGTTACAATAATGAAGAAAGTGGGAGAAATACGTTTGGTCTGGTCTGTAGAGTGTGCCCATCATTCAGGAAATGTGAGTTAGTCTAAAAGTGCCGGAAAACTTGCCAGTTAAACAACTAGTTCCGTTCTCATCTTTTTATGTACGTGTTTCATATTAAACTCATTGGGTGCCTTTTAAGCGCGATCCGATTAGCGGTAATAGCTCTCATGTTATGTTACATTGTTGCGGAATCTCCATTAATTTTCTTTTGTTGTTTTGCAGTTCTATTGGAATGGCAAAGAGCGCGTTGGAAGCGATCAATGGCTGTAACCTATTCGGAGAGCAGGGGGCTTCATGGTCAGTTATTTATGTGGACATAGATGCTCACAATAGAAATAGAAGTATCTTCGAGACTCTACTGCCGAGGGAATCTAGTTCTAAGGCAAGTCACAACTTAGATAAATTGATGCCGTTTTGTTTTTAACTGTTATTATGAATTGCGACATGTGTTTACCTAACAATGACCCTCAGGTCTAGTTGTTGTTATTAATAACAATATGATGGATATGATGAAAGAAATTATATCCGAAATAGGAAATCTACAAAAAACTGGACAAAGGAAAAAATGATAGATAGGCACATTGTAAATGTCAAGCGCTGAAGTGGAACATGGAAATGGAACAAAAGAAATGAGGGTAAATCTGGAGCTGATATTATTGAAATGGGCAATTAATTAATTATTTCTAAAATGTTTTAGGAGGTGGACGCAGCTCTTCTGCCCACGATATCTTTCCCAGCCTTTGCCACCCACGAAGATGCTCTATGGAACCGAACCAAAGACAATATTGTATCAAAACTCAAGGGGGACTATGGCTTCAAGCGTTTTCGCAGGGACGGCTTCAATACTGTCCTCGAAAAAGAAAATAAGTAAGTATTACTTAATGACTAAATGGCTGGGTCTGCTTCTAGTGGCCCAATGCCAACGAATTCCATGGATTTTTCGGACATTATTTATACTGTTTCCGTACGATTTACACGGTACACGTCCTCGATATCAACCTACACCTGCTACAGGCGATAATGACCACGCTAATTTCCACTTACCATTAACACTACGCAATAGTCGCAAGCTAGACTTCGCGAAGTTTAAATACGAGTCTATGTATGACTTACAATATTTATTGTGTTAAACTGTCTGAATTGTAAAATCGCAAAGGGAAATAACATGCCAAGAATTCAGGACTACAGCAGGTCTTGCAAAACTGGTCGTTGAGGCTGAGTTAAGCTGAGACTATTCTTATAATAATTAATGTTTGGTTTCAGAGGATTTTACCGAGAAGGGGAGACTAAAGAGTTCGAGCATATCGAATGTGAATGGCCTCTTTTCTACGTTTTCATGATAATTGATGGGGTGTTCAAAAATCTCCCCGAGCAGGTGGAAGAGTATCAGAACTTGCTGAAGGCCAGAATTAAGACTGACAAATTTGGAGGTATGCGTCGACGGGATAACCCTTATGTGTACACTTACCTTTACCGCGCCTTATCCTCAGGGAGGGTCGGCGACACGACAGCAGCGTTTCCACACAGTTCTGTCCTGTGCCTCCTCGGTGGAGAGCCCCAAACTTCTCATATCCCCGGCGTTCTTTCTTCCCAGAGTAACTCTCGGCCTCCCTGGTGGTCTTCTTCCTTGTATCTCCCGGTTCGTTACTCTTTTCACTAGGTGGTTTTCGTCTCTACGTAGTACGAGCCCCCACCAGTTCAGCCTATTTTCTCTGAGTTTCTCCAGTACGTGTAATGTAATCAAAATTCACTGGAAATATCTGTCATAAAGCTATCAATCAGACCATATCATACAATTTTGGCATTATAGTGTGTGGCCGTCACTAATGCCAACTAGCCATAGTTACTTCTTAATTTAGCCATCTCGTATTCTTGGCTGATTGGCCAATAGACGCCGTGATGCATAGTAGTGGAGGAGTGCCTTTCCCAACAGCATGGTAGTTGGGATTTTTGCCTCCAGGCCACTGGAACTCAGAAGGTGATCGGCGTTTCCTTCCCCTGGCCATAGCTGCAGAACTTGATTTGTACAAAACCTCATAGTGAGGGTTTCCAGTCGAAGGAACTCCATAACATTGGTCCATCGGTATTAACAGCGTCCACGTAAATTCTATAAAAAATGTTGAGGAACATTTCTTTTAAGCGATGAATAAAAAAAAAAATTTGGTTTTGTTTAGAAACGAATAGTGGGCTGTCCAGGGCCATAATATACAACCCAAAGGCAGAATAGTTCGTACACCTCAAAAATTTATAACTCCTGCTTTTAAAAAATTAATAATCAACTTAATAGATAATATTATAAAGAATACTTGCTGTCAATCGATAGAGGACATAATAAAGTACATCTAGCAACAGAAACTTCAAACATAATACACATGAACAATTCAGGATTAATATTTGTTTCAACAACTTGGGAGGCGTAATAGTTCGCACAGTCAAAGTGAATTGTCTATCAGTACTGCTATACCCCTCCTGTGTTTTTTTTAACAGCGGCAATTCTTTTGGGCACTGAAGAAACAACATTACTGCACATCGCTGGTGTAATACCACTCCACACATCTTGGAGGGCCTTCTTCAGTTCTTCCTTTGTTTTCGGGCTCTTTTTCGCTACTACCTTCTTCATGATGAGGCAAAGGTTTTCAATTGGTGACAAATCAAGGCTATTAGCTACCCATGTTAAAACCGAATCATTTTTTCACCAAACCACTGTTTAGCAGTATTTGTAGTGTGACAAATGGCCCCGTCTTGCCGAAATACAAAATTGCCGTCGGGATGTAGGGCACTTATTGACGGTAAAAGATGGCTGTTTAGAATTTCTAAATACCTAGGGTCATTGACAGTGCCTTCTACGAAGTACAGGTGACCAACTCCTTTCGAACTCAAGCATCCCCATATCATTACGCTGGTCGGGAACTTGACCGCCTGTTACATGCATTGTGGCTGATAAGCTTCAGGCTTCATCCTGATGACTTTGGGTCCTTGATTGCCCATATTTAGAACAAACCGTGACTCATCGGACCAAATAATTGTTTCCCAGCGGTTTTTGGGCCATTTTGAAAAGTTTCTAGCCCATTGTAACCTTCTTCGTGTTTGACGCCTTGAAAGCGCGGTCATTTTCTTCGCTGAAAACAATTTGTAACCTATTTCTTTCATGACCCTTCGGCAAGTTCTTATAGAGAAAGCTTCAATAATAGCCTCCCACCACTTTTCAGTGATTTCCTTCAACGTTCCGCGCCTATTTAGAAGAATTAAGGTCTTCAGGTGCCTGCGTTTTCTCCGAGAAATGGCAGTTTTTCAGCCTGTTTTTCGTTTAGGATGGCTACTACTTTTTTCACGGAACAGGCTCATAATTGACTGCACTGTTGAAGGTGGTAGAAGCAGCTGCTGAACAATGTTCCTCGCAAATACGCCGGTTTGGTGAAGATATATGATCTTCTTCCTTGTCTCTTCAAAAATTTGTTTTTCACTAGGATTTTTTGTAGATGTTATTTTTACAATATTTTTCAACACTTTTCAGGTATTAAACATAAAAACAGAAGTGTAAATTATCCAATCTGCAGTAAAATTTGGCCTTTATTTAGCCCAAAGGGGGTTCAGTAAAAGTGTGCGAACTAATATGCCTCACGAACGGGTAAAGAAATTTTTTTACTGAACTGACCATACTTCTTATATTTGAAGTAAATGTAGCTAGATATGCTTTATCATGTCCTCTATTGACTGATAGCAAATACTCTTTATAATATAATATAATAAGATTATTATTATTATTATTTTTTTTAAAAACAGGAGTTGTAAATTTTTCAGGTGTGCGAACTATTTTGCCTTTGGGTTGTAGCTCAGTCTGCTCAGTGGACTGTTGTTCTTTGGCCTAGCACATCTCGATTGGAAATTTATGACATGAAACTATGTTTACTTTGCTTTGGTAGATCCTGTGGTCCCAATGTATTTCTACGTCCCTGCAGAGCACTTGGAAGAAGAAAGGGCCATGCCAGGCCAGTTTATACGCCGCCCAAGCACTGAAGGTAGCCCTGGAGGAGGCCTCTTTCTGTGGGCACAGGCGATGTTTATGATTGCGCAACTGTTGACCGGCGGTCTGCTACATATCAATGAACTGGACCCCATACGCCGCTACTTGCCTTCCTATAACCGTCCGCGAAAAGGTGGACGCTACTCTGCTTTTCAGGTAACTTAGCAGGCAGAGTTATGGTAAGAGACTACTGGAGGTGGAAAGGCTTACAAGTGTGTAAAATCAAACTATCTCATGAATGATCAATCTTAGAGCAGTAGAGCTGAAATAATATCACATCCCTTTGCAGAAATTGATTTGTACAAAAAATGATTGGTGAGAGCGTCAGGAGGTGGGCAATCAGTAGCGATCATGTATCAAAATGTAGAGTATTTATTGTAATGTATGCGACATTTCTAATAACTCTAAAATGAATATATGGTGTACTATGTAAAAAATACACATACTGTGAGAGTGTCCGATTTGCTATCAGGAGCAAACCGTAGTACCTCCCCCCCCCTCTCTCCCACTACTCATTTTTGGCACAAAGTCGATTTTCACGGGAAACAGAGCCATCAATAATAGCCGTTAAATTGGCTTAAATGCTCCTCTACATTTCGATAAATGACATATGGTCTTCATTACACCAATTGGCCACAGTTCTTGAACTCATTTTTCCGGACTACCACACCAATAGTTTTTATCTACAAATCAAGTTCAATAATTGTGGCCAATTTGTGGCTCTTAAGGTAGCCTCCGATTTTCTACTTTGCAGATTGATTTGCCACAACATCGCTAACTAGAGTAGGTTTTGCGCTTTGTTCAAATTAGAGGAGCTTTTATTTAGGTTTATTAAAGAATTTATTCTGTACAAAGGCTCACCCATGCAATGTAAAATGTAAAAAAAATTGACAAAGCTAACAACTTAACAATAGGAATTTAACGTGTTTTATTGTATGTAAATAAAGTGAAATAGTAAAGAAATAAAGTGGCAATAGCTTTGATGAATCACTTTCAGCATGAGGTGGCTTGGACGGTGTATCCAATTTTATAATGTGCTCGTTTGTTCCGCAGCTTTTGAGTACTCTTCTTCTGTAATTTTACTTAAGAGTCAACCGATAGGGTAAAACCCTGACCAGTGTAATAATGAAATTTCAAAGGAAATATCAAATATTGATTGTAGAGCTATAAAAAAGGGCTCATTGCTTAGGCGGCAATTCCACCGGCGAATTTACTTCGTTTGTGATTTGAAATTTTTTGTTTGTTTTGTTTTAAGGAGATTATTATGTAGATACTTAACTATTATAAATTAAGTTATAATGTGGTAGCAGACATCATTAATAAGTCTCTATCATATTATAAGTTAATTTATAATAGATAAGTTAAGTGTCTACATAATAGTCTCCTTAAAACAAAACAAACAAAAATCTCAAATCACAAATGAAGTAAAATCGCCGGTGGAATAGCCACCTTAAAAGAAATGTTGGCCTATATTTTGATGTAATTATGTGGCCGTTACCAACACAGAAGTTTTTGACCTAGATGTGTAAAAAACTACGGGTATAGAGCATGTTTGGCCGAAGGAGTTCCATAACTGTGGCCAGCTGATGTTAGCGACGGCCTCATAATGTACATTGTGGAAACACATTGCTTCTAAGCAATTAGAAAAAATGTTATATCTCTAATATCGGTATTTCCTGTGAAATCTGATTTTATTTTTTTAAATACTGACTGTGGAGGTGTCGGATTGTCTCTTTAAGCACGGGATATTGACTGGTTGTAATATTTTATATCTTTAGGGGCAAATTTCAAAATATTTTGTGGACAATGACTGTGTATATTTGTTGAAATAATTAATTTCACAGTGGCCAGATAAAACATGCTTAAAAAGCCGTCTATTTTCCCGACTGATTTACTGCAATCAATAAAATCGGCTTAATGGACTTTATCGGAATTTTCAGAAATAGTAGCCTAATATTTCAGATCAGAAAATCAAAATTTCCTTCAAAAACATGAATTTTTTGTGAGTTTTTTTTCTGCCACTTTCATAAGTAACCGGATGTGGAACGAGTAATTCATTAATTTCACAGTGGTCAGATGAAACATGCTTAACAAGCCGTCATTTCCCCGACTGATTTACTTCATTCAATAAAATCGGCTTAATATCGGGGGTTTCAGAAGTAGTAGCCTAATATTTCAGATCAGAAAATCAAAATTTCCTTCAAAAGCTTGAATTTTTTTGTGCATTTTTCATCTGACCACTTTCATAAGTATCCGGATGTGGAACGAGTAATTCATTAATTTCGTCTCAAATCCAAGACCATTTCTTGTTCACAAAATATTTTGTAATCTCTCCCTTCATAATTTCGTCTCACGTACACAAGCGAAAATAAAATGCAAATACTATACAATATATTATATACTGTATATATTACAATACCTACCTTCGTAAGAGCCAAACTAATTTGCTAAACTAATTTGCACAAAATCGTAGAAAATTGCATTATCTATTATTAGTGCAATATTAACATTAACTCTAGGGCAGCTCTGTTAATTTGTAAAATGTGACGAAGCCAATCTACGCTTGTTAAATACTAACCAGTTTATTTGTTTTATGGGCTGACCCCTGCAGGCGAAGCAAACAGTAAGTGTTTTCGTCTTTTATCATTTTTCATCCAAATGTCCAACTGTCTTGTTATTCCACTAGATCTCACTTCCACCACACACATCCTGATAATGCTCGCCATAGAAACAAATTTAATAAATTTAACCTGCTACAGTGGGTCGATTATGGCGATTGGTATTGACTTACTCCTGCGGCCCGATCATGGCGATTATAATACCGGGGTTAATATTGTATAATACCCTGGTATTAAAAATGTAAACAAGATCAATTTACAATGGAAAGTGCTATTCAAAATTTGTTTGTTTACAGTTTTAACTCATTCGCTATAATCGGCCCACTGGGGTTAAAACTGTAAACAAACAAACTTTGTATAGCTCTTTACATTGTATAATTATCTTGTTTAAATTTTTAATACCAGGGTTTTATATTAACCCCGGTATTATAATCGCCATGATCGGGCCGCTGGTGGTAGTATTGTAATGCTTTGCAGTGATAACACATACTAGTACTAACAAAAAGGTTGACTCCAGCTAACTAACTGCCTGCACTCCAGTAAAATACCTTCAAATCGTATTCTGTATATTACAACTTCGCAATTTCTTCATTCATATTGTACTATATTTTACATTCATTCATTGGTTGTAAGCTTCTATCCATTGCTGCATCAAGTGTTCAACTTAAATTATCCTATTAATTTACAATTTAATTACTTCTTTGAGTATTCATTAAAATGACATGACTTTGCATTATGTAAAAAATGAAGCGGCAAAAAGTTATGGCTAATGTTGGATTTTGAATAGGCCTATTTTAAGCAAAAGATATGGTTTTGGAAAAATCTGCTGATTTGAGGTACTGAATTTGGTAGAAGAGGGGTTTTTTGGTAATAATAAAAAATAGCAATGATGCAAAGTCGAATTTGTTTTATTATTTTGTAAGGTCGAATAGACATGTCTGTAACATGCTTAGATTAAGCTTGGAAATTCTCGCCATAAGCTAATCACAATGATAATAGAGCCTATTTAGAAGTTCGCAGTAACTTACTGCGCCGGATTCTGTTAATAATCCTGCCTGCTGGCTTGTACCTTTGTTCTTCAATTGCTGCAATGTGTTGTCCATGTATTGCGCTATTTCACCCGCATGCAAAATTCCCCTACCTAAGTATGCACAAATGCATGTAATACTCCCGAGGAATCTTTTATCCCAATTACGCTTTTAAATTGTCTCATCTGGTGGTTGTAAATGTCCTAAACGCTACTTTATTTTATTTCATGTGTGTTTGTAAATTTTAAGGGGACAGCCACCGATCTGGTCGTCCAAATCGTTCTGATAGCAGAGTCGATGCGTCTTCAGGCCATGATGGCCACATATGGCATTCAGACGCAAACACCCCATCAGGTGGAGCCAGTGCAGATCTGGTCCTCGTCGCAGCTCGTTAAAGTCTACCAAAGCTTGGGTGTCAACTCGAAGCTCCATCTGCAGGGTCGTCCGGCTAGACCCATTGGCGCGCTCGGAACTAGCAAGGTAAAGTGTCAGCTATTCCCCCATCAAGAGAGAGGGAATTATTACATTCTATATGTCCGCAATTCGGTATTTAGAGCAGTATTGCTAGATGTAATGATTTAAAATGAAATATTTTAGGAACAGATGCTTAACATTAAAAAAATACACCATGGACTCTTTTGCCCCTTCAGTGCCACGTGATGTTGAGCACATGACCCATCCTCCGGGTGATCCTTTCTTTACCAATTCTTTGGACGTGGCTGAACCATTAAAGCTACTTGGGCTCCGGTCTTTTCTCTTCTGATTCCTCTTGTCCCACCTTGTTTGGCCCGCGAACTGTCTTAGGTATTTCATTTGAGCCTTTGAGGGAACTTGTGGTTTGCGTCCATTCCTAAGTAATAGTTAAAAAATCAGGTTTGCTCAATGTTATGAATTGTATTGTGTGTGCACCAGTTTGAAATATATTAACTGTAGGTGTATCGTGTGTGCGGAATGACCGTCCTCTGCTACCCGCTGGTTTTCGAGGTATCCGAGTTCTACCTGTACCGGGACATGGCTCTTCTGATCGACGACATCAAGGCCGAGTTGCAGTTCGTCGGCCGGTTCTGGCGCCTCTCCGGACGGCCCACAGTCTGCCTACTCATCCGCGAGGAACACATGAGAGACCCCCAGTTTAAGGAGATGTTAGACCTAATGGCTATGCTCAAGAAAGGCACCTGTAATGGAATGAAAGTACGCATAGGTAGGTAATTTTCTTTATAAGTATTTTTTTTGTTTACGCGTTATTTTTTTATATTGTTTACATGTTTATTTAGGCGGGGTTTCCACATACGTCAATGGTCAATGAGAAATGTGGTTTTGACGTGGTAGCAGACATTTTTAGTATGTCTTTAATGTCTGCTAAAACGCAATTTCATATTTCTCATTGACCATTGACGTATGTGGAAACCCCGCCTTAATAACCTTCCCATACACTCCTAAGATACGAGCAAGCTTTTGCACCTTCTGACAAGCTACTGGCTAGCTTGGCTCATCAGATGTACACGGTCACTATGACCATTGAACATATAATATAGGGGGAACATGGTTCATTTTGCTGCCTTGACATAGTCGCTTCTCGTCAAGCATAAGTTAAAATGAAGCATTTAGTCTCCACAAGCTATAGCCCATGGCCCGTTAATATAATCGTGCGATAAAGGCCTGAAGATTTCGTATTTAGCCCAGAGGGCTTATCTTAATACAAACATTGTTAGAAATACAATAAGCGGGACTATTCTCATCAAAGCTCATCAATTAATCCTATACCAATTTATAAGTAAATTCTAAAGCTATTACCGTTATCGCAGGTCGTCTTCAGAACCTGATTTCGTCGTCTTGCATGGAGCACCTGGACTTTATGAACAACTGCGACCCTGGTGAGCTGGACTTGAAGCAGTTCCAGCAGTTGGAGCACGATTACATCGGTTATCAGAGTCTTACCGACGTGCCGAGAGCTCTCTCGTATCCCGACCTCGACATTGTCAATCATGTACAGGTACGATAGGTGCCGATTCTATTGTCTAGATGCTACTATACTCGACATTATAAAGAGAGTTAACCTTGTAAAATATCACATAAAAACATATTTAAAACATAAAAATATCGTCACGTGACGATTTTATGTGATATTTTACAAAGTTAACTCGCGAGTTGTGGATGTTCTTTGTAGCGAATGGGTAGTTGGCAAATCACAGAGTCAACTTCCGAAGATTTCTGAGTCTGGCGTGAAGCCAACCTCACACCGGTGCACATCCCTTCCCCCCCCCCCCCCTCGACACGCCCAGAACACGCATCAACGTCAAAAATGTTCTAAAGTGGACCCTGTGGTTTTCCAACTACCCATTTGCAGCAATGAAAAAAACATCCGCAACTCGCTCGTACAGAATCGTCCGTGTGTACTTTTTAATTAAATCAAATTCTTTTAGAAACCAAGGCGAAATTTTAGCCCAGATTCCCATTCCATCTTTTCAGACGCTGTTTCAGTAACTCGTTTTCATGACACAGGTATACCTACAATGGTCAATACCCGATCTGATCGATGCATTAAGGCACACGGCCGAGTTGAGGGAGCGCAGTCAGCTGCTGGAGACGTTGCTGCGCCGGCAGGGGCGGAGCTACCAGATTAACGGCTCCACCCTCGAGGAACTCATTCGGGACGTGTACGCCCAGGCAGGGAGTCGTCACTGCTGGGAGGTTGTCCGCTACTGCAGCTCTCTCCTCAAACACACTGTAGACTCCATTAGCCCCTTTATTACAGCTGTTCTTGTCAATGGGAAACAGGTATGAATCCTAATAATACCGCATCTTGGATAGAGAGGCCCCGGCTGGTCTAAATTACGAAATTCAGATCATAGTTCTTACTTTGCCAGCTGTCGTAACGGAAAGCTCCAAGTTGTTGTTATTCCAAAATGCACGCTCAGGCACTGAAGCACTTTAACCTGAGCAATTAATTTATGTCACTGGGAACAGCCATTGCATTCAGACTGCAGATTAGAATAATTAAGTAATTATTACTTGTGTAATTTCATAATGTTAGAAAAAAGCAACAGAGTTGTAAAAAAAGAAAGTGCATCTCATCACACAATTTATCACACAGAAACTTTTACATTGAGACACATAGCCTAACCGTTTGAAGATCCTACAAAATCTAGTTGACTTGAAATTTTGCAACACGTTCGGTTTTAGTTTAGGAGTAGTCCAATAAAAAGTAGCGAGCCGATACCCGTCTGTTGTTCACAATTGTCTGATTGTGTTATAGTTGACGGTTGGTGTAATAGGCCATGAGGAGACTGTGTTTGACAAGCCAATGATTCCCGCCGAAATCCACTCCGTCATGTACACCCGTGTGCAGCCCCATGACGTCATCCAAGCTGTACTACAACAAGAAGTGGTATTGTATTGCGGCCGTCTCATAGCGACTCAGCCTGATGTCTTCAAGGGCATTCTCAAAATACGCATTGGGTGTGTACAATTAAACTGTTTTAATTTAATTACTTAATGTGTTACTTAGTGGTTATTGCATAGTAGAGAAATAGGAAACTCGCTCCCAAAAAGATATTTTTTGAATTTCCTGCCAGGCCTTCTTCAGCCAATTGACACGCATTCTTTCAACCAATCAGAGCACGCCTTGCATCCACGGCAGGATGAATAGTTGTTGTTTAGATGTGTCCTGATGAGGCCTGCTCTGATTGGTCTAATGCCCCATCCCTTCTATATAGAACTCTAGTATAATAGACTTTCTGTCAATGTAAATACTTCCACACAAATGATTTATGTCTCTGCCGATACTGCCGGTAACTGACTGAGTCTTCCGTATTTAATGCCAACGTTTACATTGAATAATAATTTCCAAATAGCACGATTCGCTGTAAATTATACTAGCACATATAGTATTGTACTAGATCATGTTTCTAACTACAAACGGCTTAGTACATGAGCTTACGATGTCAAAAGAAAACTAAGGGGCGTATGAAACAACGTATTGTCGTGAATGTGATTATGTGACAAATCAAGTCTGCATAGAGCTCATGTACTAGCATCTGGCTAGGAACACAGGTTTGTACGGTATTGAAAGCATTTTTTTTTACACAGCACTGCTTTATTATATTGTTCCAGATGGGTTCTCGAAGCCATGAATTTGTACCTGAAAATGAAATGTCCCGACGTCCGTCTACTGGAATCGCTAAGTCCATTCAAAGTTAGACAGTTGCTACACAAAGTGCTCACGGTCAAAGAGTGGGCAGCTAAAGAAAAGTAAGCATTTATTTGTTGCCTCTCATTGAATGGACGAGAAAACAGCGGGAAGGTATGGTTGCAGAAGCACTTAAAAGGACCATGACAGGGAGGAACCCCAAGAAATAGCTGGAGAACTCAAAACCATCGGATAGTTTGTGGAAACACAGTGCTTTTTGTTGGATCTCTGACTTGCAGTAACTTGTCAAAGTGAACAATCTAAACACTACATCCTGGTGGTGCTACGTTTGATGTTCTCAATGTTCGTGTACAATATTAAAATGTAGGCTTTGTTTTGGGAGAAATATGGCGTTCTTCACACGTGTGCCTGATAGTACAGATCTGATAAACAAATAAATAAATTGAATAGAGTGGTGATCCTAAGATACATTTGTGGTTAGACTGAAACAATATAAAAGCCGACACAGGCAAATGGAAAACTGGGGGAATTAGATGCTTAAGCAGGGATCTTTTAATTTCATTTCTTACTTTGTAGACTAAGCACCCTACAGAGGCGCCAAATCGAGGGCTGCTTGTGCCGAGTCCCGCCAGGCTTCTACGATGAGGTATGGGACGTCCTTACCCGGACTCCCAGTGGCATCCGCGTGGGTGCCTATCTTCTGCCACGACATCCCACAATGTCCAACATGACTCGTTCAGAACTCAACTTTGCGCTTCTCGTTGAAGAAATGCTCAACCATATCTCGCAGCCTGAGTACCGTCAAATTATTGTTGAGGTAATTATTTAATGAGTAAAATTTCCAACGGGTTATTTTTGGTGGAAGAGTCGTAGGCTAAATAATGTTATATGGTAGTTATAAGGCCCGGAACACAAGGACGATTCGGTCACAATAACATTTTTTATGGGAGCAAAGCATGGCAAAACCGCAGTATACGCAGCTCACTGCATATGATTGTAGCTGTCATCAACCAGTGTAACGGCTTCACTCTATTCATCTCATCTTTTGGGTGTGCCATGCAATTATTTTGGTTCAGCTTTATTTTGTAAACAATAATATCTCAAAGACACTGATGTGTCTGAGAATATGGGTCTTTTAAAATCTATTTTAGTAGAGGGAGCCTTGAAATGTAGTCACCTTTTTTATTAAATCCATTTTCCCTGACCGATTGTGTGACACTGAAAAGATGAAGATAATTATGTTTTGAACAATGTTCTAATGTTCTGATTCAAATTGTGGAATACAAGATTATCCTAAGCTACCTACTTCCGCCTCTTCACTCTTTATTTTTTCTTCGAACCCAGCTCCAAAAACCTAGCTCGTAGGATCCATATGATCAATCTGATCTAGCGTAACATTTCTCTTTCCCCTATTTACACCAGCGACAAGCCAGCTGCAAAAATCTGCTGCAGTAGACTGTGGGTTTCCTAGGTGTAGCACCATTGCCAATTTGTCCCCATGACAAATTTCTAAGTAGAGTACCATTGGAATACATTTTGTTTTGAGGCCGTAGTCGATGATTGTGCTAGCAGCTAGGATATAGTTTTTTTAAATCAGTAATCGGAGACATTGTGTGTTTCAGTTATTAAATATCGTGTCGACCATTCTGAATCGAAATAAGGAGCTTATGTTCCAAGGGCAGTTAGATCTGGACCATCTTGTTGATGAAGCCATCTCCTTGTTTTCAAAAGTAAGTGAGCCTGTTAAGAAGTCTACCTTGGGAATCTACTATAGCCTACAAGTATATAGCACCTAAACGTTAAATAAGTATTTGCCTAAGTTTAAATCGTTAACAAAAGGCAACAGAAGGCTTTTAGCTTTTGAATGTGACGTAACATGGGTAACAACTATTGAAAAAAGACAACTAGGAATCACGCCCCCACATTATTCTCAACAGTATAATAATATAGTTTGTCCAGTTTTCTTTGAACGTTAACATACTTTTATTAATTACACTACTGTCTAATCTAGTTTCTAGCCCTTTTGAAAATCTAAAATCATGGACTATCTCCCAATTAACTAAAGGTAGCTTTGAACATTCAGCATTGTGGCATGTTCGTAACTATAACTGCTGTAGCATTTGTAAACATACGGCGAAACGGACAAGTTTGCTTTTATTATTGACATACAGTATATATAAATATATTTACGACTTGTTTACCGCGCGGTAAACCCCTATGCACACATTCTTTTGAGAAACATGAAACGATTAAGGTAGACATTGAAATGACAACTTTAAGTATAGGACCATCTAAAAATAACTTGTATATTATCTGTTACTTTTAGGACAATCCTGGCAAAGAAGTGGAAGACAAAAACAGATTCTTTGCTGCAACATACTCGGTGACCACCGGATATCTGGCCAGAGCTGTCGTCAACAATGTATTGCAGGGTTGCCAGCTACTCGCAGCATGCGACTGGGACGAACAGGTGGATAGCGGAGAGCCCTGCAGACCCTCCTAACAAGATAGTCGTCCGTTATTACAACACATTTTATTGTAAGAATTGTGGCAGCAATTGATATTGTGACAGGGCGTTAGCTTGAGGGATAAGCCATTGCAGAAAATTAAGTTATAGACCCATGAAATTCATTTCATATTAGGTATATACGTGCGATTTGAAATTGGTTATGCAGTAAATGCTTAATTACGGTAACAAATAAAAATAATAACATTTGGAGCAAATCGGACACCGTCACCGATTGTTTTTGTACAAAGTCGTATTTCACAGGAAATATCAATTGTAGAACTATCACAAATGTGTATCAAGCTCAACTATTGTGGCCAATCCGTGTTTTAGCGGACATATAGAGTAGTGGTATAGACTCCGACTTTCACCCGAAAGTTTGTTGGTTCGAGTCTCACACTTGGTACATTTTCTATCCATGCTTCGGAGAGCATGTAAAGCAGGCGGCCCCGTTCCTAGTTGAGTCTAAGAGGGCTTTATAGCCCTAACTCCGCTAGGTTGGCTTAGTAATGGAACAAAAAAGTCAATATTATTTATTTATTTACTATACAATATCATATATCCCAATGTCGTGGAGGGATGTGATATTTTTGACAGGCCTACGATCGATATTTCATGAGATATTTGACTTTGTGCACTTGTAAGTCTTTTCCCCTGAGATTGTCTCTAAAACTTTCCTTCTTTAGTAGTACAATATTTAAAAGGGCTTATGATAACTTTACTAACGAATTGTTAAATTTTGCTCGTTGATATTTTATGTAGATTTTAAATAAGTAATTGAAAACTACCCTTTTTATATTCGGATAATACTCATTAATCGTCACAAATTGGCTTGGAATAGCCTATACTTGCCTCATACGGTACTGACTGTTAGCTTTACGATAGAGAATCAAATATTAGTTGTAAACTATTCTTGTCAAATATTGTGCCATAGTATTAGGCAAACATTTAGATCTTACTATACGGTATGTATTGCACTCTTAGTTCAATTGGTTTTCTGAATGAATTTAAAAAAAAAAGTTATACCATAGTTTACTGAATGAATATTATTATTGATGCAAAGCAGGCGTATTTTCGATTTAACCGAGTGACAGTAAATGAGAAACTGCAATGTTATCCGTAAATGGATCGTCGGTTGGGTGTAATTTGAGAGCCTTATCCGCTCTTTCAGGGCACTTGAAACATCTCGGAAAGAATACATCCTTACTGAATCGTTTCAAGTGATTGTGGGACCCGGTCTAAGTCTCCAACTATCCAATGAGAAAGAATTTTGAAAAAAAACAACACAAAGTCTACAATAAGTTAATATCTGTCTTTCATTATTTCTTTCTAACTGCGCTTTTGTGGCGCATTGGACACAATATGATTTGCAATTTTGCCTAATAATAATTTGTAATTGAGTGCCTTATATTTTCAATTTAAAGAATTTGGACTGTTTACATTAACTATACGGTATCAATATTTAATTCTAAAGCGGTTTTGTTTTTTAAACATACCTGTACTCCTGTAGGCCCGGTACATATGGATGATTTGAATGCGAGGATTCGCTGAGAAATTTGTCCTGAGCAAATGAAACCCCAGAACCTATAATAATAATAATCTTTATTTTCATTACATAAATTAAATTAAAGACCTAAGTCATCCCATTCACAGTATACAAGAAATTGCGTATATATATTATGTATACATATGTATAGATTATAGTATGTACTTCAGCAGAGAACTGTCGCAGGCTTATTGCAGGTGACCGGTTTTCCCCTCGACACGCCAGCGACCTAGAAATCTTCTTGTTATGTATGAGGATGAGATAGTTTTATGAGGTGCGCTCTTATTGGCAGATGAGTTAGCGCGCGATGTGGTGGCGTGGGTGTAAGAGAATGGCGCGGATAGAAATAGTGACATGTCTCTGAGTTTTGGAATTTATATATAATAAACATTCTAATTGGGTATCTGGTGTCTTCATATAACTTCGAACCTACCTTAAATAATCCATACATAAATCTTCTAAAGTGCGTTCTGAAATAAATTGCTTTTTTGCACCAACCCATTTGCGCGAATGAAAATTTTCCCAGCGCACCTGCCTCGTCATCGTCCGTGTGTACATTCCTATATGGAATCATTTACTACCCGTAAAATAGGCTAATTTATTTTCTTTTGAAGACTACTATAGCGAATTTGTGAGGTCGCGGCGTCACTTTTGATATCAGCTTCCTTTCAATCAATCAATCAATCTTTGTCCATGACCCACCAAGGTGGGACAGACGACGTTCAACATTTTCCAACACTCGCAGTTTGTTGGCTTCGTTAGCGGTATGATTCCAGGTTTCTGAGTCGTATGTTGCAACCGGTCTTATAAGGGTTTTGTAGGTCTTTAACTTCGCGGTTCAGGATTTCAGTCTATACTTAAGTAGACCTAATGTTGTATGCCACTATTATTATATCTAAGCATATCTGCACTCATTTTGTTGCAGCTGATTTCTTCTGCTCCTATGTAGAAAAAGCTCTTGGCATTTTCGAATGTCATCCCTTCTGCAGTCAGTTGTTCTCTCTTCGCCTCCTTTCTAGAGCGGAAATTACTAAATAGGTACTGTATATAGTTTTTGCAACGTTTATTTCCAGTCCTAGGTTTCTTGCCTCTGTATACTGTACGGTACGTATACATCTGCATAGGTCTGTCTTAGTTGTCTTTCATTCTTAGTGAGTATGTTGATGCCATAAGGGTACGCGCAGTTCATTTTGGACTTGTACACGATAGTTGCACTTTCTAGTACCGGTAGCCTATATTCAAACAAAAAGGTTCCGGATCACAATTTCAAAGCCCGCCCATGTGAAGTTTCACTTCAAAATAAATGTCATTTATCCATTCTCAACCTGTTACAACAAATGTGGAATAATATCGCCAAAACGCATATTATTAGAATATTTATTTATTATTATTTTATTTTATTTTATTATTATATTATTATTTATTATATAATATTTATTTATTATATAGAATGTAGGGCAGGTGTGACATTCGCTCTCCACAAAAATATAATATATATTTTAATAATTTATATCCCCATGACGAGCAATTGAAAAGATATGTAGCAGGATTCAAAATATATTTCGAATCCAATCTTGGTCCAATCTCTCCAACGTAGAACTCTACTTATGGCGGCTATTGCACTTGTCAATATTCCGTCATTTGTGCTTTGTGCATCAATAATTGATGCGATTTTTGTTTTTGACATAGAGTAAAGAAAAAAATCCCATCAATTATTTAAGAAAAATTGGAATAGCCGGCTTGTGAGCGCAATAAATTATAGGTACCTAGATGCAGGCCTAATATTCAACACAATTATTGATGCAGACTGGAGATAAAAGTAGAGTGAGGGGAGAGTGGGCGATGCATTGGATTGGATGGCGTGATGTGACGCCACCTTCCAGCGCGATCGATGACGCATCCCCATTCTACACGTCAGCAGTGCTGCTGTTGCTGCTTGTATTGCAGACAAGAGCACCCACCATCCATTATTATGATTAAGTTAGTTGCGGGTATTCCCATAAACTCACCAATCTACTGTACCAACTATAGACTAGTGGTTCCCAACTGCAGCCTGATCTAGGCGATTATAATACCGGTATTTATTTAATCCCCTAGTATTAAAAATGTAAACAAGAATTTTATAACGGAAAGTGCTATTCAAAATTTGTTTGTTTACATTTTTAATACCAGGGGATTAAATAAATACCGGTATTATAATCGCCATGATTAGGCTGTTGGTGGTCCGTGAGACCCTGGCAAATGGTCCGCGAGAATGCCTGCAGTGACTTAATTAAGAGTTGCTATTAACAAGAACATTAAGCCGAGAATACAATGAATTGTAAAAAACATGCGTGTCCAAGTTTCACATGAACTAACCATGTCGTACCATTAAAATAATCCTGTAAGCTAAATATAGGGATATCCTTGAAAGTCTTCTAAAAAAAAAAAAAAAATATGAGGGGTGGTCCGCAGCGACACGTTGTCGGCCTGAGTGGTAGGCAGGCCGCAGACCGTCCTGGTTGGGAACCACTGAACTTGACTATTATATGCCTACTGTACTAGTTAGTAACTACTACAGCTTCATACTGCACTAGGCCTATACGTGTTACTATATGCGTATTATTATTATTATTATTATAGAGACCTGCGGTTTCTATATACATATATACATATATAAGGGAAAGCGAGTAGAATGCGGGCTGCGACCACCCCTCAAAATTTATAGGCTATATAGGGCCGCTTCCCGTAGGCTATTTATTTGGATCGATTACTTCCTGATAACCAACTCTAACGAAATAAATTTAATTTACTTAGGCCATCCAGAAACAGCTTATTAATTAGATCTGGCATCGAACACTGCGTTAGCCTAAATTTAACCCTAAGCCCTATAGGCAATTGTACACATATATATGATAACTTAGGCTAGGTCTTAAATTATAATATAGCTTTCTTAAGAGATAAACCCTCATTTAGAGACATCGGGAATAACCATTCATAATCTAGGTTGCGGTAGCCTACCACCCCACCGTAATTTCTCTACAGTAGGATAGGTACCTATCTGCACCGGTCACCGTATGTGTCATTAACGTATGAGAAAAAAAGAAATGTGGCCCACTCAGAAAATAAGGCTAAAATAAATACTATTGCACTAATTAGTAATTTAACTACTGCGCAGTGCCCTCCCGAGTCCCAATATAGCCTAGATAGTATTAAGTAGATAAGTCTAATGAGTAATGAATGACTGGAGACTGGAAGCGAAACTACTGGTGAGTTCCTGAGTTGGACTTGAGACTGGAACACGTGTCCGTTAGGGGCCGTAGTGCGACACGTGGGCGATAGTGGCGCTAGCGTAGTATCGAGCGGTCAGGTCACGTGGCTACATCATACCACCTTCCTCAACCAATCAGAGAATAGTGTCATCGTAATGGCGGATCACGCTCGAAGGTAGATCCTCACAACACGTTTGTTTCTTGTAATTAAATATTTAATAAGTGGAATTTACAGTATATTCTTGGGTTAAAAAGTGGTGATAACTTATAAGGTACGTCCTGCATACACTATTATTCATCCCATAAACTCTGTCGAAGTGCATGTTCATTTTTTTGTCATGTTATGATACCTAAGCATCAGATTCTAGTGCTTAGATTATTTGTTTATTGTTGGCTACCGATTAGTGAGTGAGGTCACAGTACTGACCTACATCCGGTGTACAGATCAGCTTTAATAAGCTAAGAAAAACAGCTGACAGGAGGCTGATAGCTTGTCATGTCTGAACAAATCAATGGTGACGTATTTTGTTGGGCTATGAGCGGTTATGGCCTATTGCGTGTGGAAATCTAGTTGCACCTTGGTCCATCCGATAAGATACCGGTAGTCACGGGACGGTAGTGATCAGTGCTAGGTGTGTGGTCAGCAGTGAAAGGTAGGCCGCTCTACTTGTAAATAGAAGAGTGTAAAGGTGGTCATTGCCAAGGTTGCTGGGAAAACCATCTGTGACAGGTTGGGTTGTGTTTGTGCAGTTAACTGGTTGCAATTTCCTGGTTAGTTTTTGTAATGCTTGCCTGCTTGGCTGCCAATTTAAATGTGTTGGTAAAGGGATGTTGGGCTAAATGGGGAGAAGTGGTTTGCTAACAGTTTGACAGCTAACATAGGTTTTTTTGGTAACAACAATTCAACCAAGTCCACAACAGTAATCTGGTTTTTAAAACCCATGTTAACTCATGTAATAAATAAATATATATAATATAAGGCGCCATGACTCAGAAGAGAGGTGTTCATAAGATATTAAATTATTTCAAAACTAGCGGAGCCATTTGATGTTCTTTCTTATTATAGGATGAAAGCTATTTTCATCAAACTTAGCACGCTGCTGACCTTGAACAACTAACAACTGAATGAATTGGGTGAGGTTGCGCAGCTGACGGGACTTTTTACAGCTATCATTGTGTGTGACATTGAATCATCCATCAATTTTGCTGCGTCCTCCAGTTAGACTGGGGTCTAGACTGTTTATTCATTGAAGAACCAGTAGAATCCGGGCTGATGGGCCGTGGTCGAAATGAAAGCGAATTTCCAAACGTTTCGTCAACATCTGCGGTCGACATCTTCAGTGGAACTTTGCTGCTGAGCCGCCAAGATACAATCTTAGAAGTCTACGCAGTTCCACAGAAGATGTCGACCGCAGATGTTGACGAAACGTTTGGAAGTTCGCTTTCACTTCGACAACGGCCCATCAGCCCGGATTCTACTGGTTCTTCATTCGACTCCGGCCGTGAAAGTCTTTGCTGTTACATTGCTTATTCATTGTTAGTGCCGATGAGGCTTTTGGGATCTGCCAGGGGGAGAAGGCCGAGGCCACTAGCGGCTAAACCTGGGAATTCCATACGTGATATCATTTAATATAAGTCATAAATAACTGGTGGACCCGGTGAACTTCGCATTCGATCACCCCAGGGGTGTATAATTTTATTAAGACAAAAATTCAATGGTGTTTTCAGACTTCCGGAGGGGAAAACCCTTTAAGTGTAAAAATATTATCAACTTTCAGAGGAAATAGCTATAGTAAACTATCATAGGGACTTTAGTAGATAGAAGACGGGTTCCTCTACATTTTGATGCTAGGTATGTGGCCATTACAATAACCGATTGCCATAGTTATGTAGAGTAAGTTGATTTGGTTAAAAAGTGAATAGTGTGGTTGTCAGGTGGAAGGATTTACGCAATTAACGTAGTTACGGACACATACCATGTGTCTAAGTGTTATGTACTGTCTCACTGATATGGTCGAAATTTCCCCAGAAATGTGACAAAATAAAATAGATAGTGTGGCGTCGACTGGGGGTGTGCCTTTTCAGATTCCAAATAAATGTTAAGCTGAACACCATGATTGAATCTTAAGCTAGTTTCTAACTGCTCGCTTTTCCCCGCATTTTTCCTTTAATCAGTTAATCAGTCCCTCTTGCTCGTTAACGGTACATTTCCGGAATAACCATGTATGAGGGATTTGTGCTGGGGCAAATTTTCAGAATATTTCTTGTAACCAGGAATGGGCGTGTATTTTTGATGATAATAAATCTTTTCACCGCTCCATGACTGCATAATGGTATGAAAGTTGTCTGATGAAACTTCCTAAAAAAAAATTGCAAACTACATAAAATGTAAATAAAAAAGTCGACTGATTTTCTATTTTCTAGTTACTATTATTCTATGAAATTTAATGCACTTTATACAGGGTGGTGACTAAATCGATATTTTGGGATTATCTTTTAAACAAGGGGTCGGATGGAAAATCTGTTTTGCAGTTATAGGTGGACCACCTGGAAAGACACATTTTACTGTCAATCAAATTTTCCTAGCTGCGAACCGAAACGAGACATCTCCAAAAGTGTATTCTTTTCGAATGGAATGCCCTATCAAAAACTATGTCAGTTGATACATAATTTATAACAGAACCAAAAAGGTTATGTACAACAGAGGTGCTAAAACGCACCGTTTAGGCACAGTAAGCAGTTTCTTGGAACTGATGTTTCCATCACTGGACTACGCACCTCGTTCGTCACAGTGGTGCCTGTGTGAACTTGAACATGTATTTTCATGTTGTAAGTTGTCGATAACAAAATAATTTTATTACTGTTCGATAGTTATAACACAGAGTGAGGTTAAATTTACACGCGCAGGTGCCAGATTTCGGTTATTTCATTTAACACACTTTTGATGCCTTTTCAAGCTACATTCAGTGAAAAAAAAAAACAGACCTTGGGGGAAATTAAAAGATTTGATTTAGGATGAAGAAATTAGAAGCGTTCAACATCTGCTAAAAAATGTAGAAAGAGCTATTGCGAGTATAAATTCCAGGGGAGTTAATGCCGCTACCAAAAATGTAGGTGCCGAATGGGTATTCGAGAAAATGGGCAGCAATATGAACACCTAATGTGAATTAAAAAGTAAAATAAACAAAAAACTCTGAAAACTTGCTACTGTGCCTAAACGGTGCGTTTTAGCACCTCTGTTGTACATAACTTTTTTGTTCTGTTAGAAATTATCTATCAATTGACATAGTTTTTGATACGGCATTCCATTAGAAAAAAAAAATAGACCTTTGGAGATATCTAGTTCCGGTTCGCAGCTAGGAAAATTTGATTGACAGTAAAATGTGTCTTTCAAGGTGGTCCATCTATAACTCCAAAACAGATTTTCCATCCAACCCCTTGTTTAAAAGATAATCCCAAAATATCAATTTAGTCACCACCCTGTATACATACATATTTTTAAAAGTAATAACAGTTCAGGTGGGAAAGTGTACATTTACTGCGAAAGCTTTCATTTTTTGTCAATTTTTCATATCTTTGTGGCTGTGATAGGAGTATGATTAATTTCATCAAATCGAATCTTGGGTTAAAAAACACTTCGAAATCTCTACTTTAATTAGTGACTCCTATTGTCTACAGTTGCAATATACATGCATTCACATGCCAGCTCCCGATAGTCCCACAAAATAAAAGTAAACAGTTTGGTGCGAATGACTGAGATTGCTGTTTCGTCTTACGAGTTTTAAACTAAGATAGAACAGGTTCCGTACAATGATGCCATAAACGACCGTTGAACTTCGTACCGAGCGATCATAACACTATACCCTAACAGCTGGCAGCCATACTGTCCTGTGTACTGTGTACCTTAGGCGCGTCATTTGCATGACTAACTTTGCCGCTAACTATACATACATATATAGTTGAAAATGTAAGTAAGCTATTAAAATAGTAACTTTAGACAGCCGCTAATGACTAATTAGTTTTACTTCTGCAACAGCTTGTAATCAGTACCATTGCTCCACGGCTAACAAAATGATAATGATGAATAATTTTTATATCCCCGGGTTCAGCATTTTTAGGATGGCGCTATAAGTCAATAGCTATAGCAATTCAGGCTGATTTTTAGGCCAATAGATTCCTTCTCATAAAGAGCATTTTATTGGTAGCATGATAATGCTTTTCTGAGTTTTCTTACCAATAAGAATTTTTCCGTATATAATTTGCAACGAAGCTGAAAGCTCACTGTGCAGTATGTATTGACAAGCAGTGAGGCCAATCGATTACAAAAATTTCAGAACTTACTTAACTTAAATAATCTACGTGATCACGTGACCCCTCACTACATCTCCATAAACTGGTTAAAACTCAACTACAGGCGTGATTTTCACCATGCATGTCTGATAAACAAAATCTTGAAATCGCAATCACCACAATATCTATTTTCACTATTCTCTCCGCTCTCGTCTGGCAGATACAACACCAGATCTGATAATCTTCTTCTTATACCCCTATCGCACACCAAAATCCACCACTCCTCATTCTCTATTTCATCTCCAGTACTATGGAACTCTTTACCAGCAGAGATCCGCGACTGCGCCACCACAGCAACGTTTAAGTCCAAAGTATTAAAGTTCCTTTTAGCAAAGCAGTCTGAACAGCATTAGCCCGGGTTAAATGATTAGGGATATGAATGATGGATGCATGTAAGTACGTATGTTAGTATGAATGTGTAATTAAAATAAAATAAGAAATGATTATACACTCAACATGTAAAGGCAGTTTAGTGTAAGAAAGGGCCATTGGCCCTAACTACGCTGTTCAATAAAGACGATTTATTATTATGTATTTTTAATAAAAAAGAGAATGAAATGTATGGATGAATGATTGAATGAATTAATAATTATATTGAAAAACACAGTACAATGCAATACAATACAATTATAACTAAACTAAATAGTGGTCTCGTTCTTTTGCATTGGAGCTAACTTGGGTATTCTAACGGCTTATCATATTTAATTATTAAATTACAAGTATATTTTGCAGAGTCCCTGCTTGATAAGCAAAGGCTTAAGCGTGATAACCAATTTTATGGTTAAAATTGTCAATATATTCTCCTTGTCCGGGGTTATCGGACAGGAAAAAAAAAAAAAAAAAATGACAGTGAAGTGAATCAAAACTGAACAAAATTGGTTATTGTAATCATATCCTAGTTTTCTGTTATGAAATGGGGTGTAAGGGTATAATACAAATTACATCGTCGGTATCATATACTGTATGTATGCAGGTTATTGAGTTAGCCCATTAAAAAAATGGTCCCAAAGCAAGATTTTTGAACCTACATGCCAAATTTCATCTAAATCCACCGAGCAGTTTGCCCTCAAATCGATATACAGACTGACAGACATTTCGTTAAAACCACTTTTTTGGGTTCCTGAGACCTCAAAAGGTGTAAATCGGTCTAAATCCACTGAAATCTCGGAATCGAAAGTTTCGACCATCACAAAGCTTTCCATATACTGACGCATAAATATGAGAGCAATTATATGATTTTAAGTTACATTACGCTGTTCACATGGATGATTTCTCAAGTGAAACACTGGCCAAGAGCTGCTCTCGGACGTTTTACAATTATACTGGTCACAGCTCAGGAACCTGTTTGCATTTTGGCTGTGCCCCAGTTCTTCATCCATATACTGACCATTAATATTAACTTTAGACTCTACAGGTATATTGTAGGACGCAAACTATTGCTATATGAGACGCTGTTGGAGGTTTAGGTGTAATGACCTCACTAGCCGGTGTGTAGGGGTAGATTTTAACTAACTTTCAGTGCCTTTAGACATTTCAATATATTGGAGGTCTTAGCTGAGCTGTCATGAACGAATGTTGGCTAAAGTAAACGTACATGTTGTGTGAAAGTCTTTCTGCAAAAACTCATCAGAGTCCGTTTCATTTCTAATCTTCCTAGTAGTCCTAGATATTATATTTGATCTTGATTGAAAGTTGTGCGTTTTAGTTTTTGATGTGCGAAAATCAAAGAATAGTGGTTGCTGGAAAATTCCATTCCATTAATTTTTTATTTTAATTGCTGGTTCACTGTTCACCGATTTTTGTTTGTGTTGTTTATGTTGATTATATACGTATATACATATTAATGAATAAATTGGCGTATAATATACAATACAACTTTGTGCATTTGAAATGAATACAAGGTCATATTTAATAGTAGGTTAATAGTAACGTACATGCCATAGGTACCTCTGGTACCAAGGATATGCTCCCTGTTGACCGGGTTGCCCTTAATTGTCTCCATTTAATAAACAAGTACTGTCAAAAAACTAGGCTTCTCAGTGGATTTGCATATAATGGAAACATACAGTAGACCTTTGTCCTCGGAACTATTCAACGTTAATAAGATATGATTCTAATCTCTTATAATTATAAAGGCTTTCACGGCCAAGTGTACTTCCAAATGTTTCGTCAACATCTGCGGTTGACATCATCAGTGGAACTGCGAAGCCTTCCAAGATTGTATCTCGGAGCCTCAGAAGCGACTGTTTGGACAAGGGAATGAAGACTCATATTTATGCCAAGCGGGGGGGGGGGGGGGTATTTATTTAAACGCTTCAACTTGAAAAGTGGCCAAATTAAGTATCCAATATCCAAGAGCTGATCAAGGATTTTCTTCAGTGTGGGTCGTGCGTAAACTAAACAGACCCCCCGGTTAAAGAAAACCGTCTGAAATCTCGGAAAAAAGTAAGCTGTTTTTGTGCAGCAAGTCGCGCATCTACTTTTTTTGTCTGAAAACTATTCGGATAATTGGAGTTCTACTTTAATAACTTTGTGCCTAAAGATGACATCGAAAAATCGCAATTCATAGACCATCCAATCCAATATGACAAACATATTATAAATAAGATTGCAAAATGTATACTCCTAGGTTTCAGCTACTTACGAGCAAGTTCTATTATTTTTCCACTGACGAGCGTTCCACATTCCCCATTATAATTTGGATTGCCTCGGTGAACTGGATCGGTCGTGTATGGTAAACGCCTGAACGGTGGTGAACTGAACATGATTGTCTGATATTGAGGCTTATTCTGTTGATTGGTGCAATTTATTGTATTTTGGTTGCTTCTGGTTATGGTTGGCTGTGAACGTCCTGTCTCTTTTCCAGGTTCCGAAAACTGAGTCAAAATGGCGGATAAGGACCCTGAGTTGTAAGTGTGTTTGCTTAATTAACTTATTTTTCTTGCTTTTTTCCTTGCATGATATCCTAATTTGCATTTTAATCTATGTGGTTTTAGTAATAGCACATTACATGTAACCGCATTGGTAAAGACGTTATATGACTACAGTGTCGTCTCTAGTTTCATTTACAAAGTCTCGGCCAAATCAATACCTACAGTCTTCTTCTGAGGTCACAGTCTCAACGATCGGTTGGCAGCTACTCTCTGCATATCGTCCTCCAGCTCTCTCGGTCCCTTCCTCTTCAGCTCTTGGTTCATTCGAGCTCCTCCTCCTCCATCCATCCATCCATGAATCCCTTCTTCAGCCGCACTCTTCTATTGGTTCCTTCCAGTGTGCCCTCAATGGGGTAGAAATAACAATATGCAGCACATGCAGTAAGAGTTAATCTGTAGTCTTTATTAGAAGAACACTCCATTTATACACATGATCTAATTTTAACGATAGTAAACAGTAGTTCTTTTTAATTTGTCATCTCAGTAGATTTTTTTTGTATTGGCTACTCATTTAAATGTTAGCCACTGCCACATACTATGTATCAAAATAAAGAGAAATATTTCTTCCACCTTATGACATCTCATTTATGACTACGATTGCGATATTTCATGAGATATTTAATATTTAGTAAAATACGGAAAATACGGCGCCCATTTGCCCTTAAGTGTAACGTTTGGATTAACGCTTTCAGATCGACCATGGCCCATTGTCCTGGAAATGGTAGAATGTAAGACGAAATTTACTAATGTTGCTGTAGTGCATAATTTTCAAGATAGAAGTTGATAGTTAGAGGCGATCTGATCTCGACCCCTCCCGAATCTTATATGTACGCCGCTGGTCCCAGATCAAAAGTGCCACTGCAATACCGGCATTTTGCAGACAAATAACATTGGACATTGACCATCATCGTACCGGCACTTGTCCTATCTTCCGTTAAGGTCTTAAAGTCGCAGATGGCGCGGTAGGTCATCGTGTTTTAATAGGTCAGTGTAAAGTTTATCGCCTGTTTATCGGCTGGTCACTATAAGTCTTATGCAGACAAGTGAGTTGTGTTGAGCTTCGTTCAACATGTTGGTCCTGTAAGTAGCCTCATAATTAACGTTTAACTTTATTATAAATAAATCTTGACTTTTGTTGTTCTATTACTAAGCCAACCTAGCGGAGTTAGGGCTATAAAGCCCTCATTATCTTTTATATTTCATACATTTCTTTTAATTTACTAATTTACAGTAATATAACAATTTGTTATGAACACAATTTACAAAGATACAAGTGATACAGTTAACAAATTGTTTACAAAATTATGCCATTGGATCCCCCAAAACGATGTGTTTGGATCATTTATAAATAGAGAGCGCTTAAATGAAATGAAATGAAATTAAAAAACGACTTTATTACAAACAAAAGGCGAACAATAGGACTATAAAGTCTTTTTTTCATGCTAACCTTAAAAACTAAAAGAACATTTTAGGCTATTATAGATTAATTAAAATTAAATGGAGAAGAAGAAAAGAGAGGAATAGTGGAAAAAAAGAAGGATAAAAGGTATACGCTTAACCTAAAAATCAAGAGATTTGTTTAATGTGCTGGGTCAATATTTATGATCTTAGATTTGTTGGATTTGCAGAGTGAAAGACAGAATAATTATCAAAATTTTAAGTTAATAATATAAAAAAGACACAGAAAAGCTATGAAAATATCGGAAAAAGTGGAAAGGAACACTGGTGGTAAGGTTTGACGCTGGCAGACAAGTTTGGTGGGTTACTATCTCTAGTATAGAAATAACTAAGGCGCCCATTCCATTGACCGGCTAGAGCTATTTCCAAAAACAGTGACGTGGTAGCAGACATTCAAGACTTAGGTTGCGTTTCCATCGATCTCGCATTGCAGAATGCAAATGACATTGACGGAAATTAGAATTTTTCTTTTTATAGAAATCTATTAAAATGTTTGTACTTAACATATCCCATGACGCTATTTTTTCATTTTAGTTTGTTTGTTTGTGATTTTACTCTATGATCATTGATCAATTTTAACTATGGCATAGAGGAAAATAAACATTTCCGTCAATTCTGCAATGCGAGGTCGGTGGAATCGCCACCTAAGTCTTGAATGTCTGCTATCACGTCACCGTTTTTGGAAATAGCCCTAGCCGGTCAATGGAATGGGCACCTAAGAACAACACTTAAACTACCTTACTAATTACTAATGGAAGGGCGAAGACCTAACTCCCATAAACAAAATTCTTCAATAGATAACAACTATTTTCTGCTTCTATCTAAAACAATAGCCCAGGACTAATTCCCCATCAAATAATAGTTAGACGTAGAGCTTTTTTTTAGCCATGAAAAATTGTCTCGCAGATACCAATGCCAAAAGACGATTTTCGTTCAAATTGGTGGGGTTAAGGGCTGTAGCCTTTTTCCTAAGACCTGCAGTCGAGTGTAAACACTGTCTTAAATACTGTCCAAAAACCGGGGTTCCCCCCCAAATTAATTACTCTTTGCAGGGTCCTTATATTAGACATGTAGAGTAGTGGTACAGACTCCGACTTTCACCTGAAAGGTTGTTGGTCCCGCAATAGCTACATTTTCGGGCCATGCTTCGGAGGGCATGTAAATCAGGCTTCCCGAGCTTTCCTAGTTGAATGTAAGAGAGGTTATAGGTCTAACTCCGCTAGGTTGGCTTAGTAATAGAACAAAAGTCAATATTTATTTTTTTATTATTTATTAGAAAAAATGTTCCTGGAAGAGCACCTAAAATACAAAAACTGTTATAATACACATCAGATTGAACTATAAAATCTACAAAATAAGTCTTATTTCAATAGTGCATCGTCTGCTTCTTCCTAGTTTAATAAAATTTATATTTAATATGCAAGGAGGTCTTCAAAAAGTGATTTTGTCATTGAAATGTGGAATTATAGATAATTAGCTCTCAAGTCATGTTGTTTTTCAAAATTTGGACAGATCCCCCTTAAGTGGGTCATAAGTGCATCCGGATGTGTTGAGATTTAATATAACGTTCTTATACGTTGTACACTGTCGTGTATATGCGTTGCCTTTTTCCTCAATTTATTCAGGGTCAAGTCTCGAAGTCCGGAAGGAAGCATTTGATTATTGCGACTCCTGCTCAGGTACTTGTTAGTAGCTAGCTCACCTCGTAGAACGCACTTGCTGCGTTAATTTGTAAAATTACTAGCTTCAGTAGTTTAAGTTTTTTACATGTCAGATTAGACTGAAGTAGAGGACTGGTAGAGAATACCCGCCACTACAGTATTAAGAATCAGACATGAGTAGGGGTGCAGACTCCAACTGTAACCCCAAAGGTTGTTGGTTCGAGTCCCACACTTACTACATTTTCTGGTCATGCTTCGGAGGGCATGTAAAGTAGGCGGTCCCGGGCCTTTCTAGTTGAGTGTAAGAGAGGGCGTTATAGCCCTAACTCCGCTAGGTTGGCTTAGTGTAATAGAACAAAAAGTCAATATTTTTTTATTTTAAGAATGTCTTCGACATCTCCTATGTTTTTCAAGTTCCCTAAAAGTTAAATCTATGGGGTCGTTGGCATTGGACAAGGGACCAATGGACCACTACGAGTGTCCTTCAGTACGTTATTATTACACATGAGAAAAGACGACATGTAGACATGTATATAAAATGTACTGTAGTGTCTGCCGGCACGCAACAGTGACACAAGTCTCAGAATTTACATATTTGACGCTGCCTCTGACGTAACTATTTTGAATTTCAGTTCCCGATTGTGGGAAACTTGTGCCTTTTGACGGGCTAATTACTTGTGGTGTCATTGTTCCGCGGCAGGCATGACGATTGGAATAGCGCTGTTGGTTGAATACTCACACTGGGAAACCCATCCACTCATGCAGTATGGCAACGGCCTTGAACTGAATCGAGTGGCAACTGGCAATACTGCAGATACAATGTTTTTGGTCCATTAAATTCATATCCGCAGGACTAACACCAACAGGAAAGAATAACATACCCGAGGAACTATTTAAACCATATTTTAAATGTGGTATTGAAACCAACCCGCTCCAAAGGATGCAACATTCAACTGGTTTGTCATGCGCAATAGAGGCCAGAAAAAATATACCGCTCTACATTTAGCATGTCGGCATATGCAATTCAATTAACTGCAATTATTCTGTTTTAATTTTTAATTCCGCGTTGGCTGTTATTTTTGTAAGTCAATTTACAATCATTAGGGGTCTTCACAGTGTTCGTGTTATCGAGTTATACCTAGTTAAGTGTGTTATATCAAGTTAAGTAACACACCGATAACCCGATAACCAAGCTAACCAGCGTGCTATCCTAACTTGCGCTGCGATCGATAGCTCAGGTTTGACCGCCGCCATCTTTGTTTTTGTTGATTGATTTGAAACACGCGTTTAAAATTTTGTAGTATTTAAATTTATTTGTATAATCTATTAGCACAAGCAATTACCGTAAATACTTAAAATTATAATAATTAAGGCACTATATACCCGGGTATTGTCATCCGCCATGTTTTATCCCATATTTCCTATATGGTAAGTATTGTAAGAAAAGTAAAAGATTGAAAAATATTGAAAAAAGCGAATACTCGTTTTAGTAATTTTTTATTAAACACTTTCCTAATTGATAGCACGTTTTTTAAATAATAATAAATAAACAACTATAAATTTCTAAAAATAAATAGGTAAACACCCAATGCTTGGCTTATGCACCAGGCTTATAATGGATACAATATGGCGGATGACAATACCTGTCTAATATAGAGCCCTAATAATAACCAAAATGAACTAAAAATATAAACAAATGTGGCACTAGAATAGAGTTCTGCCACTTTCTTAAAAACCGTGCCACGAACGTCTGACTACTACCACGTTGGTTACCCTGTTAAATATATCATGATAACTCACTCCCGAGGACCGCGGTACACTCACGATTGTGTGTTAACTTGGATAACACATCTAACTCGATAACACCAACACTGTGAAGACCCCTATTGGTGGTTTATTTATGGGATTATTAACACTTATTCCCGGATAAGTTATTCTCTTGTGCTGGTGCCACTCGACTCAGCTCAAGGCCGTTGTCACACTGCATGAATGGTTGGATATACAGTATGTAGATTCATCGAACAGCGAATTAGCTGTTCGAGTCTTCTGTAGTAGCTAGTAGGTATTAAGTCTGCAAACGATGAAACAATTTATCCGTTATCATGTCCACACAACACGTGTTATCTGTGATAGTTTGTACTCATCATCCTTGCTATCTAATGATTGTCTGAATCTGTGGTGTCAGTGAACTTAATCCTATAGTACATTCTTATGCCTTTGACGTGACACAACCTAAATGTGTGTCTTATCGTAATCCTAGTTTACCCTGAATAATCCTTTACAAATACGCTATGTGATCCATAAAAACACAATGCATTCAGGAATTAAATCTCTCCTAATTATTTACTCTGCATGATTTCATAAGGTAATAAATACGTTAGCTTGGCTGATTAAAGATTACTAAGGGTGACTCCAACCATCCGCCCGACGATTAAATTCTGGAGGACAATTTATTTTGGGTTATGGCAATCTTGGTAGCAAACAACTCCCCCGGATGTTATTGAGTAGTCGTTAGAAAATTTTTTGGAGGTTGAATTTATGCCAGCCACACCCAGGGTTACCAACTTAATCTCTTTCAGAGTATTGTACTCTTTTTCATGCATAGAATAGAAAATAGAATAGAATTTTTTTTTATTACATCACACAGCCGTAGCCCTTATGTGTATAAATATTACATAATGTAAAGCGAAAAAACAGCAACAACAAAAATTCCTACTGTTTATAGCCTATTGTAACTTCTTATTAAATAATTTGAATTTATAAAAAAAAAACCTACCTAACTACCAAAGAATGTGTACTCTACAAACTGAAAGTCAATTAGAGTACGCAAAAATACTCTTTTTCTGAAACATGTAAGAAACAAAATATTTTTTTATGATTTTTATAAGTTTAATTAGAAATGAGCCATTTATTTACATAAATTTAGATTTGTAGTGTGAAGAGGCTTTTAGTAGCTTTCAAAAAAATAAGAATTCTGCGAAAACCTAAAAAAATATTGTTTAAATAGTAAATAGCTCGTAATTCGAACCCCCCAGCAGCCTGCAGCCTGATCGAGGCAATTATAATACCGGGGTGAAATAAATACCCTAGGATTATAACTGTAAACAAACAAATTTTGAATAGCACTTTCCATTATAAAATTATCTTGTTTGCATTTTTAATCCACTGGTAAACAAGATAATTTTATAATGGAAAGTGCTATTCAAAATTTGTTTGTATACAGTTATAATCCTAGGGTATTTATTTAACCCCGGTATTATAAACGCCTCGATCAGACTGCTGATTTACAATACAATGTTAAAGTGTATTTTCGGCGTGATTCTGAAGCATTTAACAGTAAATACACTAAGTAATCTTTTTTTTAAAATACTGTACTCTTTATTTTCCTTCTCAAAAGTCAGATGTACTTTATTTCGAGAGAAAAAAGTTGGCAACCCTAGCCACACCCCACACTGGGAAAAATCTATCTACAGTTGCTACCTAGCAATGACTGCTAAAAATACGACAGAAAGTATATAATAGCCTAAATATGTACTGTATGTCCATTAACTGTGATAGTGGCATTACCTTATAAATAAATAAATAATGACTTTTTATTCTATTACTAAGCCGTCCTAGAGCAATTACGGCTATAAAGCCCTCTCTTATTACACTCAACTTGGAAGGCCCCGAACCGCCGGCTTTACATGCCCTCCAAAGAAGGTACCAACACTTATAATATTCAATTTATTAAAAAAAGTTATTAAAGATTTGGTTCATTCAAGTTGTAAAATAGAAGACTACTTCATCATTTTATATGTTAAATAAAAATAATAGGGTCATTAATTTAATTTTAAATGTGTCTAAGTTCCACCAAGTCATAGTAGAGAACATAAACACACTGTATTTTATGTTGTTTCTACTTTTTGGGTTGTAAGCAGTGGCGTAGCCAAGGGGGGGGGGGCAGCGGGATCCGGCCCGCCGAAATTTAGCAAAAAAAAAAAAAATCAAATATTTATTCAAAAAAAATCCCCGGGGAGACCCCGGTCCCCCTGTTTCCAGTTTTGTTAATAATGTTATCGTCTGCAAAATCATTTTTTTTTTGCCGACATACTATTTCAGGCCTATCTTTTAAAAAACATTCCCCACGGTAGCTCCCGGGCCCCCCTTGTTAGCTGTAATATTCTTCATATGTAAAATATGAGCATAATTGCTTAGTGCGTAAATTCCACTATTTTGGGCCTGTTCTTTTTCAAAATAATTCCCCCGGGGGGACCCCGGGTCCCCCCTTTCTTGGTGTAGGGCTACTATTCTTCGGCTGTAAAACCTAAGCATTATTAGAATAGGTTACAAGACGTATATACATCAAAATGTGTAAAACTCTACAATTTCAGGCCTATTTTTTTCAAACCTTCCCCGGGGGAGACCCCTCGGGTGGCGAAATTAAGATCATGTCCCTTATTAGAAGATGCGTACGTTCATGAGGACGGCTTTCCTATTTTTCTATTTTAAGAAAATACGGGGGGGGGGGGCGCCAAATGAAACACCACCCCATTTGAAAACCTATCGTAAACGGGCAACCTTTATGTATTGATGTTGCATGAAAACTGGACCCCCCCCCCCAAAAAAAAAAAATTCTAGCTACGCCACTGGTTGTAGGTTTTTCATTCATTTTTCATTGGGAGAAATTTTAGTCCCCAGTAATTTTCATGAAAGAATTGTAGAGCCAAAAATGAAAAATAACCTTAAAATGAGATGTACGAAATAGTAAACAACTTCAATGGACTAAATATTAGCTATAAAGTAAAAAATCTTTAATAAATCGCTTTGTAAGTTATAAAATAAAATCCTCAGATTATTTAACCAATTTCCTACGTTCCATATATCCTGTAATTTTACGCAGTTTTATTTCTTTAAAACAAAAAATTATATTATCACTTTGTATGTTGTATATGTTTTTTTTGTGCGCTTGGCGCCATTTCATGTCACTAACTAATTATTGGGTATAAAGAGTAACCTTTTCTTATTTGGACGATTTTTATTTTTTATTGTTTATTTAAATGTTTCCGCAAGCTATGGCAGTGGCTATGCTGCATGTGTACGTAGTCTTATCCTTATGCAGGATCAACGGTCTGGCGGCGTCCAATAATACAAAAATAAAGCTGGCAAAAGGTCAGAAGTTATTCGGGGGCACAAACATAGAAGATAGAGCTTGTTTGTGTCCCAGGTCAGTGCCGTGTTGTACGATATTGCAATTGGCGTGCGAATTCCCCAGTTACTTTTGAATATTACATGATGACTAATAATCAAAGTGTAGGAATAAGCAGCTAAAAATAATGCATATTGAAATCTACGTTGGAATTATGAACAGTCGTCCTTGCTTGTCCAATAAGCTTTGTTTGGTTCGATACTTGACATAAAAGGACAATTTCGCTATGCCGGGGTACCTATTACCTTCACCGGCAGGAGAAAACGCGGCTGTTGAGCATGTTACTGACCACAGCAACCAAAATAGAGCCATGGTGAAGTGAGAGGATCTCTCATGCCTAGTCCTGGCTGGGGCGTATTTTTCTCGTATAGATAAGATAAGAGGTTACAAGACCAATGGATGCATCTAACACTTCTAACTGCTTCAGGAAAAATTGCACTTTGTATGGGGATCCTTTGTTTATTTACAAATTGTATTTGTATTTACATTAAGGATGTAGTTGTAGCAAATTTCTGCCTGATAAAATTAATAGTATCTTACTTTAAAATTCGAAGCTGATTGAATTTAGAGAATGATCCTGAAAGAAACTGTGGATTTAATTAAGGGTGCGTTGAAAATATGCGTTCAATACTGTAACTGACAGGTTTCTAAATGGCGACGCTATGGCTGTGATTGGTTGTCGCAACTGGGAAACTCAGCTTGAAGGTTTGTCCAGCGTTATTCAAATGTGTCTTTATTTTTTGAATAAATTTAGGGCCGTTCCCATTTGCGTGTGAAAAGTCTCGGTAAGAAATACTGCACGGCCGAGCCATGTATTGGTAGATTGCCGTGCCGTCCAATATTCTTTATCGATACTTTCCTGGCCTTCTGGGCTTATAAAGCTTAAACTGTACATTCACAAGCGATTCCTAGACTCGATGCATAAAGGTAGAAATGCGCTACTGTGGCCGTTCCGCAGGCAATAGTCAAATCGCATAAGGGTCGAAATTTTTGCCGTGCTACTTTTCACAATATTGTATTTTCTTTGTGCATCGGGCTTAAATCACTCAAAACGGTTAGCTGTAAGAGAGGGCCCTGGGCCCTATTCTCGCTCCATCTGTATATAGTTATTTTGTGATAAGTACTTTTATTATTATAATAACGTATTTACACTCACCCCAATGTAATGGTCGTTACATTGGATTATGTACCGTGTTTTAAGGGATGTTAGCTCTTGTTTAAAACAACAGTCTCGGTCGTTTTAAATTTAGAACAAATCACATGGCATAATGCAACATAAGCAATCATAAAGCTTTGATGTATTTATGTATGTGTTAAACCCACTGTTTTCCCTCTTTGTGATCACAAGCTTGTTAAAGATAACACAGCTACCGCAAAGCTCCTGGATTCCCATCATAGATGACTAAGGGCCTGTTACAGAGATTAGACACAGTATTATAATAACTGATAACATGATAATGATAAAACACTAGGACGTGACACTGAATACTGTTTTAATAATGCATGTAAAAATAACCGGCTTTCCTATCTTAGGCCTATCTGTGCTAGCTAGAGCTAGACTTTCCCCTGTTGTAAATAAAATTATTTATAAGTTGTACTATACTTACTTTTAGTTTTTCGTGTCAGAGGTTGAGACTCATTCAAGTTTTCGGGTCCAGTGTTTTGCTAGCTTGACGCCATTGTTTGTACTGTTATTTGATTGTTTGCTGTGACTTTGACTGTTTGTAGTCAGTGGCGCTGACTTGTATGGGGCTCAAGAGCTCAAGCACCCCTCAATTTTCAAGAGAATACGTCTGAGCATCTAAATATTTTACTGGGTTAAAATTCATCATGTTCATAACAGAACATCCCAACAATGTTAGTGGCTTCAATGTCCCCCCCCCCCCCGGTCCCCCATAGCAAAAGATAGAGTGAAAGGCTATAGGTACTACTGTATATGTGCTTAATAAATACTTTAACATGGTTCGAGTTCGAGTCCCACACTTGCAATATTTTCTGGCCATGCTTCGGAGGGCATGTAAAGCAGGCGGTCCCGGGCTTTCCTAGTTGAGTGTAAGAGAGGGCTTATAGCCCTAACTCCGCTAGGTTGGCTTAGTAATTGAACAAAAAAGTCGATATTTACTTTATTTATTTAACATGTACATTCTTAGGAACATTTGGGGTTGGGAATTGTTCATTTGTATCTTGTACTTTTGAGATAGCATTAAATACATTTGATTTGATGTCTAGGCTTTTGTTCAAATTGCGTAAGTTTGGCCTGTTTATAGCAGGAGGTTGCGGGGGCGGGTCTGGCGTAAAATAAACGTTAGAAAAGATTGCAGTTTTTATAGAACGTAGTCTTCTGTTAAGATAAGTTTCACTAGGTTTATAAGAAGGAAACACTTTGCTCAATGTGAAAACGGAATGAGAAGCTTAGCGTGTACTTATTTTACGCCAGCCCCGTTGCCGCAACCGCCTGCTATAAACAGGCCCTAACAGACACATGGAAAGAAAAACTCATGTGCGTGTGCCAAAGATATATCAAAATATAGACAGAACCCTTTAACCTTAATTTCTTTAATATCCAAGTACCCCAAAATGTTTGCTAACTCGGCGCCAATGTTTATATTTCATGTTCTAGATTGAGATGGGACATTCGCACCCGCCAAAAATTTAATTTGAATTTTTCGTTCCACCTGCCACGTCTTTTTGGAGCAGTCAGTGAAGAAGACGTGGCAACTGACAGCGTGACTCTAGAAATTCAAAAAAATTGTCAGGAACGACTGTCCCATCGCTCGAAAACCGAGTAGTTAAATATGTTAAAATATAAAGAACTCAACTCAACTCAACTCCAACTCAACTTTTAAGGTTCTTCAAATGTACTGTATTGTTAATGTGCCAAATACTAAGTGTACATTTTAAGTGTTTGTTTTATTATTTTCAGAAATATGGATAATATATGGGGTGTAGGAGCGCTGGGCGCGTTGAAGGCCATCGCTCTAGTCTGTGATATTATTACCTACCCCGTATATTTCCTAATACAGAGGCCATGGGAAGTTAAGGCCAAGTCAAACCGAGTCAAAGCCAAGCCCGTGGCTGTCGAAGATAGTTCCATTACCTACAGGTAATAGCCGTTTCTTGGACATTATAATAGATAGTTTCACGTATGTCTGCCAATCTGTCTATCCGTCAAGCCATGTTTACTTAAACCTGTGGCAAAATATTAGCCACCAATGTTGTATGCTTTCTGGATTAGTTCTTAAGTTAGCTTACAAGTTAGTACCATTATAAAAAATAAAAAATAGTGGCAAACGGGGGGAAAAAAAATGAAAAATTCAACAGGCACAGTGAGTTTCTGCGCATTTTACTGACTGCGAGAATCGTCTCTGTTTACTGGGCCTTAAAATTAAACTCGATTTGAACATATAATAAATGCATCCTGCACCCTTTATAGTTAGTATAGACAGTAGCCGGCCGCCATACGAAGTTAAATCCAGCGGACCAGAGCAGGTTCAAAGCTGCAGATAACTTGGTCGTGTGCACAGTGCCGGTAGGGAAACATGGTAGGACTTGTCCTGGTTACCTCCGAACTAATCGTGTGACTTCACTGTGTTTCCCAAGTGGTTCGGAATCCACTATAATCAGGAGGTCCACTGTCCTATGGGCTGGCATAGGACTGTCAAGTCGGGGTCGCTCTATGGGCCCAAATATGAGGCCTAAGTCGTTATTAACCCGACGAATACTACTACTACTTTATAGTTAGCAGTCAGGAATTAATTGAATTAATTATTTTATAGGAGCTGTGCTACACCGGGTGCTATTCACCAGACTCTGGTGCGGGAGGAGGTAGACACGATGGAGAAGGTGCTAAGGTTCGTGGCGGGTCGCTTTGGCAACAAGAGGTGTATGGGCACTCGCAAAATTATAGCGGAGGAGGATGAGGTGCAGGGCAGTGGCCGGATATTTCAGAAGGTGAGTGTTCCAGGTAAAAAATTACCACATGACCTGCCAAGAGCTGCTTTTGTCGCCCGTTTCCGCTGCACAACTGGCCACGACTACCTGCAGGCTCACCTATTTCGCCTAGGCCTAGCTGCTTCAGACCAATGCCCAATCTACCTCAGGGGACGCATGGATGCTGCCTACCTTCTAACGTGTTAATCAATCCAGAGCCCTAACAAAGACATATCATCACTATACCGGCAGGCGCGGCACCAGATGGCGTTAATGCCAAGAGCGGGCGTTGGATAAAGTAAAGTAAAGAAGATAAAGGGCTTCTTCGAAACGAGGCAGCCTCGTTAAATTTAAGAGTGGGCCGAAGTGCACAAAATTCGCCCAAATGGACAATAAAGACAATTTTATTTTTTTAATTTCTGTGGCCTTATTTCTATGTGTATTTGCATTGTTGCAGTATGTGATGGGCGATTACCAATGGCTGACATTCAACCAAGTGGATCAGACGGCGGCCAAATTCGGGAAAGGCCTGCGCGCGCTGGGCCAGGAGCCCACCAAGCCCGTTGTCATCTTCGCGGAGACCCGCGCCGAGTGGATGATTGCCGCCCACGCCTGCTTCAAGCAGAACATTCCCGTCGTCACGATCTACGCCACGCTGGGGCTGGAGGGTGTAGCGCACGGCATCAATGAAACTGAGGTACAATAAATGCCATAGTTTTTCTTACCAAAAGAACTGGTACGAGGTAATCCATACATGCTTTCATATTCGCATTCGGATTCTACAATACGTCCGATAAAGTACTAATAAAGTTGTTAACTGAGATATAGGCTAATAATCCCAGTTTTAGGCTTCGTCAAGTAGGATGCATCTAACATAAACAAACATGGAAACAATAAATACTAAATTAGCTAAACACAGTAGTTCATGATGTGTTTACCTCATACCCCAATAAAGTTCACTATAAATTGTCTAATTGCCCTGAATCAACTCTCTCTATAAAACTTACTGGTCAGTATGTTACCATGAAAGAAGCCTGTGTATTTATTAAAAATATAAAAAAAACGTCAAAAATATGCCATGAAACCAATTTAATATCGTCAAAATTAAAAATAAAAATAAAAATAGTAGTTTTGAGTAAGAAACATGCCTCAAAGCTAATAAAAATAGTGACAAATAAAATTGCTTAATTAGAACAGGGTAGATAATTTTTTTTTAGGACATTAAATTATAGTAGAATAAAACCTATTGGAAATGGTCGATAATATGACAGACACAAAAGAACAAGGATTGATGTCGATATAAGTTGATGGGGACCTTATGGTGCAGTTTGTCGAATTGGAAGTTGGTTATAGTGAAGAATTTCGGCCATTGGGTTCATGAATAAATAAATAAATAATTACTTTTTATTGAATCTATTACGAAGCCAACCTAGCGGAGTTAGGGCTATAAAGCCCTCTCTTACTCTCAACTAGGAAGCCCCGGGACCGCCTGCTTTACATGCCCTCCGAAGCATGGCCAGAAAATGTAGCCAGTGTGGGACTCGAACCAACAACCTTTCGGGTGAAAGTCCGAGTCTGTACCACTACGCTACATGTCCTGACGTCCTGAAGTGAACAATAACGTTATATGGAGCATATTATAATCCGCCCTAAATGTGGACAATGTGTTTTAGGTGACTACAGTTATCACGTCACACGAGCTCTTGCCCAAATTCCACGAAATACTCAAAATGACTCCGCGAGTCAACACTATCGTCTACATGGAGGATCAGCTGGTCAAGACAAACACTTCAGGCCTCGACGGCGTCAACGTTATTTCCTATTCTGACCTCTTGGCCAAGGGAGCTGAGACCGCTGTCGGTGAGTATTATGTGCGAATTCAAGGGATATGTGTTTTTCGATTGTTAAAGGTTATAACCTAAATCATTTTGGAGGAACATGTGAAAGCGAACTTAATAACTTCATCATGTTATTGCAATGAAGCATTTTACGTAGGTTACTTGTATGAAAGCATACCGCTAAATCTATAATTTGGACAATTAATTGCAATGTTTCCATGTCTTCAATAATTTTGTATTTTAACTTGTATTTTTCTACTGTGTTAAATTTGAAGGAAATCGTTGAAAAATAACTCTTTTTTTTACATGTTCTTTACTCATTTCAGATGCAATTAAACACAGTAAGTTGTCAGAGTGTACTTACAGTAGCGTAATTTATTGAAATAGGCTATCATTCATGACACGTTTCCTTATTGACCTTATAGCTTACAAAAAACTGTTATTTAAGGAAGAATAGTTTTAATAAACTAAGTTCCTTGTCACTTAGCTTCCACTTTTTTCCTTGTCAAGTAACCCCGGACGAAGTGCAATATATAGAAAAAATGTTTAGAGCAGCAAGATATAATTTTAATTAATAATTAATTATAATAAAGCATTATAGAGTACCCACTCTAGCCTCCGGGCAAATGAATGAGGTCCCTATGAAAGATGGTAATAATAATAAAAATAATTATAAACGTCTTATATTTACTTATATATTTTTTTTTGTGGCTAAATACTCGAGAGTCCCGCGCCTAAAATTAAAAAATAATAATAATAATAATAACGGGTGAGGTTTTTTTAATATTTATTTTTTTATAGACTAGAAAGTCTCCGACTGACCCTCAAACAAAAGACGCTTAACTTAAATAATCTCATTCGAAACGTATTTATAAAAAGTAGTTGAAGTATTATACTCGACCGTTGCATTAGTATTGCATGCAAAAGGGCTCATGGCTTAAAGGAAATATTAAATTTTCACGATCCTTGTATCTCATTCGATGTTGTAACTAGCTGGTACATGCAGTATAAAAGCATGTTTTATTTATTTTTGTGCTAGCGTATCCTACGACAGTTGCGGTTGCTTAGCCCTTTTGTCTTAGCGTCCAAACAAATGACACAAATTTGTTGGTGGTTTATGAACACGCCCTTACTCATATGAATCTTTTACGAAAACTAAAAATTTAGGAGCTTAAATAATATTGCAATGGGTCTAGACTCACGTTTTTTTTTAGAACTTACTAAACCCGAAAGGTTGTTAGTTCGAGTCCCACACTTGCTACATTTTCTAAAAAAAGGCGGTCTCAGGCCTTCCTAGTGAAGAGTAAGAGATTAAAAACTGAATACATCCCGTTTTGGGGGCATTAACCCCCATAAAACGTTTAGCGTACATGTGATTTTAGGGTAATGTTGACTAGTCATTCAGCACGTACTGGAGAACCAAAATAAAAAAGGCACGCCCTCTGATAAAACATTAACAGCATAATAGGGGGTGTGGGTACGGGTACGATCCCGCAGCTTCTCCTGACATGCTGTTTGACGTTGTAATGTTGGTATTTCAGTGGCCCAGCCGCCAGTTGCCGATGACATAGCTATTATTATGTACACGAGTGGATCGACAGGAACGCCGAAAGGAGTCCTTCTCACGCACGCCAACATGCTCGCCACTCTCAAAGCTTTTTCGGATTGCATCAATGTCGAGGTAAGGTTTTAGAAACGTTTCGCTTCCATTAGAATAAAGCTTGAAGTGAAGATCATAATTACCATGATTAGGTTCTAAAAGTTCTAATAGTCTACTAGTTCAAAAATGGATGAGGTCTAGCAAAGTCAAATTTTAAACAATTTCTTGGTTTATATCATATAATCATTGATAATAAAAATAAAAATTGGAAAGTAATACCTAAATTCAGATAGAAATCGTATACAAAACATAAACATTCAAAATATTTCTGCGATCGAATAAATATTGTGTGTAATCAGGGCCATGGTGACCAGAGAGAGTAGCCATAATTGAGAAATAATAAAAGAAAAGAAGCGTTCCTCTACAAATTTGATACATACCTATATTTTACATATATACAGTTTCGGAAGGCGTGAAATGCAAGGTTAAATTAGGTCAAGCTTTTGAAAGTTTGGAAACTAGCCCAAGCTATGTTAGCGACAGCCCCATGCTGTACTGTATATCAAATTATTGAGGAACAACACTTATATTTTATTAAATCTCATTAATGGCTCTAAGAACAATTTATTCTGTGAATTTCAGAATACAGAGTTCCTATTTTACTTAAAGCCTCTACAGGCAAAAGAATTCCGTTTCCATCCATTTTTCAATGTCTTTTCTTTTTGTAATTCTTCTGTGAAATTTGACTTCGTACAATAAATGAATAGTTGGAGTACGATGTGCTCTCAATGCGGCCCAAAGATGTGACTCTCTCTAAAATTGAACATCATTCAGATACTGAATAACTTTAATTATTTTTCAACTGGATTAATTTTTTTTAAGTTAGGTTTCAAATAGGTATTATTAATAAATAGCGTAAGCGAGGTTCTTGCTTATAATTAATTTGACCTTTGCCTTCCTCTCTGAAATGTTTAATTTTGTATTCCAGGAAGAACCAATAACGGTATGTTAATTTTGAACGGTTAATTAGACTAGCTAGAAACAATTTGAAAAAAAAAAAAAAAAAAAATCATGACTGATATATTGCATCGGTCCCATACATCATACACAATGTCAATGTAAGCATGTCTGAGCTTGCCCATTTCGCGTTGACATCATGGAGTGAACCAGTTGGCCAATGGGATAGAAATTAATTCGGAAATATTTCCAATAATGTCCGAAAACCGATGGCAGAGCTAGGTTCAATAAGCCCATCAATAATAATGATGACTGATATGGCGTAGAGCGAGTGGTACTGTAAGTTATAATGTAGTTCGATTGCTCCCACACAGACATTTAGTTCGGCGCTTATTCCACCTACGTCAATAGTCAATAGTAAATTTGGTATTGACGTGGTAGCAGACATTTTTAGACTGTATTTAATGTCTGCTACCACATCAAAACCACATTTACTATTGACTATTGACGTAGGTGAAATAAGCGCCTTATTAAATGCTGTCATCAGCCTAAAGCTTTCAATTTGATAAATTAATTCAATCCTACTATTAAATTTGCCAGAAAGCATCCATAAATTGATTATATAATTAGGCATTCATAATGAACAGGGTGACATTTCTTGAATGAATCCAATTTAAACATAATGGGGAAACCCACGCAGTACAACACAAGGCAAAGGGGAGACCTTTAAGGCCAGCACCACGCATCTTCTGTAGCCAAGTGTGAGCGACTGGATACTCACTATGTTACAAGGTTTCGCCTACCTTAGAAAACTCCCGATTGAACTGAGCGGCGAGAACTGCTGCTAACTTCCCTAAATTGCTTAGAGAAAGCTTTCTACGCTGTCACTGAGGCACTAGCACAATGACAGAACTGGCTGATTTCGACGATATTTTGACGATTTTACATTATACTTTCTTGTCGATTACTTGTGGTTTACTTGATTGTACAAGTTAACAGAAATAATATTTATTCCGATGTTGTAGGAGGGAGACGCGTTCATGGGCTACCTGCCGCTGGCACACGTATTCGAACTGCTGACAGAGTCTGCGTGCATGATGTTCGGCATCCCCATTGGCTATTCCACACCCCTCACCATGATCGACTCATCGAGCAAGATTAAACGCGGCACAAAGGGAGACGCCTCCATTCTTAAGCCAACTATTATGACCGCTGTACCGGTAAGTGATACCCTGATTGGTCCTGGTTCAAGCCTGGGGATCGCTGAAGGTCACCATTTTCTGGACCCTGAAACTTTCTTAAATGGAGGGCTCTTTACAGTTTTGAGTTGTTTCCATTATACCTGACGAGCGCTACACAACCGTTACAGCTCCACATGACAAACTTTACGCAAGACGACGAAGCGCCACTTCAATGCCAAGCCAAATGGCGCGTCCTGTTCCATTTGGCGTTTGCGCCATTTAGAGGGGTCATCACGACTGCGCTGAACCAGTCGCTCCAAATCTTTCAAATTGTACAGTGTGACGATATGGAAGAGGTACTTTTACACTGTACAATTTGAAAGATTTGGAGTGACTGTTTCAGCGTAGTCGTGATGACCCCTCTAAATGGCGCTAACGCCAAATGGAACAGGACGCGCCATTTGGCTTGGCTTTATATACCAGTATAAAATTTCATTTTACTTGTTACTGTGTAACATTAATTAGTGCTTTCTGCTTTAAGACCTTCTTTCTTATGATGGCGTTATAGTTTTATACTGATTTGAATTATAATTTTTAATTATTCTGGTAATTTTTTATCCCTTGCAGCTCATTCTTGACAGGATCTACAAAGGAGTTCAAGACAAAGTTTCAAACGGAGGGTTCGCCAAAAAGCTGCTGTTTAGATTCGCGTACGACTACAAGCTCACATGGACTAGGAGGGGGTTCGATACGCCGCTGTTCAACAAGCTTGTGTTCCGGCAGACGAGTTCCGTGTTGGGTGGTCAACTGAGGTTCATCTTGGCGGGGGGCGCCCCCCTTTCCCCCGACACCCACGACCTAATCAAGGCATGTCTGTGTTGCCGCCTCATTCAAGGCTATGGCCTTACCGAGACCACGTCTAGTGCATGTGCCATGGATCGTAAGTACACATTTTATATCATAGGCAGTTTCATTTTTTGGCCATTTGGCTGTTGGAATCAGACGAGTGTTTCCAACAGTTGGTAAGGTAAAATTTTTACAATTTATGTAAAAAGTATGTCATTTGTACAGTTAAAATAAGGCAACCTCTAATAATAAAATATTGAACTGTGACGTAGTTGCAAGCAATTAATGGTCAAGGATGAACAAAACCACGTATCTTGAAAGGAGTAAAGTTTTATATGGTCAAATCCAAAAAGTAGTTGGAAAATTGCAGCATTATATGGTATATAATACTGACATTAAACTAACTTATGTTGGCGGGGCACCCTCCTCGTGGTAACTGAAATTAGGGGATTTAGAAAAATATGGACTTGGTGTGATTCGAACCCTCCATCTTCGCCTTGCCGGTGCATCGTCTTGCTTTATGGTGACTGTAATTAGCTTATAACGAGAACCTCCAAGTCTAAACTTGGTCACAACTTGGTGACATTTCCTCTTACATTTGCCCTCTATCGGCAAGACTTAGCTTATGGTTAGGCGTGATCTATTCTACGTTGTTATCTTTGTTGTGTTCTTGTTCCTTATAACATAGACAATCTATTTTGTGTCAGTGTTATGAAGTATTTCATGAATCATCTGGTAATGTTTGCAATTGTAAAAATGTAAAACAAAATCTTAATTACTTGTCTGCACAAGGTAATGTGTTCTGTTTTTTTTTTTTTTAATTAACCTATTGTGTGTTTATGCAGCTCACGACAGTTCGACAGGGCGAGTTGGGATGCCGACCATTGGTTGCGATGTGCGACTGGTTAATTGGACGGAGGGCAACTACACAGTCAAGGACAAGCCATATCCGCGGGGAGAGGTGATCCTGGGGGGCGCCAATGTTTCCCAAGGCTATTACAAACTCGCGGACAAGTCCAAGGAAGACTTCTTCATCGAGGACGGCCGCCAGTGGTTCCGTACCGGAGACATTGCCGAGGTTCATCCCGATGGGAGCTTTAAAATTATAGGTAATTCTGGGATTTTATTTTGAGTTTTTACACATCTATACCAAGTTCAAAACTGATGTGCTCATTTCCCTATCTACAAGGAGCTGATGAATGACACTTTGACTCGTTCCCATACTCGTTAAGTCAAGCCAACAACACCTGTTACAATTTTAATGGTAAGCATGTCTGAGCTTTCCCATTGGCACTTGTAGTTGGTGTGGGTTGACATTAAGGAGTGAACGAGTTGGCAAAGGCTAGAAAATCATTCGGAAACATTTCCAATAATGTCCGAAATCCGATGGAAAGCCATATTAGTGTAAAAATCAAATCTCTCATGAAATACCAATCGTAATGCTGTCAAAAATGCCAGGGCAAACAGAAGAAATTTTCTTTAGTATTTTGATATAATGGTGTGTACCATTTTCTCACACAACTGGCCACAATTATTGAATTTGATTTTTACAAAAATCTATTGGTGTGGTTTAAAGAACTGGGACCAATAATTGGTATTAGTGAAGGTCACATGTCTTATATCGAAATACAGAGGAGTATTTCTGCTAATTTATTGGGAAATTCTTATAATAATAATAAGAACCGGTGTTTATTCGAACATGCTTTCCAATTTATAAAGTAGTAGATGGACATAATGGCTCATTTCATTGTAAATAATTTCCCTATGGTTAAAAAATAGGGGAGGGGGAAGGGGGTCCCCCTCAATATATTAAAAACCCCTAAAACTCAATTGCATATTCTGGAACGAACAGACCAATATATTGTAACAGTAGTAACAATGACAGGGCAGGCAATGTATTTTCCATAATTTCTTCAAAAAATAATTTTTTGCCCAGAACCAAATATTTTTTTGGGAAAACAACCTGTTTGGTTTTGTTACTCTATTGAACACCTAAAACATATCAGAAGGTAGAAATCATCGGCAGAAAGGTTTCGCAGAAAAATTATTTTTTAGTCATTTTTCATTAAAATTTAGTTATTTTTATTTTTTTACCCCCAGAAGCAAACTATCAAGGGGCAAGCGACCCCCGCATTTTGTCAACATTAATAGCGACCACAATATATGTATGTCAATTTAAAAGAAATTTTTGAGAAATATTTTTTTTTTAGTTTTTTGAGAATAAAACCTCCAAATTGAGTTAACCCCAAATAACAAAATTCTCTCGAGGTATGATTTTTGTGAACCTACATGCCAAATTTCATCTAAATCGACCGAGTAGTTGGCCTGGAAATCGACAGAGCGACAGACAGACATGTCGTAAAAACACTTTTTAGGGTTCCTGGGACCTCAAAACGTAAATCCGTTGAAATCTCGGAATCCAAAATTTCGACCATCTCAAAGCTTCCATTATACTACTATAAATTGGAAAGCAATAATAATAGTCTTTATTTAAAAAAAAATATGTAGATACAGCGAGATTAGGGCCTATGGCCCTATCTTACACCTAACTGTACATATCAACGATATAGTTTGATTGAAATATAACTTTTTAATTATAAACAATCGATATTTCCTGTGAAAATAGACTTTCAAGCTGTGAGGATGTAGTCTAGACCTACTCATACGGACTGTGCAATTCTTTGATGTTTTTCTAGATCGTAAGAAGGACCTGGTTAAGCTACAAGCAGGAGAGTACGTGTCATTAGGCAAAGTGGAAGCAGAACTGAAGACGTGTCCGGTTGTGGAGAATATTTGCGTGTACGGAGACTCAAGCAAGCACTTCTGTGTGGCGCTCGTCGTGCCCAACCCCACGCACCTCATACAACTCACCTCCAGTCCCGAGAATGTAGACTTTGAAGAACTTTGTCGCAGTCCTGCGGCCGAGCGTATCGTACTCAAGGAGCTTGAGACGCACGCCAAAAAATGTATGTAAATAAGTAATTTACAGAGGATGTGTGGCATGATTTTGGGCCGCGATACAGAACTCTGTAAAATTGGATGTAATTGCTATCCTTCAATTAAGTTGACTTGACAGGTACCAAAAAACCAAAAACAGTGGCACGACAACCCAATAGGGTCTAGGCCAAAGGACTGGTAGAGATTCCTCAATCGTGACCAATCCTATATTTGGGATGCTCTGGTTGGGAGCCGCGTACCCAGGGACGCATCCAGTCTCTTTTTGGGGGTCAAAATAGGAAAAACATGTAGGATCGATAAAATATCAGAGCGTAATAAATTAATTTACAATAGATTTACCAAATGTTTAGCTGAATTTCCATGCGTGTACCGGTGGAGGTAACGTACCCATAAGGCCAGCGACATATTATCCCTTATCACCGTCCCGCTAAACGGGACCGATTTGAAGGGATAGCATGAATGCATGGAGCCTAATGAGCGCGGTCACACTGTTCCGGTGGCATCGTGCCAACCGCAATCGACCGGATAGTGCTGCGGCAGGAAAGGGTAACCGGACACGGGACCAATAAAGTGAGTGAGTGAGGCAAGATAGCATTTCAACACATGCGACACTGTAACTTGAGTAAGACTGATCGGATCAAGAGTATAAAATACTAAAATCAGCAATTTTTAATCGGTGGCAGCGTCGTGTCATACCGGCAAAACGCATCCGGCAAAAAGGGATACTATGTCGCCGGCCTTACAGAATGGTTTTCCTTTTATGTCCATTCTGGAGCCTCGTCTTTCCGTTTCATAGTCTAATTCCCAGGTTACCAGCAATATCTATCATGTACACATCATTGAAACCATCGAGCATAGGCGGCTTTTTCACCGGCCAATTTGCTTCACTTGTGAAGCTGTGAATTTTGTCATTGACGTTTGTTTTGTTTTAAGGAGACTATTATGTAGATACTTAACTTATCTAAGCCATAATATTATTAATGATGTCTGCTACCATATAATAACTTAATTTATAGTAGGTAAGTTAAGTATCTACATAATAGTCTCCTTAAAACAAAACAAAAGCCAATGACAAAATTTACAGCTTCACAAGTGAAGCAAATTGGCCGGTGGAATAGCCGCCTTAGAAATTTTTGTTTTAAGGAGACTATTATGTAGATACTTAACTTATCTAAGTCATAATATTATTAATGATGTCTGCTACCATATTATAACTTAATTTATAATAGGTAAGTTAAGTATCTACATAATAGTCTCATTAAAACAAAACAAAAGCCAATGACAAAATTCATAGCTTCACAAGTGAAGCAAATCCGCCGGTGGAATAGCCACCTTAGAAGTATATTGGGTGCAGTGTTCAAATAAGTCAGACTGCAAATTACTGTACGGCAAGTTTACCGATTACAAGCACTGCGTTTCGACAAGCTATGCCAATGGCAGGATGTTGAGTCACATGAAATCCAGTACGGTGAGCTGAGAGAAATTTTGGGCGGTCACTTTAGCAGTTTTGGGAATGAAGCTAATTTGAAACCAGTATTTTATTTTTATTTGCAGGTAAATTGGAAAAATTTGAGATTCCTGGGGCGGTCAAATTGTGCAGCGAAGTTTGGTCCCCGGACATGGGACTCGTCACGGCCGCGTTCAAGCTCAAAAGGAAAGACATTCAGGCCAGGTACCAGCACGAAATCAATAGGATGTATGCCTCATGATGACGGCTCTTTTAATTTAAACTCTCCACACTCTTGTAAATTATCTTCCATGCTAGTTATTGCAATATATGGGGTTTGTTTGTTAATAAGACATTTTTTTTGTGGTTTACTCATTTTATGCTTATAATTGGAATATTTTTAGAGTCGGAGTCGGATCTTTTGTTCTTATTAAAAGAAGCTTAATAAATCAAGTTTATATCCGGCCCTTGATGGAAAATTAGGGTTAGTTGGACTTACATTGCTTTCTGTGTTAAGTCATTAGAGGCAGGGGCAGTTATTGAATAATTATTAGGGCGGAGGCCATTGTCAGGGAAGGGGGGCGACGTTTCGGGAGTGGGTGCTACTCCCTTCATCAGGCTAAGGACGGATGGGCAGTGTAAGTCCAACTAACCCTTTGTTAAATAATAATAATATTGCACCATTAACCTATACCAATAGATTGCCTTTGTGCGCCGCAACGTTATCCTGTATATAGTTTATCAACATATGCCGTACTCAAAAGGACGGCGAAGGCCTCGCTATGTGTCTACAAAGGATAGTTTATAATAGAAAAGAAGCAGGCATGTTACGACATCGACGGATATATTTAACATGACTAGCATAGCGTAAAAGAAACCATTAAAGCTACTTCAGTCAACAATATACACTGCCCTAGCACATCCGCACCATAACAAACAACAAACAACAACAGCAGTGTATTTAAAAATTTGTTCTATTCTTTACTGGATATATTACCGGTAACTGCAACTACAATTATTACCAGCATCAAATTTGAATTTGAGCAGGTGAATTGTGAGAATTATACCTTTGTAAAATGTCTGGGGTACACCGCGTAGCACAGCGTTCCAAATTTCTATGTCTCTACGGTAGGTACACTCTTCGGGTGTGTTTGGCGCAACGATAATAGATTAGCTAAGTATTGCCAATAGCGGGCAAACGTAGGGCGAAATGTCGAAGGATATGTGACCAAGTTGGAGGGTTGCAAAAATGAAAAAAAGAAAATATCGGAGCATGTAAACAAATGAGCAGTTTAACAGGCACGGCTGACATCAGAATCACAGGCGCAGAACTTCTGCGCACTTAGTTCTGCGCACTTGACCTTGTGTAATAACTAGGGGATTGACATCTGTGGATAGCCATCCAGCTAGCCTGGTTTAGCTTAATAATTTGGCTCAGTGTGAAAATAAAAGACAATTTCATAAATCTTTCAATCATTTCAAGTGTAATGGCTGTTGCAGGAAATGCAAATTGTCTTTGGTATTTACGATTACTAAAATAAATCAGAAGTGCTTTGGTAGTGAATGCATAAGCACTAAAATCATGTCTCAAAGCCATTCATTCCATCAGCCATATCACTTCAAATTGTTACAACAAAATCTAGGACACCGCCTAAATTATAGATATTACTCTCCAGCAATATGAACAATAGCAAGTACGTATACAGCTAAGTATATTGTTAAGTAAGGGTAAGGGGAAAACATTAATAGAGTGGATCTGCCCCATTTAAAATTCAGAAATTTAAAAAATCTACACTACAAAAACGACGGAAAAAACATTCGAAGTTTTAAATAATAATATTAATGAAAATAGTTTGAAGAAAAAAATCTGCAGGTTTTTATATTGGAAATAAATTAATCGGAAAATCTGTAAAGTGCTTTTCCGGTTAGAGGTTGCGTCCAGCCTCTTTTATCAATCACAATTTCAATATAATAACCGTAAAGGTTCTCCTATTAAATTGAGGCGAATTATCATTTGCAAATTCTTGGTAAGTGGAATACAATGAATACTGCACACCGCAGTCATGGATTGGAATAGAATGAAAATGGCGGCGGCATGCAATATCACTTCCCAAGTCTTTGAAAAATGTGGAGGGAGCCACTCTAATTGATTTTCATTACTACCAATATATTGTTAATTTTATAGTTAATAACAAAAAAGCTTCCAACAAGCATAACCGAAATTGACAGAATATATTTTGCTTTCGCCACATTGGGATGTATAAAATTAAGGATATTGCAATGAATATATTAAAACTATCAATGATATTTTATCTACAAAAACGCTGTGACACATTGTGACAAAATGAGGAACATAATAATGTGATATTGACATGTACGATATCAACTCAAAGAGTCTATATATCCACGATAAAGTAATTTTACAAGTTTATGATACAGTAACCCTATGATACAGAAAACAAGGCGTAATATATATCAACAATAAATAACATAATAAATACGAAAAACTATGCAACTCAATTTGAACAAAAAACAACAGCCCAAGGCGGAATGAAGTTTTCAACAACAGGCCGCCAACATAACTTCCCGCAGCCGTATGGAAATTTTTAGGTACTGCTAGTAAAATAAAGAACTGTACAAAAAGTGAAATTGTTATTTGCTCACTTACAGACGAAAGATTATTTTATAGAAATAAAGTTCAAATTTCGTCGCGTCGCTACATAATGGGACTAAAATTGGTAGTTTGCTTCTTTCGCTATGACAAACTGTGCATCATCAGGATCTTTTGACACCGCACTATCGTATCACCCTTTAACTACTTACGATAGTCTTGAATTATTCTTTGTAATTCAGCTAATTTCAAATTATGAAAATGTCAGGAAAATTTGAAAGAAATGGAATAAGTCTGTTAATAAATTTTCGAGCAATTAAAAAAATAATCCTGTCATTTATATATCGTATTTTACAATGCATATATATATGTTATTTAATGCGCTGATCATATCAGCTTTACATAGCTAACGAAGTAATCAAGTCCGATAATGACATTTTGCAACGACTAAATATAAGCACTGCATTTCCCCTCAATACAATGCTGTGTTTCTGACATGCTTAGGGAACCCACCAAACCAGTTCATCTCAAAGCAATGCACCAAATATTTTCCCGGGCTAAATAATAACTATGAAATTAAAAGAACATAAACGAAGAAGCACCAACATAACCTAAACTAAACTAGTTGCCACAGTTCATATTGCAGTAACAAGGCCAATAGTAGCCTATGAAATATAAAAACAACAGGTCATTAAGCGGGAAAAACACAGCACTATTTTGGAGCGGGTCACCGGATGGCCCGCTATAAACAAATAAAATTTTTATTTTTGATAAAGGAACTATTTTATACATAAAATAATATGTGCAACGCGTTTTTTTTTTCATCTCGCATCTCTTTCTCTCATCTCATCTCTCTCTTCGGACTATAATGCGTCACTCAGTAGTAAAAAGCAATGAAAACATTCGATGCACAGTATTTGCAAAAACATCGTTGTAAAAAGACGTCACATTAACGTACTATACAATATAGGCGCGGATGTACAGTGCGATTAAACAATACAATTACTATTAAAGATGATACAACAACAAGATGCATACATCTAACACCAATAATATTATCAGAATTACATACATTTGATCCCAATGTACACTACATCTAGGAACTTGAATAAAGATATCGTTAAAACACTTAGGTAGGATATAATTATTATGTAACAAAACAACGTTCGCAGCCTTTCATGTCATATTGATAATGCCGTAATTATTAATTTTCCACTTTTAACTGTAATTGCAAAATCAAAATTCGCTTTTATACTATAACTTCATAAATGTAAGAAATGAAGATGGAATATAAAATGTTTAACGATTTTGAATACTTTTAAACATGCGATTTAGGGTTCTAGTCAGAAAATGTATTACGCGGCTCATCCATTTAAAATGGAAGATTGAATATTACTTGAAAGATGAAGATTGCACCTCAGAAAATAGATAACAGAGTTAATAATATTTGTCTTTATGTCATAAAAACATAATTAAATACATCAACGACTGGCCAAATTAAGCCTTATTTTTATAAATAACAACATTATCAAAACTAAGAACTAAGTTGCCATGTTCTTGTTAATGATGAATTATTAATTGGAGGATATAAAAAACAAAGGATGAAATAGGGGATAAAAATGGACACTATACTCCTACCTTAAGAAAATTAACACTCCGTTTATACAGAAAAAAAAAAAAAAAAAAAAAATGGCTGCTTCTATAACCACACATACCGCTGCTTTAAAGTAAAATATTTGCATTGCTGAAATCGTCCAAAAAAGCAACGAATTAATTAGTTCTTCCACTTTTAGAAATGTCATCATCTCATATCTGTATATAATATGTATTGTGCATGTTCAATTTGCGTCGTATTTATAAAAAAAAAATATATATATATATACAAAATAATTCATAAATCATAAGTTTACATGCCATACTACCAAAACGGACTAAAGTTTGGCTTGATTGCCACAGTAACTTGCTTTATAATGGGAGAACCAACAGGAAGTCATGCTCTGACAACAACCCAGTCGAACTCAATTCCGTGTTGGTCAGTCTGGGTGTAAAATTCCAATATTTCTAATGATTCTAAAAAATTACATTAAACCTTTGTTTCCTTTTCATGATTTTTATTTTTTATTTGTTTAAAGATAAAGCTCAATTATTTTCGTGTTTTTTGGTCAAATTCAGGGAAGCAAATAATTATACCTTGAAGCATGCTCAGGCCGATTGGATTTCGCCAGCGGTTACAAAAGTTAAGCAGTATACTTCGACGTGACCATCTTGCGCTTCACATCACAATACAGATTCTATACGAAAACCTAAGTTACCGTACGACTAAACCGCTTGAACCCAATAACCGCCACTTTCGTCAACGGTTCCAAAATCTAAGCATTACGCTTTCACATAAACAGAAGCAAAAGCGTTTCGACTAACGTCGTTGGTGCCTCATAAGCTACGTGTAAAGTTCTTAGGTCGGCCATGCTGCAAAGAAGCATGCCACAACGGTACTGAAGCTAAGCTATCCAAGCTGTTTAGCGACGGAGCCGAACCGAACGTGACCGGGCAATATTCAAGTTCCCTATACACGACATCTAACAGGGCTATGTAACATACAGAGTACATAATTGAACATTTGTACGTAGATATGATGAGGGTGAGATCAAGGGAGGGGGTGACTAGGGCAGCGAGAATCCGTAGACTTCGAGGACCTTGATCTCGAAGTCGCGACCCTCGCACAACGGCGGGTTGTTGAACGTCAGGCAGCGGTCTGTCTTACCGAAGCGCACGTTCTCGTCCATCCATAACGCCTGAGACCCTCTGAAACAACGATTAATAAGTTTTACAACCCTGTCAGTAAAAAACCGCCCAATGACAGAGAAAGAACCATTATTCCCACATTGAAAGTTAGTAATAATCAATAACGACAGAGAAATTTGGTTGCTTTAAAGTAATTGCGGTTTTCTCGGTTCTGAAACACGGCATGCTGGATCGTACCTGGCTGACAAGACTGCCTGTTTAATTTTGTTACTGTATCCAACTCCGAAATCATACCAATGGTAAAGAAACATCGGTGGAAACGGGGGGTAACCCTCCCAAATTAAGTTAGCACAAAATATAAAAAATCGTCCGGGAGCTTTGTGAACCTAACTGCAAATCATCAAAATCGATTGAGTAGTGCGACCAAAAATCGATACACTGAAGGACAGAAATTTTGGAAAAACATTCGTTGCCACAAAACGTCTTATTCCGTTGAAATCTCAAAATTGAACATTGGCACCTCTCCATAAATAATGACTTTTTTGTTCTATTACTAAGCCCACCTAACGGAGATAGGGGTATAAAGCCCTCTCTTACACTCAACTAGGAAAGCCCGGGACCGCCTGCTTTACATGCCCTCCGAAGCATGGCCAGTAAATAATGTAGGACTCGAACCAACAACCTTTCGGGTGACAGTCAGGGTCCGCTCCACTACTCTACATGTCCTGTCCAGACACTTACGTTATGCAAATTAATTAGTACTAAAATGAAACTCACCCGCCGCCAATAGTGAGCATTTTGGCATCGGCCGCCATGAAGAGCTCGGCTGAGTGGTCGATGGAGGGGTCGCCAGCGCCGGTGTTGGTGCCCACCCACGGGTACTTGGCCCTCTCCGGGTATAGGCTGAACAGGAACGTCTCACCCGTCCCGAAGTACGCCTGCCGGTGGCCCTTGTCGTCCTTCAGATTTCGTTCCACCCACCGCGTCGAGCAGTATGCCCCAAACACCTGCACCATAATAATAATAATAATAAATAAACGTGTATTTACCTCGATCTAATGTTTATACAGTTTTTTATTAATAATGGTTGCGCTCCCTCGTACCGTGAGGCGTGTGAGGGTCACGCATTATCTTGGGCGGCTATTACACTGACAATCCTCAGTGTTATCAAACAGGACAGAATGAGGAAGGCACCTCCAAGTGATATGGGGATCATTTACAGGGCTTTCAAGGGAAACCAATATCCAAATAAGCATGTACCATAAAGTTAATAGTTACTTAATGGTTACTTTTCGTTATTTCGACGTAATAAAATAAATAAAAAACACACAAATTGGCTGATGATATCACTGTTATAATTTAAAAAAAATTAATTTACGACCGACTGTCATCGTCAGGCTAAAGAACCTGAAACCCACACACACACACAGCACAAAATAAGCAATAAGCATAAGTCACAGATATACTGTAATGGTTTATTTAAAATTATTCCCCCATCGAGTTTTGTTTTCTAATTAACTGTTTTCCGTTTATCTTTTTCCTGCTGTACCATAGGTAATAGCACTCGCGCCCGAACCTGGCAAAGTCACGCTAAACGCCTGTAACATTGTTGTGTCAATGGTAAGCTTGTCTCAGCATGTCTACTGTCGCTTTTAGCCGTTCTGGATTCACATCGAGGACGTGTTCCTGTTTACCAGCGGCCAAAATTCATACGGGAACAATACCAATAATGTTTGAAAATATCAATGAGGTCGTTGGCAGGACGCAAAATTCAATGGTCCACTAAAGTAGGCCAACGTTTATATAAATTGCGCCAAAAAATAATAATTACCATAAGGATGTGAGCATTCCTAATATACAGTAGTAGCAAGATATCAATCAATCAAATCAAACATATTATACATATGGGAGAGACAAATCGCGAAATAATATTTGTTTGTAGAGGCAATTTCCTTGATTTATGGCACACTTATCGCATGCGATGATAAGGCTAGATTTCCAAAGCAAACATGTCCCCTAAGCATACTAAATTGCCAGCAAGTCTAGAGATTTTATTGACACTTGATAGCAACCATGACATGGCTCAACAACAACATGCCTGACGTAATGGGCCATTTGGTTTGCAAACCAAGGCTCAAACAGAATGACTATTTTTTTTCAGTTAAAGTCACTTACGTCGCTAAAATTTAAAACTTTATACGTGATTAATAAAATATATTATAGTAGCGCAGCGGTTAAGGCAGAGATTTCAAAACATTTTGTAAACAATAATGTTGCAAACAAATGAAGCCGCCTTTTACGCGGAATTAATTAATTTCTCATTCTGTAGACATACAAACGGTCAGTTGAAAAGTTCATAAGGAACCGGTACCAATGAACCCATACATGATTTCCTATCAATAAGGACTTTTTATTCTTTTACTAAGCCAACCTCCATGGTCGAAGTTATGGAATTCAGACTATACCTCGTTGGCCGAAGTTTTGATCATGAGTAGAGTGGGCTCGTGGTTTTCCACCCGGTGATAAAAAGTAGTGAGAGAACAGCCATGCTCCTCGGTGGTGTACAGAAGCTCTGGCTGGTACATGGTGATCCGCACGGGCAGCCACGACCACAGAAGAAGAAGCTGGAAATGGAAACAAACATATTATAAACAATGAACGCGCAGAAAGATACCTTGGGGTCTAAACAAAACGTATAGTCCGATAATTTCATGCACTAATAGTTAATACCAGCAGTGGGACACTTCCTAAGGCGCCCACTCCACCGACCGGCTAGGGCTATTTACAAAAACGGTGACGTGATAGCAGACATTCAAGACTTAGGTGGCGTGTCCACCGACCTCGCATTGCAGAATGCAAATGAAATTGACGGAAATTTGAATTTTTCTTTTTATAGAAATCTATTAAAATGTTTGTATTTAACATATCCCATGACGCCATTTTTTAATTTTAGTTTGTTTATTTGTTATTTTACTGTATGATCATTGATCAATTTTAACTATGGCATAGAGGAAAATAAATATTTCCGTCAATTCTGCAATGGGAGGTCGGTGGAAACCCCGCCTAAGTCTTGAATGTCTGCTACCACGTCACTGTTTTTGTAAATAGCCCTAGCCGGTCGGTGGAATGGGCGCCTAATCAGACCAGACACCTTAATTTTTAACCGAACTTCGAACGGGCTGAAAAATATGTTACATACACCATGTAATTTGATCTGTTTCTGCTGCACCAGCACAACGCAAAGGAATAACATATCCTGCACCTACGAAAAGGAATAATACATCCGGGAATAATTTTATATAAAAATCAACACAATTTTCTGTTTGTTCCCTAGGATTTCCGAAACCAGATTGCAATGAAATTTTGGTAGGGCGTTCTGCGGACGCTCCCGAATGCTCTAAATAAATATATAAATTAAATTAAAATAGTATCTAATTGAAAGTATAGTAAAAACTCAATAAGAAAACAAAGTTGGAACGGGGAAGTAGGCGATAGTCCTAAATAAACCCAAATGAATGTTAATTGACTTACGGGAATTTAAGTAGAATAAGGAATAAATTTAAAATTATTTGTCAGCAGAGATTAATTGCAGTTTATTATTGCATATGCTAGACGTTTTGTTTTGCCTTTCGCATTGCAGAACAATTGAAATCATTTGCTTTTAAATGCGTGTTAGAACGTAGCATATTGGCACCCCAAAATCATATGTTTTTATTGAATTTATTAGATTTATAAATAAATATTGACTTTTTGTTCTATTACCAAGCCAACCTAGCGGAGTTAGGGCTATAAAGCCCTCTCTTACACTCAACTAGGAAGGCCCGGGACCACCTGCTTTATATGCCCTCCAAAGCATGGCCAGAAAATGTACCTGTAGCAAGTATGGGACTCAAACAAGTCGGAGTCTGTACCATTTGTCCCTTATTAAATTTATTAAACAAGTTATTACAGATTTATTATACTACAATCTATATATTCAAGTAGTAGAAGACTATTTCGTACGTTGCAATTTTAATTTTAAGTCTTGGGGAGTTAATTAAACCCCCCCATAACTTGTACCTTTGTGCTGGTGCTTCGCCTACATACAAGGTTGCACAATCAGATTGCATGATGAATGTACATTGAAGTATTTCTCTCTCTTTATTTCGCTTTAGAGTAAATGCAACTACAATAAGGCGGGTATTCCACCGGTCAATTTTACTTCAAATTTGATTTGAGATTTTTGTTTTAAGGGGACTATTATGTAGATACTTAACTTATCTATTATAAATTAAGGTATAATATGGTAGTTGATTCTTTATAATAAAAAATTACGGGAAAATTGACCAATGGAATACACGCCTAAGTTACAACAAATATTTAAGCTGAACGAGAATAACTATGACTAAATACAATGGCTCATGCTTCGATACTAACGATCAAAACAGGCGCTTATTAAAAAAAAATGCAATATTAACAACGATTTTGATAGATAATACAATGCAGGCATTAATGTAGCGAATGAACTGTAATTTCTCAGCCAGACATTGAACATGATGTCTTTACCCCATGCATTTATTTGTACAATATAGAACCCAGATTCAACAAAACAACCAGTATTCCAAGAATTTTCACTGAACTAAATCCGTAATAAGAAAGCGTTGAACTGTATGATAAATGTAGAGAGCAGAAAAAGGTAAGTCACACCACTCGTCAACCCCTTTTATTTAGGTTATTATACGAGGAATTAAGAAATCCTGTAAAATTTGTTAACAAAGTCGGGGTCACATTTTGTTGGCAATAGAAATTAGCTCCCTGGAAATAGGTTTTTGCTTTCCAATTTATACGTAGTTTTTTTTTCTTTAAGGCGCGGGGCTCTTTCGAGTATTTGCGCCGGTATACGTAGTATAAGGAAAGCTTTGTAATGGTCGAAATTTTCGATTCCGAGATTTCAACGGATTTACACGTTTTCAGGTACCAGGATCCCAAAAAAGTGGTTTTTACGAAATGTCTGTCTCTCTGTGCATCGATTTCCGGGCAAACTACTCGGTAGATTTGGATGAAATGTGGCATGTAGGTTCACAAAAATCATACCTTGGGACCATTTTATTTTTATTTTGAGCCAATACAATTTGGGGGGGGGGGGGGGTTATTCTCAATAAACTCCAAAAAACGTCTAAAAAAAAGTATTTCTCAAAAACGGCTCCAACGATTTCTTTTAAATTCTCATATATTGTAGTCGTTATTAATGTTGACAAAATGCGGGGGGTCGCTTGCCCCTTGATAGTTTGCTTCTGGGGGTAAAAAAATAAAAATAACTAAATTTTAATGAAAAATGACTAAAAAATTGTTTTTCTGCGAAACCTTTCTATCGATGATTTCTACCTTCAGGCATGTTATAGGTGTTAAATTGAGTAACGAAACCGGACAGGTTGCTTTCCCAAAAAAATATTTGGTTATGCACAAAAAATTATTTTTTGAAAAAATGATAGAAAATTCGCGCTCAAAAAATGCATTGCGTGCCCTGCCATTTATGCTGTGTGGTAATTAATGTGTTGGTCTGACCTATCTAGAATTTATCTCACTTCCAGTGACGTCAGGTGGACAACCCCCCCCCCCCCCGAGATATCGGAAATTTAACCACTGGAAAATTATTTACCATGAAATTACTCATATTCTCTATCTACTAATGTTGATAAATTGGAAAGCATGTTCGAGTAAACTCGGGGTGTCTTACGCGATTTTCAAAACCTACCGTTAGCTTAAAAATACAGATAGCTTTCACTATGACACGGAATTTGGGAATATTTCTCGCCGCTTTTAGTTCATTTGGAAGGTATCAGAGGCTAAGTCTTGTAATGTCGGATCGAGTTGCTTATTTTTGGCTTATGCTTCAACTCATTTGGTGCAATGTATCTCGGCGATGGTACACCGTTGTGGTCTTTGCGCATTTATTAAAACGGACGTCAAGGTACTTTATATTCGTTTTCTTTCTGATCTGGCTATACTGTATATACCAATCGTGAAATATTTCAGTGGGCTTTCGCCCGAAGCCATTCAATAACGAGACACGTGGTTATGATAGTAAGCCTCAGTCGTTGGTTGGCAGTGTGTTGCAGCAAGTTTTCCATAGAATAGGCGGTACAGCCGCATAATCTGAAGCCAGTCAGCACTCACCCCATATTAATTTATCCAACTATCTATGAAAATAAAGAAATGGTACGTGTTTTAATGCATGAATTTGCCTCTCTGCTGGTGCTGCCACTCTGTGTCCTAAACTAACGATTTCTAAGGGCCACCATCGCTTGAAAAGTCACGGTAAGGAATACTTCACGGCACCACCAGGCATCCAGCGCCATGCCGTTCAGTATTCCTTAAGAGACTTTTCAAGTTATGGTGGGACCGGACCTAAATAAGCATAGGCACTGGCTGATACTTCATGATAAAAACCTGAGACCTTACAACTGCAATTCATAAACAAAGCTGATGATTACCTTACTGCGGTCAAATTCAACGTTTTCCGATATGCAATGCATGCGGGTGAAGAAGTACAGTAAATATACAATAGCTACCTCTGTCGAGCTTTATATTTTATATTTAAACTGTTGTTTTTATTTTATTCTCAGTTTTAAAAGGTTAATCGCATACAAACAATTTAATGAATGTATCCGATTGACCTCTTCAGTCGCCTCTGTAGGTTAGTACCCGTGTTGAGTTACGACATGTCTCCGAACGCATGGCATGTAGAGACTAGCACAAGTACAAGCACGCTACCGAAGTCGATTTTGGAGTAGTATTTACGGACTTACGAGTAAACCTAGACGTCTACATGAGAGAGATGGGGCATTAGCTGCCTGAGGGCCTGGTGCCACCTGCCACGCCTTTTCAACGACTGACTTGTCAAAGAAGTCGTGGCAAGCGGCGCCTAGCAGGAGCGATTGTCCCATCTCTTCCATATAGAATTCAGTAGTTAAAATCTAAATAGATGACTTCCAATGTCATGGTCGTATAAAGTTCAAAGTCCAAATTTTTGAAATCCAATTGCGTGAGAGATAATTAATTAATTTTTAGTTACACGGACCCTATATTGACAGAATTGCTCCAGATCTCGTAAAATACTGTATATAAACGTTCATAATACATTACAATATATTGATACTGCTGTAAAAACAACAGTCGACGCCGAGAGGTAGCTAATGTCAAAAATATGCTACGATAGCTCAGCGAAGAATTTCCATAATGCAGGAAACGTACTCTACAAGCCAAATATTGTATACTAGAAGGAACAGTTACTGATGCCATGCCAGTCCAACAAAGCCCATTCTAAAAAATCTATATAGGCCTACAATACACCTACCAATTAGAAACAATATACAACTACCGAATGCCATGATTTCCGAACAATTGAACTATAAATGATCAAAAAGGATTAATTCTCTCTGATTTTATATCCTTTACTATTTTTCATTTCTTAAAAGAAACTGTTTAACTTAAGACATACCCTACGAACAGTAGACTGGCCAAGTTTCTTAATTTCGATTATTGGGGTAGGAATCTTCCGTTAATAATAAATAAATAAAGATCCTAGAAATTTAATCAAGCTAACAGAAGAAGGGCATGAGAATTTTACTGTTCCCATATCATTAGATCATTTTCTAGTTCAAATTAGCGGAAATTTCATGTAAACCAAGGAACCATAATGAAATAGAGCGCAATTCAAAAAAGAAAACACTTCAGCTCAGGTGTAAATTACATACATGCATACCGTATGTATTAACGTATAGATAATTTCTTCTACTTCTACTACTCATTTATAGCTTTCAATTAATGATATTTTATGAGAAATTTGACTTTGTAGTGTGGAAGTGTCCGATTTGCTTTTAAACTGAAGTCTGGATCATGATGAGTTAGGAGTGCTCCATTTAGAGAAACGCGTGCACTCTATTTGAATATGGATCGCTGGTGGCGTGAAGTGTGCTTACGGAGTCGTGGTCGACGACTTTTGAGTTGACTTTGTGGACGGGGTAGAAGCCCTGGGACGAGACTCTCTCCACGGGGGAACTAGCTCCCTGTCAGCAGCAACAACACAACCCATACCGAACCATTACCACATGCTCATCACAGAGACACAACAGGAATAGACCACACACTTTGCAAAAACATGGGGAGGGGAATGCTCATTGCTGTCGAAATGTTTTTTTTTTTTAAATTTGACTGATTTTTTTATACATTGAATATAGTTCTAACTTAAAGGCTTTCTTCCGATTTGGTTTAAACGATTCAACATCAAAATAGAGGAAACTTTAAAATGAAAAAAAAAAAAATAATAATAATAATAAGACAGACTTTCAAACGAGACAAAATACGCGCCATTTTGACAGGTTCGAAAATTTTTACTTAAAATCTTTATTTAAAAAAAATACGTACGTGTAAACTAGGCTATACATTTATAGATATTTGTGTAAATTTAAAATATCTCATTTTTTAAGTAGAATTCATTTCAACAATAAAATTTTGTTTGTTTAGGACTTGATCGATTGATCTCCGTGCATCATTATATATTAAAAATTATTAAATAAGGTACTGATACCATATAGTGGCAGACTGAACCGGATTAGGTGAATGCAATGTCAATAAGTTATTTTCCCAAAATCAAGACAATTCATGTCATAAACATGATAAACAATTAAACACAGTAAATATGTAATATAAGGTTAGTTTGGGTTAGTAAGGGACAATGTTTCTTTCTTAAGACTGCATGCTCAGATCACCTCCTGCAAAAGGAAAACAGGCACATTCTATTCCCATCATATCTCCATTCGTAAACAAAACATATACATAGTGACAATGTGAGGATGGTGCGCAAAGAAGGTACGAAAACGAGTCAGATTTTATCCCCATATGACCATGCACGTTAATTGTGAACATAATTATTAAAAATTAATCATTGGCTGTTAGCACAGCAACTATAGTTTCCTTCTTTGCGCACCATCCGACGAGCCAGCTTTTGTCTGGCACACCAAGTCTTTAGTTTGCAGGATCTCCATGGAACCAAAAGCTTCGTGTGCAAGGCAACGCAAGACAACTCTGCTCCATAAATAGCAGTAAAGAGGATGTGCCGTAATATAGGGTCAAAACATTGCATCAGTTGCGTAGCCCTACTTGTGCGCGTGTACTCAAACAAAAGAAGACTAACTCAGCAAGCATTGTCTTACTGGCAGATACATATATCACAGGACAAGAAGGGATGGGATTAGAAATGAAGTAATGAGAAGCGATTTTGGGGTTGAAGAACCACTGGTAGAGAGAAGGAGGAGAGAGGAGACTTCAATGCTTCGAAAACGAAAAAACTAATGAATAACAGCAGCCCGAGCAGGCACGTGGGGAAATTGCTGAAAGTAGAAATTGAGGGAATAGCAGTTTTAAAACCCTACTCAGCACACCCGTTCTACTGGAGTTTATGAACCGGCCTTAATGGTTAGTGAATGGCCGGAGACAGCACGCCGCGCTGATAAAACCGTGCAACAACTGTAAGAGAAACATACGTCATCAGGCGTGACGACGCCTCGGCGGAACAGAGAGTTTTGGCGCGCAAACGACCGCGTCCACGGCTGCGGGTCCATGTCCTCTTCCTGTTTATAAATGCGTCAATAGGTTAATACCACCACCGGTCACACTCTGTATTATACAATATCCGGTAGAATGAGCAATGAATCAGCTTCAGAAGGTATTAACGACACATTCGAAAATAACCTAGGTCCAGTTGGTTAGCATGAAAACAAGACTTTATAGTCTTATTGTTCGCCTTTTGTTTTATTTGCAATAAAGTCGTTTTTTCATTTAATTTTCATTTCATTTCAGTTGCGTAACTACAGTATGTTTCTGGTTTGCCAAATGGGTTACGGGGTATAGGGTTGACTCTAGTTGTATTTTTTTCTGAAAATAGAGAATTAAGACAAATCTGGCCACCGCAAGACACGTTCTATGCTGATGAGGTTGCCTCTCCAAACTATGTCAATTTAATGCTAAATACATTAGTAGCAGACTAACATAGAAGACTTATTGTATTGCATAACCATGGCGTATACATGGGGGCCCATCAATATTTTGTTGAAATGTACGAAAATCATTTATTGTTTACTTCAAAGCTTCATCCATCAACGTTTCATTGCTCAGGCTACTAATTGTCCACCACCAAGAAAACTAACGAAAGGAAAGAAACATGCATCGAAAAGAAAACTCGCATAACCACTATCACCACTTCCATTCCAATATAAAAAAACGATGCATTGCAAAAACAAAGTTCTTCATCAGGTTTATAAAGAAGGCCGCTCGTATGGTTGCTTTGACTCTTTTAACAAATAAAAAGACTATTCCTGATCAAATACTAGATACACCTAATTAATAATTGTATACTACCAATCGCACCTAAGCGCACGATGAGAAGCTGCAACAAAAGTAGATTCAGCTAACTAACAAGCTAAACAGAATATTTCGTCTAAATGTATAATATGTCAAGCACTAATGGAGTAGTAAATACTTACTACCGAGGGTGACCGGTTGGGTTAGGTGATGGCTCTAGAATCTAGGATGTTACAACAAATTCACTTTTCATTACACGCTAAACCCATTGCAGAATTCAAATCTCTTTAAAAAGACACCTGGAGATCAGTGGATGGGTTCTAATGACTTCTGGCAAAAAACACTGTGACTTGGTTTACACTAAGGGAATGTAGGAATAGAACTCCACTTTTTCTACGTAGAAAAATAATGTCATAAGAAAACGTATTAAAACATTCCCACACTTTACCCAACTACTTGGTTCGGTAAACTGAGCTTGGGGAATCGAAAACTCCAAACGGCCATATTTGTTGTTTTGCATTTGAATTTGGGTTTTTATTTTTATTTAATTTTAAAAAAATGAGCTCTGCGACAGAAATTAATTTAAAAAAAAAGAACAAAAGGAAACATATGGCAAGAGGTGGACTACAGCAGATGTTCATAGCCGAAGGCAAAGAAACTTTGGAGGAAGGTTACGTTAGGTTAGGTCGGATAAAGCCGGAAACGTTTCGATATATACGTTTCCATGGCATTATTTTTCTACGTAGAAAAACTGGAATTCTATTCCTACTTTGCCTTAGGGAAAACCAAACGCAGTGAATACCCATATTACTGTGTGGAATATCCGGAGATTCCTGATTCACTATTAAGGTGCCCATTCCACTGACCGGCTAGGGCTATTTACAAAAACGGTGACGTGGTAGCAGACATTCAAGACTTAGGTGGCGTTTCCACTGACCTCGCATTGCAGAATGCAAATGACATTGACGGAAATTAGAATTTTTCTTTTTATAGAAATCTATTAAAATGTTTGTACTTAACATATCCCATGACGCCATTTTTTAATTTTAGTTTGTTTGTGATTTTACTGTATGATCATTGATCAATTTTAACTATGGCATAGAGGAAAATAAATATTTCCGTCAATTCTGCAATGGGAGGTCGGTGGAAACCCCGCCTAAGTCTTGAATGTCTGCTACCACGTCACCGTTTTTTGTAAATAGCCCTAGCCGGTCGATGGAATGGGCGCCTAAGCGTTAGCCCAAAGCAATCCTAATTACTTACAAGGGGGATCCATTGACTAGTTACATGGGGGTTAATCAGGGGGGTCATGACTAACGAGGAAATCGTTGCAACTATGTTTAAAAATGTACCTGATTGTCATCTTGCCCCCCTAAAAAATAGAAGTTTAAGGGTGCTTTTTTATGGGGGACATCTTCAATGTCAATTTGTAAGTATTTTGTAATTAACTTTTTAGGGATCACGAACACCAAAAAAAGCCCCACTACCTTGATTGGCCCTTGAACCTTTCCCAATTATCTACAGCAATGAGTTGCGTATAAGAATACAGTATTACAGATTTTAGAAGGTAGTATGGTTGTCAGGAGATAAGTAAAATATACTGACAATAATGAGGGTAGTTCTCGGAACAATCCAAATAATAACTGGGAGCTGTTTAATGCTCTTAAGTGGGAATACAATATGAACAACAAAAACGGGAATCAGTTGTAGAGTCTTTCGGAGCTGATTGTCGGCGCGTGAAGCGATCATGAATTACCGCTATAAGTAGACTTCTATCTCAGCTACACTTCAATATAAATCACAATTATTCATTACAAAATGATGTACAATACCTCGCGGATGGTGAGGGTGTGGCTCATCATCTGGATGTCGACCTGTGACTGGTTGGTCGGCAGATTGTCCGAGGAGCGAGCACGGGCCAACTGTCGGTTCCCCAGCACGACGCTCTTGCTCTTGAGGGACATTTCCGTGCGAAGAAACACCCGCTGGATGTACACGGAGGTCAGCCCACGCACGCTGAACGCCACCCGGAGCAGCTTCGACGGCGGCACCTGAACATATCACCATGGTATATTAGATTATAATAAATTATAAGATCTGGGCATTGGCAAACTAGCTTTCGCACCAGGTATTTTCCATCTCCCACCAAAACGATCAGTCTTGGTTTAGCATTGGCGCGCACTGACAGGAAGAAATGGCAAACATGACTTGGCAATGACTGTGAGTTTATGCGGTTTTTACGAACCGTTCTAAATAACTGTAAGCTAAGAGAACTGTGTAGAGCTCCGAGTTGCTGACACCATGACTATGATCAGATGTCGCAGCAACTCAGTACCTGTCAGTTAGCTTACCTATGGGTTGATTGGGCATTATGTGGATTCCTTACGCTATGGTCGGAATTGTGTCAAATTTCGGGTCAAAAGAAACAAGCCTCTGATAACAAGATATGGTAACTGATAGGTTTCCAGTTGGCGACACTATGGTTAACAATGGGTTTCCAAATGCCAGGTTTAACGTTTAATGAACTTTATCCTAACGAATCCTACCAGTGTGTCAAGCTACTTGTCAGATAGTTACAGATTTTTGATTCTTTTAGTGTCCTTCAATTAAACTACTTGGTAGATATGCAATCCATAACCGGTCACATGAAAGTCGTCATGGTAAAGTTTATCTATCAAGTAAGATATGTATGGTGGACATTTAATATAATTTACAAGAGTAGTATAGTACATTTATGTCCCACACTGAGGAAATGCAAAAATTCCTTAGACAGTACAGATTGTGTAAAACTCGGTAGGCCGCTAAAATAGGATTTCAATATGACACTAGTCATCTTAAGTTGTGGGAGTATCAACGTTTAGCTTACCTATGAAGGGTGACTACTGCATTGATCCACCAACGTAAGATGACTGGTTAAATGAAGGCGCCAATGGAAGAGCATACTATCGAGTTTTGCACTTGGTACAGTGATAACTCGAGGCCCCGATGCATTGATGGAAGTCTATCTAACAAGTAGCTTATGAGGAGGTAGTTCGTTCACTACCTAAGTTCATAAAAGAAAAATAATAAGAAACTACAAACCGGAATTTAAGGTGTTAGTCTGCGCTGTACCCAGAATTTTTTTTCGGGGGGTATCCAAAAAAAATTCTACATCCATTCCGCTATTGTATACGAGGGGGTTGAACCCTGGGTACGGCACTGGTATTAGTGACAGTAGTATACTAACCAGAGCTTCAGCCCGTCTGTGCCGTGGGAACGAGGGGCACCACCAGAGACTGCCAAGAGCGTCCGAGCTGCCAAACTACCAAAAAACAAAACATGCAACTACCTCATAAAACCAAACAAACAAGCAAAATACTGTTAGAGCAGTTCATGAGAATGAATGATTGAGAATGAATTTTTATTTGTCTTTACGCTAATTTTACTTTTATATACTATATAAAGAGGGGCCCAGTGCGGGACTTGTCCTTTGGGTCCCCTTCCATTTGTGAATTGAAATATTGTAATCAAAAATGTTGTAATGTTGTTTTGATAAATGAGAGGTGGTTTAAATTGGCACTATCAGCATTGTGGTTCTAGGCGGGGTTTCCACATACGTCAATGGTCAATGGTAAATGTGGTATTGACGTTTTAGCAGGCATTAAAGACATACTAAAAATGTCTGCTACCACGTCAAAACCATATTTACCATTAACCATTGACGTAAGTGGAAACCTCAACAGCAGTTCATTTCACTACGTCCCATGAAAAGTCTTGATGAGTTAGAGCTCTATACAAAATATAGTAGCTATGTAAATAAATAAGTAGAATAAACTTGGAAAAAAATTGAGGCGTTGTGTATTTCAGATGCTTGTTTGTTTAACCATCGCTATTTTCTGGTACATAAGGCAAACATACGAACGAACATCACCGATCGGATGGTTGGACAAACAAATCTTGTAACAGACAAATTAAAATAGTACTCATATAGTATCCATGAGTTATAGAGCTCTAGAGAGTTAGTCATGCCAATTAGTCCAGTGATCGTAAATACATGCTGATGAACTATGGATAACGCTAAAATCAAAATAAACGATCCATTCATAGACATACAAAAAAATGATAGTAAAATAACCGAGCCCAAAACGTGCCACGCTAAAGTGATGAGTTGCTATCCTGCCCATTTGTAATGGAAAACTTTCGTATAGTCAGTCAGTGAGGAAGACTGGCTGGAGCGAATGTTTCTAGAAATCTTTCCAAGCCTACCAAACAACAAGTCAGGACATGTAGCGTAGAGGTAAGGACTCTGACTATCACCCGAAAGGTTGCTAGTTCGAGTCCCACACTGGCTACATTTTCTAGCCCTACTTCGGAGAGCATGTAAAGCAGGCGGCCCCTAGTTGAGCGTAAGAGAGGGCTTTATAGCCCTAACTCCGCTAGGTTGGCTTAGTAATAGAAACAATAAAAAGTCATTATTTATTTATTTATTTATTTAACAAGCACTTTAGTAGATAATCTACATCCAAATGAAAGGCTCAGCTAGTTTATAGCTATTGTCTTTTTTTCGTTGCAGATTCTTATGTTTAAATTAAAAGAAACAGAGAAATAAACTATTTCTTTGTGAAATAAAGTAAAAGTGATGAAGTGTGCTTCTTCGCATAAGGCCATTAGGAATTCCGCCAATCAGAGCGAGGCCCACCATTTTGGTTTTCTACACGAAAGTTGTCCATTAATCTTACGAAAATGTAAGTGGCGGAATATCGTAAAACATCATATTTTAACATCTAGGCTAGGTTTCGGACTTCCAGCGGTGTGCGCTAAATTTAGGGTCCAAAAGAATGTACTATAACATTAGGCTAGATTTACAGTAAATCAATAAATGCTAATGTTTGTTGTCATCTTGCGCTTTTCTACAACAGAGTTGTCTGGTCTTCATCAAGGCGCTTATTTCACCGACGTCAATTTTCAATGTGCATGTGGATGACGTGGTAGCAGACATCATTAATTAGTCTCTGCCATATTATAACTTAATTTATAATAGATAAGTTAAGTATCTACATTATAGTCTCCTTAAAATATGGCAGAGACTAATTGTCTAATGTCTGCTACCACGTCATCCACATGCATATTGAAAATTTACGTCGGTGGAATAAGCGCCCAAGGGAAGTTTCAATCTCAACTTTCCATCGCCAATAGCATGGTTTCTAGCAACTCAATTCATTAAAGAGAATATGTCTTTTATTACTTATTTGCTTTAAACAAATAATAAGCGATTTGTATGGTGCTATGAAGTTATTCCTCACAACCCATTCCAGTAGACATATCAATTCGTTGTCGTGGCATTAAGGCAGAGATTTCAAAAAAATTCAAGCAAAAAAGCCAATTTAATTAATTCTTCATTGCACAGCTGCAAAGACTTGAAAATGGCAAAATAAAAAAATTCACAAAAAGTAAATTTTCATTTTCTAACCGGAAATATTATTACTTCATAGAAACCCGACTATGTATTTTACAGTATAATGGTAAATTAGTCGGTTCAGGAAGCTCATATTTTGCGGCTGTGGAACAGGGAATACGGCTATTCCTTATTTGAAAAATATTTTGTAATCTCTACCTTAACAATAAATAAAAATATAACTAATTCAATCTACACCAAGCCAATAAAACAAAACTCCGTTACCACATTAGTAAACCAAAAAACTTACGGGCAAGTCCTGGCAGAACTTGTTGAAGGCGCCTTCAATGCCATTTTTGAGAATTTCCTCGGAGAAGGCTTGCGAATGTTTCTTGAAGATGAGGAGCAGAGCCATGGCGACACGGTAAAAGACCTTGATGCCCTCGTGCAGGAAGCAGTCGAGGACGCGGACCAGGTGGGGGAACGGCAACCCTTGCAGCACCCACCACACCCAGTTGCCAAACATTCGCTCTGTCACGCAGGCTGCTGCTGCTTTCTGCAACATCAAATCAAATTTATTCACAATAACACTATTTACAGAGGTACAGTAAAAACAAGTCTACAGATTAATGTCATGGGATACCCCACCCAACTATGGAAACCATGTATTTAGGTGGGGAGTAAATCATTGATAATTAGGTAAACGTATAAAAGGCAGCGCGTTTAAAGCAGCAGGTCTAGTTCTTTAGTAGTTGTTGTGTATGTTAGCTTAGTCGTGCCTTAACTAAGGCACTAGTGCGTCTTCTATAACGTCCCGTCCAACGGGCAACAGTAACGTTTGAATTGATTGTTTAATATGCTCTGTTGACGTATCACTTCGTTTTTCGTATGTGTAAGGGGGGCCTAACCCAGTATAATGGCCATACAAAAAAGGAAATTAAAATGAGTTACACCTAGCACGGTAATACTTGTGACGACTCTTAGAATAAGGGTTTAAGTGTTAAGTAAGCCACCGGGTGAGTTAACTTCCTTTGGTCATGGTAAATTAGAAACGTCGGGAACATAAAGCATTCTACTAGACAAGTTAGAGGGTGGTGCCACATGGCAAATTATCTCCACACCATTAGCCTAAAAAAATAATCTTCACGTAGGCAGAACTTACGACATGTTTCTTAGTGATATGCATGACGGTCCGCCACGTGACCTCGTAGAGAAGTTTTGTCTGCGTGATGAACGTCTTCTCCTTACACTTGACCAGACTCACCAGGCTATTGTAACAGTCTTCTTCTGCAACACAACACGACATTTTTTTCTAGGTCGAAACCGGTCGAGTTCGGAAGCCCTAACTGCAGCCGTTGGCTCATTGCTTTTCTAGTCATACGTAGTATAACGATTTTGAGATTTCAGTGGATGTAAGTTTTGAGAAACCAAAAAAGTGGTTATTACGATGTGACTGTCTATCGGTCGGTCTGTCTGTAACTCAATTTAGGGTTAGACTACTCGATAGAATTGGATGAAATTAGCATGTAGGTTCACAAAAATACTGTCCCGATGTGTTTTTTTTTTCATTTTTGGAATAACTTCATTTGATGGGACAACAAAAAAATACTAAAAAATAACTTCTCAATAACTATATTTTACATACATATATTCACATGCATTGCAATTCCCTTGAATGTAAACAAAACTTCCAGGTCGCATTTGCCTTGATAGTTTGGTTCAGGGTGTAAAAAAATAAAGGCTCAGCTTTCAGGAAAAACGACTAAAAAAATAATAATTTTTCCGAGGAACCATTCTATCGATTCGTTCTAACGTTAGGTATCCCAAGCAAGATTTCGGGCTTGAAGATGTAACGGATAATCCGAGCTCCAATACAATTGTCCCATCGATCAATCCAGTGCTTTCGGACAGGAAAAAATCTATAGACAGCCGATATTTAACCATTTAACAGTACCTATACTAATTGATAAACAGGAAAGCATATCGCCTTTTCCAAGTCAAAGGGAAGTAACTCAAAAAAAATAAAAAAAATGAGTGTTTGGTATCAAAAAAATCAGAAAACAATTCTCCGTTGAATGAAACAGAAGTTAATCAGAGAAAAAAATCTGGATTCAAATTAAATGAGTTAATTCTCTTTCTGAGCAACAAAATCCCCACATGTTACGCTACTTGGTATAGAAGTAACTCCACTTCCTTCTCTATGGCCCGATTTGTATAGCTACAGCAGCCTGCTTCAAACGGAAGCAACTTGAGCTCCTTTATTCATTGCTTTCCAATTTATACGTAGTATAAGGAAAGCTGTGTGTTAGTCGAAATTTTCGATTCCGAGATTTCAACGGATTTACATGCTCCAACGATTTCTTTTGAATTCACATATATTGTAGTCGTTACTAATGATAATAAAATGCGGGGGTCGCTTGCTCCTTGATAGTTTGCTTCGAGGGGTAAAAAAATAAAAATAACTAAATTTTAATGAAAAATGACTAAAAAATAATTTTTCTGCTGAACCTTTCTATCGATGATTTCTACCTTCTGGCATGTTTTAGGTGTTAAAAAGAGTAACGAAACCGGACAGGTTGCTTTCCCAAAAAAGATGGTTTTGGTAAAAAAAAATATTTTTGAAAAAATGGTAGAAAATTCACGCTCAAATGCATTGCGTGCCCTGACATTATTAATGTGTGGTAATGAGTTGGTCTGACCCGTCTAGAATATGCAATGCCATCGATTAATTCAGTGCTTTGGGATTGGTGACATCCTGGGTGATTGCCAGAGGGGGCCCTTGGGTTCCGGACCCCCTCCCTTCCCAAATGGTGACAGCGTACACTAAATAGAATGGAGTTTTAAAGATTTTTAAATTTATTGAGGCTACCTCAACTCCAGTGACGTCAGGTGGCCCCCCCCCCCCCCCCGAGATATCCGAAATTAAACCATAGGAAAATTATTTACCATGAAATTACTTATTTTCTCTATCTACTAATTCATAAATTGGAAAGCATGTTCGAGTAAACTCGGACCGGTTCATTTATTTGAAAAAAATCAAAAAGAAAAAAACGCCAAAACTGATTTTGCAATTTACTCGAAACTAACAATTTTGAGTTACTTCCCTTTGACTCGGAAAAGGCGATATATGCACTTATACCTGTTCTTGTGCTCGCCTCCCTTTTTAAATCTGAGTTGCTAGCGAGATGGAGACTGCAATGGTTGGGACACGTAAAGAGGATGGATAGCGGCAGGTTCAAGAGGAAATGGCTGGAAGAGGAAATAGTGGGAACATAAAGAAGATATGCAGAAATCAGATTGAGGATAGCCTCAGAAGAGTGTGACTTTTACCAGAGAAAGTGCAGAATAATCAGAAAAGGAAGAACAGGAGAGAAAGGAAACTCACGTATCACACCAGGGTAGGGTTGCCAACCCTACTTTATAATATAGTATCTTACTATATTTCATGCCGAACTACTATATATTTTATAAAAAATATATAGCATACAAACCACTATATTTTTGAGTCTTTGGGCAAGCATTGATAGAATTAAAGCTGAGTTATTGATTAATTGCTATGTGGATGAGACATGCCAGGGAAACTTCGAATTTTTCATAAAGAAATAAAAAGCTGTTTCGTGTAGCAGCGAGCAGCAACAAAATATTTTTTTATAAATTATAATTAGTAAAATTAAAAATAAGTAGTAAGTAGGTACAATAAGTAATAAGGATAAGTCAATTTAATAAAAAATACGATAAATTATCCTGCTATTTTTTTTAGACATTTCCATGATCTGCTACATTTTTAGACATATTGGCATAGAAAATACTATATTTGGTGGAAAAAAAAGTTGGCAACCCTACACCAGGGCAACGCGAGCTGTTTATTGATGATGTTGATGATAATGAAGAGGTTTCACATTGTGTCCATCTGGTTACATCTTCATTAGCTCAATTATCTGTGCAAGCCCTTGTACCAAGTGCTTCGCTATAGTCTCACTTGCATCATTCGTCCTCGTAGCGTAGCGACCTAACAACGGTCTCACAAACTTGCCAGCTCCTATCAGACTTTTAGTGTTTGCACATTATGACAGGTTTTTTGGCAGTCTCTACCATGTACACAGGCATTGAGGCCATCGAACACAGCAGCATGGTGCACAGTATTCAGATGGTTCACTTTGAAAAGTTGCTGCAAGTCAGAGATTCCAAGAAGCAAAGTGTTTCCACCAAACCATGGCAATGGCCAACAACAGCATAACAAACGGCATGCGAGTGGGCCGAAATTGGATAATTGCTCAATGTAACAGACTGTCCCTGCAACGTGCTTACCAGCAAACTGAATTTAATTATCATTGGCCACGGTTTGCTGAATCACAATGCTATTTGTTGACCCTTCATGTCCAGCGACATTGTTGGGGGAATAAAATGAAACAATGATTAGGCGGGGTTTTCACCGACCTCTCATTGCAGAATGCACATACAGTACGTTGACGTGGTAGCAGATATTCAGGACTTAGGCGGGGTTTCCACCGACCTCTCATTGCAGAATGCAAATGACATTGACGGAAATTTGAATTTTTCTTTTTATAGAAATCTATTAAAATGTTTGTACTTAACATATCCCATGACGCCATTTTTTAATTTTAGTTTGTTTGTTTGTGATTTTACTCTATGATCATTGATCAATTTTAACTATGGCATAGAGTAAAACAAAAATTTCCGTCAATGTCATTTGCATTCTGCAATGAGAGGTCGGTGGAAACCTCGCCTTTATTAAAGATATCTGCTACCACGTCAACGTATGTGCATTCTGCAATGAGAGGTCGTTGGAAACCCCGCCTCAGATATCTCAATGGCCGCTTGTAAATAATTGCCTTTCAAATCGTGTTAACACTTGCTCAGAGCTGTTGAGAACTGACAGGGGTGTGTCAGACAGTTATTGAGCAGGCTTAACGTACCTGACATGTAATGTAGGAGTAATGCCGCGATAGGATATATAGTGGGGCTGTAGGTAATGTCTGGGCAGCTGTAGGCCAGAACGCAGACGACTCTGTCAGCAGTCAGCCGACCAGTCTTGGTCAGGTGGTAGCCCAGGCATCGGCCCTGCTCCAGGAAAGCAGGCAGCATCAGAGGCTTCTCCGGCAGATCTAAAATACACACAATTATAGCAATTGATTGGTGCAAAACAGCTTTGTAAACATGATTTCTCTCTGTGCTGCGCATGCGGCACTAAGGGGGAAGAAAAAGACGAATTCAAAATTTCCTGGATTCAAATAGTAGTTGCATCTTCCATCAATTATTTTCTTAAGAGACAATAGGAGGGGGAAAGCCTTAGAAGTGCAATATATCAATCGTAGAGTTATCAAAAATATCAGGATAAACAGTAGAAATTTTGTGCCCATTTTGATACATCATATGTACCTCTTTCTATCACAGTTTGGCCACAATTTATATAACATACAGTATATTTAAACATAATTTTAAGATTTTACATGTAGCCAACAAGGGGAAAGTGCTTGATAATTTAGAAACCATTGAGATTAGGGAAGCTATGGTTAAAAACAAAACGTAACTTAATGACATAACATTTTTAAGTAGTTCTCCATTGCTGGCGCTGCCATTGGTTAATGTTTAAATGTTCAATTTTAGATTTGTTTACTTTATGCGATACTGTGTGTTATCCTGACAATGAGTTTTGCTGTGTTTTAGCTTGCAAACCGTTTTTGTTTGTTCTTCAATTGTACTTGACGATGGCGTGAGCCGAAACCGGTTGTGTATATTTTTTTAAATTTATTACGTAAAACTTTACTAAGTTAATTTTTAACAATGAGTGACAGCAAGTTTTACAAAGTTACTCAGGAGACTATTATGTATATTGGCCACAATGATTAAATTTGATTTGCACAAAAACCGTTTGGTGTAGTAGTCCCAATGAAGGACTTCAAAGACTGTGGACAATTGGTGTATTTTTTGTATTTTTAATTTGTGTATGTCATACATCGAAATGTAGAGGAGCATTTATGATAATTTAATGGATATATTTGACGGCTTTACGATCGATATTTTCTGTGAAAATCCACTTTGTAAAAAAAAGTGGGGGCCTTCCAATTTAAAATTTCATTCTTGGTGATATTTGAAAATTATCGTAATCAAAACACGTATCAGCCGTGGGATTAAAGGCTTGACCCAATCTGAGTTAGTGAATGACTTTGTCCCCTTTCATCAGGCGTATTTACAAATAAAAATCCTGGGTGTACCAACAGTACATAGTTTCCCGTACCATGTCGCCACATTGCTTTACTTAGGACGACGGCAAGACATTAAAATAATGAGGTAATGGCAGACGTCTAGTTTATTAGGATTATTAGGTGTTATTGTTTTAACCTTGTAGTGGGCGTCCCGTCAATACAAAGGTGATAACAAGTTATCACCATCGACTGTCCAACCATTGTCAACGAATATTATCGTCTATAATTACCGAACCATTTAATTTGTAGCAGAATACAGTATTGTCCTTTTCAGCCAGGAAGTCCTATCTAGTCTAAGATACAAGGTAGACCTTTTGTTTGGAGAGGTTTTGAAGTAAATACTACTAAATCTAGCTTCTGTCTTTGCGTCGATTAATGACGCAAACAAACTTGTTGACATAAATTATCAACTAACACACGCGACAAGGTTTCCTGCCCACACTCTGCTACTTGTAATGTTGGAGCAGTCCGTGGATTTCGAAAGAAGCTCCACATGAGTGTGCCTAAACAATAATGTCGAGGAGAGCATCTTTAAGGTTGATTGCTAAATATATTGTAAACAAAGGATGACCGAGTCATTTTCATGAAATTAATTAGGCCTAATTCTTCAATCTACAGCCGCAAAGATATGAGAACAGTCTTACAATTTTTCTTATAAAAAAATACGAGCTTTCTCAAAAAGCAGACAATTTTCTCGACTGCAGTACTACTCTTCTACAAGTATAATATCTGTGTGCAGCATACTAAATCTTTTTTAAAGCAGAATATTTCAGACGAAAAACTGCAATTTTGTATTTGTCATTATGTTTTCAAAAGTTCATTTTTATATCATATCGCCTGAGCACTGCCAACGAAATGACTCACCCCTTCTTTGTTAAAAAAAATATTTTAAACGGTTTTTACTACAGTTCTAGCAAATTATTTATTTATTTATTCATATTTAAATCTTTATAAGAGCTTTCTGAGACTAAAAAAAACATAAAATAAAAAAAAAAATTAAACAACTTTGTAGTTTTCTCAGTCAGACGATGAATTGTTGTATCTGAAACCTATCACATAAATAACATTTTTACATTGCATCTTTGATCTTTGAATACCCCGAAGAGGTTACATTCTACGCTTTTAGATAACGTAATAAAAAAAATTCTTACATCATTTTAAAACTTACATATCGTTCCCTGGGGTTAATTTGTTGGATATCACTATGAGTTCTCCACATGGGCCACCCACATATCAAATAAAAAAAGGCGTTGCCAGGTAGCCAGGTGTTGAACAGAAGTGTATTTTTAATAAAGCTCGCATATTTGCTTAATGATATCGTCTCTTATCAGTCTGTTTATTCAGATATTTTAACCTATTAATACAGCACAGTTCTTTAATTTAGTCTCGTCAGCTTCCGGCGAAGACATCATTAGATTAGTATTTTTAGTAATACTCATTCATAGCTTCACAAGACGATTTCTTAGGACAAGTAACTAGCAAAAAGGGCAGAGAACACGAAAAATATTTATGTTGTTGACAATGACAGAAGACCTATTGTTAGAGGGTCCTGAACCACCGACAGTACTCCTATTCAACTGTCCTATGCGAACAACTCTATATTTAGGTGTACCAGGCCCGTGTCCCAGTATTTTCCGGTTTCATAAATATTGTAGGAAATCAGACAGGCTACCTCCGGGCTCGTTGGAATGTTTGTTTTTTGTTTTTACCGTGCCTTATCCTAATGGAGGATCGGCGGCACGACAGCAGCGTTTCCACACAGTTCTGTCCTGTGCGTCCTCGGTGGAGAGCCCCAAACTTCTCATATCCCCGGCGTTTTTTCTTCTGTTAAATGCCCCATGAAGCCTTCGTGCGCAAAAAAAACGAAAATAACAAATTATATATATTTACCTGTATTCGCATAAAGCTGTTTGACCATCTCCCAATAGTATCCAGGCTCGGGCGCGTCTTTCGAATGTTGCTGGCACAGCGCAGGCCACAGCCTGGTGCGCACTCCACTCTCCACGGGCCACGGACTTTCGCGCACCAACTGCTTCACTTCAGCGCGCTTCCCGACGGACAACAGGGCCAGCACTTCGTCGACGCTGCGCAGCGAGCCTTTCTTGGAAGGTGTCTCAGGCACGATAGGCTTGACACTGCCCGCGTCCACATGTTCGGCAAAGCCTCCGGCTTCCCCAGACCCTGTCAGCATGGTTGTCATGCCTACATGTCTCGACAACTCAAAATTACGTAATGTCCGGGGACGGCATGACTGTAAAAAAAGAAAGACCAACGGTGTAGGGCAGAAATAAAGCATGGATTACTCGATTATAATAGAACTACTCGTCGTAGCAATGAAACAGTTCTTGCAAAAGGAGGTTTATTGATATTCTATTCCGAAGCCCAAAATTTTCGATCTGGAGATTACATCGGATTTACGCGTTTTGAAGCCCAGTTACGAAATATCTGACTGTCCGTCGGTAACTCAGTTTGAGCCTAACTTACGATAGAATTCGATGATATTCGGCATGTACTGTAGGTTCTCAAAAATATTGTTCAGGGGTGTGTTTTTATTTTAAATTTTTTGGATAACTTTATATTTTGGGTGTAAAACCCCCCATAATGAAGTTATCCAAAAAATGACTAAAAAAAACGCCCCCCGATGATTTCTTTTCATTTCACAAATATTATAGAACTCATTAATGTAATCAAACTCCGCTCTTGAAAGTTTGGTTCAGGCTGTAAAAAAATGAAAAAAGCTCAATTATCATTCAAATAAAATAACAAAAAAAATATTTTTCTGAGGAACCATTCTATCGATGCTTTCTATATCCACGTAGGTATGTTTTATGAGCTAGAGTAACAAAACCGAACAGGTTGCTTTCTCAAGCTAAGTTTATTTCGTTTTTTTTTAGCACTAGAAAGAGGTTGGCCAGGGTCCGCCTATGACAGTTTGCCGTTGTCCTTTTCATACAGAGTGTGTATGAATAATTCGTGATGTTTGACAAATTGATTTCAAGAGAGCACTAGGCAACGAGGTTGCCCAAGGACCGTGAATGACAGTTTGCCGTTGTTCGTTTCAGTTACTGTTTGTAACTAACTGGGGAGAAAAGTTTTCGACTCTTTAATTTATAAACAATAGAACAGCAAATTAAATAAAAAATCATACTGTTCTACTTTATTAACAGATATCCCGGGTACAAAATATGGTCCCGAATCCCGGGATCTAATTAATCGAAATTGAAACTGACAAAAATACAATACGACACATTGAAAAAAAATAATTTATAAGTAGATGAGGCCGGTACTTATAAGGAGCCCCTACACACAATTGCATACGGTACATCATGACGAAATGATTCCTCATCAAAAGACCTCAAACTCGTCCCCCCTTGGACCAGAGCCCGATTTGTTAACAACTATATCAATTTCACTTACGCCATTGGACTGTACGGATGTGTAAATTAAAAACCGCTCAGAACGACCATGCACTCCAAAAATATAAATGGCTACTGATCCAACCAATGAATGAATGAAGCTATCAGAATATTATTAATTGCCGGCCTGGGGCGCAAATAATCCATTGCAGTCATCGCACTGTAGGCTTTGAGGATTAGAGAGGAGGCCAGTGAATCAAAAATAATATTTACGTCAATATAATGTGGGGCAATCACATTCTGGTGATCTGCACTTTTTAATGGGATTAAAAATAACCTTGTATTCATTCATGAGCATTAAATTGTCATGGACATAGGGACCGGTTATTACTTCCATGCTACAGTACTTTTCCCACAAGTCGACTTGAACTTCAGACTACGTTTAAGAGACAATCGGATGGGTAAAGCCTTACAAGTGTAAAAACTAAATATCTCGTCAAATAATAATCGTAGAGTTGTCGAAAATACAAACAGATTATGAAATTTTTCTGGACACTTTTTATATATGATAATATGTACCTCTTATTATTATTATTATTTTTAAAGGTTAATCGCATACAAACAATTTAATGAATGTATCCGATTGACCTCTTCAGTCGCCTCGCTAGGTTATTACCAGTGTCGAGCTACGACACGTCTCCGATCGCATAGCGTGTAAAGACTCGCACAAGTGCAAGCACGTTACCACCTGGCCATCGAAGTCAATCAATCTTACTAAGGCGCTTATTCCACTTGTCAGTTTTTCTTCATTTGTGCAATAAAAATTGATGACATTATTGTTTTAATGAGATATTATTATATTATGTAGATACTTAACTTATCTATTATAAATTAAGTTATCATATGGTAGAGACATCAATAATAAGTCTTTACCATATTATAACTTAATTTATAATAGATAAGTTAAGTATCTACATAATAGTCTCCTTAGGCGGGTTTTCTTTTCCACCGGCGAATTTACTTCATTTGTGATTTGAGATTTTTTGTTTGATTTGTTTTAAGGAGACTATTATGTAGATACTTAACTTATCTATTATAAATTAAGTTATAATATTATTAATATATGTCTGCTACCATATAACTTAATTTATAATAGATAATCTACATAATAGTCTCCATAAAACAAAACAAACAAAAAATCTCAAATCACAAATGAAGTAAACTGGCCGGTGGAATTGCCGCCTTAATACAAAACTCTGATCAATTTTTAATGCACGAATGAAGAAAAACTGACAAGTAGAATAAGCGCCGAATACAGATTGGCCACAGTTATTGAACTTGATATGTGAAGAAAAAAAAAACTATTAGTGTGGTAGTCTCGAGGAAGGAGCTCAAGAGCTGAGGCCAATTGGTTTTTAGTGAAGGCCACATGTCATGTATCGAAATGCAGAGGAGCATTTCAATTATTTTAACAATCGTCATTTCCCGTGAAAATCAACTTTGCGCAAAAAAGCGTAGTGGGGGTACTCCAATTTGCCGGCCAGGTTTAATTGTGAAAGGCCTCATTTACGGCTAGGTTAGTTACATGAGTAAATAACGGAACATCAGTTGACAGTTTGGTACTATTCCATTTTTGGTGTGGTTTACTGGGCTATCAATGCTGTAAGCCCGTACCCAGGAAATTTCCGAATCATTTTCATAAAAATAGACAGTCTTAACATTTATCATGCTTATTATTCACAGTACAATTTATTGGCTATGGACAATTTAATCATGGCGCTGCAGATGGAAAAGCCTTAAAAATGCCTGCTCAATCCACACAAAATTAATATTTTTTTCCCTGTAGAGCAGTAAATGTCTAAAAATTACTGTACTAGCTAAAATTTTTTTATATACTCGTATAGGCATATTATTTTAATACTAGGTAGGTAAAAGTACTACACACTATAGGTACCTATGGATAAATAGGTGGAAATGAGATGACTTCCCGAAATCCAACCTGACCCTGTAACATGAAAGTAGGACTTTCGGTGCACAAAGCCATAAGCTCACATTTAACACTTCATCGCCGAGACTTGTGCAAGCCCACGTCCGCACACTCAAGTGGAAATGGAGCTTTTAAGCACTCGCCGCCATCGCATTGCCTGCATGAATGCTTATCTTGTGAAAATGCTGTGATTACGCCTGATAAGTGATCCCACTTATGTTTATCTTATGGATTGTATAGGTCAATGGCGCTAAATAAACATGTAAATAATGAAGAATATTTGTTTTAGGGCTGCCACTGTTCGGGAATAGTCGAGGAATCCTGTGTTTTTTTACAGGACATTTCCTCACACGAGATTATTCGGGTACAAGGGACCAAGTGACAGATCAACTACAGAGATCTCTGAAGTACCAGTAGAACTAAATGAAGTGCCAAAGCAAAACAAAATGACCATGAAAATAACAAGATGACAGTAGACACTTTTGGGATAACGTTTTGAGGCTTGTCAGGAACTTTGAAAATATACAGCTTCAGTGCTGCACCCGCCTTGACACTGAGCCAAATAACACGTATTGTATTATATTATATGTTAAATAAACCAGGTTCGTTTCATTCCATTTTCATGCAAACTGGGTGTGATGTTGATGCAAAAATATGCTGCAAAACAAATGTTCGACCAGATAATGATTTGTACGGTTTTTTCGTTATTTCGCAATATTTTTTTTTACTTCGAACAAAATCATTAGTAAAATTATGCTACCCGCCAAAACAAATTGGGCAATCTACGGCTGTTTTTTACGCATGTCAAATAGCAGCAGTAGTAACTAAGTACTTTATAGTACTGTACTTGCCTACTACCTATAATAAAATAATTACAGGAATTTTAAATGCCTGCTGTCTAAATCTACTTTACATTTATAGTTACTACGATCAGAAGTCCCACAAAATGTACTAAATTTTAGATTAGCCTAGATAAAAATTTTACAGGTTTTTATAAGAAAAATTTACACTAGCCTATATAGAATGAGCCATTTTTTGACTTCCTGTCCGGTTATTATGTTTTGTAAATTTGGTGATAATTTTTTTAATGCCAACTGTTGAATTTTACACTTTTTTCTGAAAAGGGGAAATGCTTCTTACGACAGAAATAAATTATGATTCCATCCAACATTCTATGATTTATTTCTCCTGTGACTTTTATTAGTAGTTATTTTCAAAGCCTCCCAAGTAAATTATAGTTTCGGGTGCAAAATGTCAGAGCTGAAGCAAGAAATACCCTGCAATTTTGCATTTTAAAAATGTTCAGGCACAGGCGTACCTTGTTCATTTATTTTCATGTTCAGATAGAATGTGTCCCATAGTCCTATGAGGTACAGCTTCCACTTCTATATTTTATTCAGCTTACTGGTTGAGTGGTTGGTCAGAGCTTAAATGAGCAATGGGTTATTCTAAACTTTTTGATGATGTAATTAATGAAAGACTGGATTGGTATGTAATACGTATGATTTGAATGGATGGCGCAATGATGAGTCACCTCAGCATGCAGTTTAAACTTATATGAATTTTTTGTTTTGGTAACAAAGTTACCATTTAAATTTTTATTTTCATGTCAATTAAAAAGGGTCAAAGGATCAAACAAGTTTGATGCTTTAAAGCTTACGTAGAACAATAAATTGCGAAAGGTTGTTTTTCAAGTGCATGCATTAGGCCTAAACCCTCTCACTTCATCTCAAAATAGACCAAATTTGAATTTTGTTAGTGACGTAACTGATTAAAGGGTGTTGCGAATTGTGAATCGGCCAAAAATGGCCTCATCTGACATAAAAATGGACGCTTATTGATATGAGTTTTACAAGTGTTTGCCACAACATTCAGAACATTAAGCAGTGTAATAGGGAAGAAAAATGCACTTACTTCAAATTAAAACCAGTCAAATGTACTATTATACGTTGCATATAGGTCGACATGAAGATAGATTCATTCCCAGTACTTTGTTTACATGAACGAAAGGCCGATATGCCTGATATGCGCACATCACGTGCTTCTCGACATCAATGCTTCGTAGATTTTTTACCAAACAAAATATAAATGACAGACTTTGCAATTTTGATATTAACAACTTCAAATTGAGGGGTAGATTAGCCGATATTACGTAAAAACTTCACTTTGATATTTGATTTTATAAACTTGCTTTGTTGTTGCTCGGTCGTACTTTTTTAACTTTTTTATTTTTTGTAATTTATTCATGTTAAAAAATAATCATATTTATTTGTAAAATGTGCAAATATATTATAAAATATAATAACATTTATAAATTAATAAATATAATACACACATGAGCGAGTGCTTTAATGAAAAATATGTTTTTATGATATTTATTAACGAAGATGGCCTTGAAAAAATAAAACAACAATGAACAAGTGAACAAGAGCAGAAGACAAAATGGAGATTGTTGACTTTGTTGACTTTTTCAAAAATTTGTTTTTTTAATTAATTGGTTTATTTTTTAAGTAATATTGTGGAATTTTTTTTATAAATGTGCGTTTTGTGTTAATGCGTCGCAGTTGTATGAAGCCACTCTTGCCAAAAAATCTACTAAGTCTTAAGTTTTGTGCATGTGCCCGGTATACTGTCACATTCAGTACATCACTTCATAAATTTACTTAATTTTTGCATATATTAATAGTAACAGTATTAAAATACAGGTTTTACAAGTCTAACTTTAGAAATGCAAAACGTAATCAATTCTGTAAAAGGCACCGCCCTTGGAGTAGCTGAATATCTTACTCCTGTATTGAAGGTGGGTGCGAACAATACTGTCCTAGTCATATTAATTCACATAAATTAGCATATTCAAGAAGTCGCATTTATTTTTATGCCCGTAGATTTTATCGCTTCATAACTCCGACTCAGAAGAGAGTCTGGGATTAACTACGGCGCAAAAACACAGAAGGGAAAGTTGCCTATTTTTTTTTTATGAAATTAACGTTTTCTCTGTGGAAGATAATGTCTATGCTATTAATTCACTGAATGTACTTGCAGGAATCTAAATTTCGAGAGACTGGTGTGCTAACTCCTGAAGAGTTTGTGGCTGCTGGAGATCATTTGGTGCATCACTGCCCTACTTGGCAGTGGGCGACAGGAGATGAATCCAAGTCAAAGTCGTATCTTCCCAAAAATAAGCAATTTTTAATAACAAGAAATGTACCTTGCAGTCGACGTTGTAAAGATATGGAATATTCATCTGAAAATGAACGAATTATTGAATCGGATGATGCAGATGGAGGTTGGGTTGAAACACACCACTTGGATTCTTCGCCAGAGGATTTGGAAGAAAAGGTATGAATTCTACTTTAGATTGACTTTAGTGTATTTGGTGTAATGGTCAGTATCCCCGCCTATCATGTGGGAGACCCCCAGTCCGCATGTGAGTCCCACCATGTGCTGACAATAGCGTCGCTAAGGAAAGTGAAGAGACAACCGGACATGGAAAATCCTTACCGGTATAAACAACAAATTTCACTGGTAACGTCAATCGTAGAGCCATGAATGAGATGAGACTAGAATAAGGTATATGATAATATCCCCAATCAGCCACGTTATTGGCACTCATGGTAAGTTTTACACGACATAATACGATTTAATAAGTGAATTAACATTTTTGTAAATCGGTACCATGAGTGACAGTAAGTTTACCAAGTAAATAAGGATACCATTATGTATACACAGTTATTGAACTTGATGCATAAGAAAAGAACCGGTCCGAGTTTACTCGAATATGCTTTTCAATTTATCAATTAGTAGATAGAGAAAATGAGTACTTTCATGGTAAATAATATTCCTATAGTTAAATTTCTCTAGTTTCTCCGGAAATAGATGAACAGACAGAGTGACAGTCAGACATTTCGTAAAAATCACTTTTTGGGTTCCTGGGACCTCGAAACGTGTCATTCCGTTGAAATCTCGGAATCAAAAATTTCGACCATCACAAAGCTTTCCTTAGACTACGTATAAATTGGAAAGCAATAACGGTCATTGAGGATCAAATTAAAGAGGAACATTTCTTCTACCTTATGACATCTCATCTATGGCTTCACGTTCGATATTACCTCTAAAATTCAGCATATTTATAAAGTAGACTGTGGGAGTTAATAAGTTTAATTTTAATTTAATTTTCAATTAACTAAGTTCAGTGATTTTAAAAAATCGAATAAAAAAATTTTCTTTTAACTGTCAGAATTCCTCCAGATAATCGTCAGATTATTAGACAGCACGTCTATAACATAAAGATGAGCCATATACAGTGTATCAATATCTGTTGCTTCGAGTATGTCCACGCAACAGGTTTTTTTTTTTACATTTTTGAAAATTATAGCCGCTTCCTCCACCGATGAAGAGGTACATAGTATATTATGTAACCTTTTTTTTTTGTCATCTAAGCTTCGCAACCCAATAGGTCTCTAATGCTCGAGTAAATCCCTATTTAGCATCGCGGGCTCCCCTACTATAAGTAAAAGCTCATAGTCGTCACTGTGGTTCGAAATATGAAACACAAGAGTTTTTTGTGTGTTGATGTCGTGGTCGCGAAAATAATTAAGTATTTTTTTATTTTTTAATACATACATAGCTTAGAGAACTATTGGAAATACCGAGTCTGAGCTTGCATGGCATCTCCCTACACCTGATCGGCCAGAGCCGAAAGGGATTTTTATACCGGTTAGGATTTTCCACGTCCGGTTGTTACGCGACGTACTGTCAGTATATTGTGGGACTGATATCTACTGTAGACATATAAACCGATGAGTTATTTTGGATTCTGCGTTAAAAAAAAATAATTTTGCCTTAACCATTCATGATTCATAAAATATGTAGCCTACGTAAAATACATAGTGTACATAAGGAAACTTACCGGTTGGGAATAGGTTACGGGTAAATGTATAGCATGATTCAATGCATACACCGCCATAGTGAGTTATAGATTACGGCGGGATGTCACTTACGAACTGCTTGTTAACACTAATGCTAAGGAAAGTAATTCTAAATTTAATACTACATGTCAAATATAAAATAAAATCAATTTCGAATCAGTATAGGCCTACCATACCATACAACTAGATAACAATTCCATGTTTAGAACAGATAGTTTTGATTTTAATGTTAAATTTTACAACTCGCATACTTTTTGAGTAGCCTATAAATTTGGTCAACTGAACCATGAATCACAGGTCGAAGTTCGATATCAAATTGTTGTTAATCTTCCTAGCTTGCCCGCCTACATGGCCTGGGCATGAAAGCCTGTCTCATGGCAATAGGACAATTGCTCAAAAATGCGGCGTGTAGATTTTGGGTTTCCGCGTAAAACCTAAGAAAGAGAGGAAATTGCCTTTATTTTCAAATTGGGCGAATTTTGGGCCTTTCAGCCCACTCACTCTTACAGTTAACCCATAATAATTAATACAATTTACAAATTAAATTAAATTACAATTTAGCTTAAAAAAAGTAAAAAAAATTAATCTAACAGACCATTTACGCCATACATACCCATAAAATAGTAGTGACAAGCACCCTTAAACTTCTTTTAACTTTTTTCATTTTTGATGGGGTCTGGCAGGGAGTTCCAAAATAAAGTTAAAATGAATAATATAATTAAAAATCCCTAAGATCCCATTATTATTATTATTATTATATACATATATTATATAAAATATATTATAAAAAAATAATAAAGATGGCTGGTCAATGGGAGTTAAATTTAATAATAATAATAAAAACTGACATTAAAATAACAAGTTAAAATAAAATAAACATTATAAATAAATAACAAAAATAAATTATTAAGCCTTGTTTAGCAGCACTGTATGAGTCTTTTGTCCCAAATAAGCGCTAGCTTGGGGATGCGGGATGGTATTATTATGTATTGTATTTTTGTAATATATGCTCCTTGTCCAGTATTCCCTGGAAAAGAAGAAGAAGAAGAATACCAACAGCAATTTCAATTTCTCAAATTTCTCTGAAACAAAGTATAGGCCTACGATTATTGGAAAATCCTAAATAATGTGGTAATGATCCTAGCAGTGAGGTCAGAGCTGAGTTGAAAACTGGCGACATTATTCACAAACTCAGAGAAAAACGCATGTCACACATCTCCTGAAACGGGTTGAGAAAATAAAAAACTCACACTCTCCCTCCAAGACCAAAGGCGCCCTTGGCAGAGGGCTTGGGATGGGTCCTTAAGAGATAAGTCGTGGAAAAAGAAAATAACAAGTACGAGTGAACCCGTACATGCTTTCCTATTTATCTATTTTAATCTAATAAATTTTAGGTAGCTGAAATGACAATGGAGGGAAGTGAACCAGCGGGGGGAGAGACTGCGAAAAATGTGGCTGCTGCTGACAATGATGATGATGACGAAGATGATGATGACGATGAAGAGGCGTTAGACATGGAAGACTTTGAAGAAAAAGGCTGCTTTGATCAACAGGACTTTGTAAGTTTGCCTTCTTTGTGACATTGCACCTTACAGCTCAAGCTTGAAAATCGATGGAGATATTCCCAGGAAATGCTGGAGTGAAGTTAGCGTTCGCGTTCAATCACATTCAAAGTAAAAACCTCGGAAGGTTAGATTAGAATAAGAGGCGCATCGACCCTCGTTCCCACACTGCCAACGGTAAGCATATCTGAGTTTGCCCATTGGCTCTTGTAGCCAGTGTGGGTTAACATCAAGGAGTGAGCCAGTATGCCAGCGGCTCAACATTCATTCGAAAACAATACCAATATTGACCCAAAACGGGTAGGGTCGTTGGCAGGGCAAGGTTGGCCCATCACTAATTATAATAATTCATTATTTTCATGAAAATCATTATTTTGAAGGTTTTCCAATGAATTATCGGACATTATTGGTATTGTTTCCGCATGAGTTTGAGCCGTTGGCACACAGGTAGAAATCTTCGATATCAACCCACACCAACTTAAAGCGACAATGAGCAGGCTAAGACATTCTTACCATTGACACTTTGTTGTAACTGGCGTGAGCTCCACTTAGCAAACATTGTGAACCAGTCAAATAACCAAATGGGCCCTATATGGGGAAATCATTACCAGTTATCTAAAAACTCTAAAATGGTAAGCACCTTAGAAGCACATCCGCAGTAGATTGGTATTGTAAATTAAGAGCAAATTGATTTTATTTGTTTGTTTTCCTACGGCTGCTTTTAGCATTTCTGTTTTAAGCAACCCTGTCAGCCTGGCAGGGGGACTGAGTCTGTTTATTAACTTGAGAAACCCCATGGGCGGACTCCTTCACCCCGGGGAGAAAGGGAGTTGACTGACAAGGTGGATCTCCTTATTATAGTGGATTCCGAACCACTTGGGAAACATAGTAAAGTCGCACGATTAATTCGGAAGAGACCAGGACTCGACACGCGCTTAGATTGCCTAAACTCGTTATCATGCCCCACCACGTTCCCCTACCAACGCTGTGCACACTACCAAGTTTGCTGCAGTTTGGAACAGGCTCTGTTTGGGTTGATTCAGCATGGCATAGCCGTTGGCAGTAAAGAGCGAATTGATGAAGCCCAGTGTTAGTTTTTCTTTTTTTTAACGAAGTCAAATTTCAAAGGGAATATCGATTGCAGAGCTGTGAAAAGTGTAGCGTCCATTTGAAGAAATAATCCTCTATAATTAGATATACTATATGTGGTCGTCTCTGCCCGTTATTTTTACAAACCAAGTTCAATAATTGTGGTGCACATAATATCATGTATATCAAAATGTAGAGGTGCGTTTCTACTTAGGGATATGATAGTTTTGACAGTTTTATGATAGGTATTTCATCAGAAGGACTTCGATGGCATAGGGGTAGCTTGTTCGTACTTGTGAGAGTCTCTACACATCAAGCGATCGGTGACCTGTCGTAAGTCAACACTGGTATTACCTACAGAGGCGACTGAAAAGGTTGTTTGGATACATTCATTGAATTGTTTGTATACGAATAATCTTTAAAAAAATATATATATTTGATTTTGTACACCCAAAGGTTTTCCCTCCCTCCGATTGTCCGTTAATTCCATGTGTTTCCTCGTCAGAGCGTAAAAGAGACGAAGCCGACAGAGAAGAAAGATAGCGAAGACGCCATCATGCGGACTCGAACGTACGACTTGCACATCACTTACGACAAATACTATCAGACTCCCCGGCTCTGGCTGTCCGGGTACAGTGAAGAGCGGAAGCCGCTGACCGTCGAACAGATGTACGAGGACGTGAGCCAGGACCACGCACGCAAGACTGTGACTATGGAGGCGCACCCCCATCTGCCAGGACCACCTATGGCCTCTGTGCACCCATGCAGGTACATGTTTAGCTATATAACTGTTTAGGCCCGATGCACAGAGGCAGATCTAAGGCTACGGTATTGCCGAGAGATCTGTCATTGCAGCAAATGAGTTGGTGCAAAAACACAGTTTACTTCCTCAGAGAACAATCTGTTGCTGGGCCTTATATCAGTAGAACACAAGATACTAGGTGGTCCAAATTCGATGTACCAGCCTAATGGCCGAAGCAACTGTCTACTGTTCAATCCTGTTTTTTGCGCGCTAACAGCTAATAGTTGCAACTCGTAGTGGTTATTATTTAAAATGAAGATATAACACTTAGCGCAAAAGAGAAAAATAAAATAGAGTGTTTGATGCAATAAAAAAAAATTACACCTCTATGATCTGTTCACTAGCACATACACACACACTAATTTTTTTTCTTGTTTCTTTTAATAAGACAGTGTTACAAAGAGAATGTGGAAAATATTCCTAAATCCCTTTTTCCAGACATGCGGAAGTTATGAAGAAGATAATCGAGACAGTAACGGAGGGTGGCAGTGAAGTCGGGGTCCATTCGTACCTCATAATCTTCCTCAAGTTTGTCCAAGCCGTCATTCCCACCATTGAATATGATTTCACGCAAAACTTTGCCCTGCATTAGCGACACCATACATGCAAATCCTACTCAGCTTTTGCTCTCCGCAAGCTGCTCTGCTACCGATCCATTCCAAGGTTAGGTTATCTATTTTTACTGCTCTACTGATGACATTGATTTGTTATTTATAATTTGCATATAAACTGGTACAAGTTGGCTGAATATGGTAACATGGAAATGAGTTTGTAAACTCAGCGTGAGGCGAATTCGGTGTTATTCTACGTTGTGCTCATTTTATTTAGTTTATAAACGTCGTTTTATGGTCAGGCGTTTACAGCAACAAGCCGTATTGAAGTAAAGGTGTTGTGTTGTAGTTATACCATGGAAAGCCGAAGAGTTTAACATAATGAATTTTGCAGTCTGTTTGACAAAAACCATTAAACAAAAAAAAATTATTAGAGGTTATTGGTTGCGATATCGACACATTCTTCTTCTTAAATGCCGCTTCTATCGAAGATTAGCGATCATCGTGGCAATTTGGGCCTTGGAGATTGCTGTTCTGAAGAAGGATGTCGTGCTCTTGCCAAACCTCTGCCACTGGTTTTTCAACCAAGATGTTCTTCTTCTGCCGGGAACCCTCAGTCCATCTATCTTCCCTTGGAGTATTACGTGTAAAAGGCGATACGTCTTGTTCCTCATGGCCGAAGCATGTTAGTTTCCGTTTCTTAACCATTAGTAGAAACTCGGCTTCTGTATCTATTCGCCTCAGGACCTCAGCATTAGCGACAAGATCTCTCCAGGATATGCCCAGCATTCGTCTGTATATCCACATTTCAAATTCTCTGATTCTGTTCTCTTCAGGCAGCGTCCATCCCTTCATACCATATAGAACGATTGGGAACACATAACACTTCACCATTCTTAATTGAAGGAGCAACCGCATATTCCGACACCGAAGTACTTTCTGCATTTTGATTAAGACATTTCGAGCTTGTTCAATGCGGCTGCGAATTTCGTGTAGTGAAACTACACTAAGTTGAGTCATAGCAGATAAATCACGCTAAGTTGACTGCGGCATACTGTGTAAGTTTTACGCGATCAATGGTCATGTTACAAATTATATATACGACAGCTGGCAACACATATCATTTGTAAGATGACTGTTTTTATTTATTTTTATTACATAAAAGTTGTTCGCGTAACACTGGCACAGTATGACTCAGTCAATTTACCGTTATTTTTCTGCTGTGGCGGCTGCGTATTTATGCTATAACACTCTTTCGTATTTCAAACCGCCCGATATCGAATAATTGATGTATTGTTGGTATCTGCGCTTGACTATAGTAATTGATGTTGTTTGCTCAAAATGTATACAATATATATGATCCTCATTTATTTATTTTTTTCGACTTACTCAAATGAGCAGTGGTGGAATCCTGCAGGCCAACTATGGCGTTTAAAGAAGAACAAAATTATTTTAGAATGCAAATTAAAAATGATTTTGTTTACATTTTCACCCCAGAATAACTTATTCTTTAAACGGCATAGTATGCCTGCAACTTCATTCTGAATCAGGCTGGATGTAAAATTCACCGAACGGTCACAGACAACATGATTTTAGAATAATAGGTAATTTCTTTTAAAATATTAGAGGAAACGAAGAAGTTCTTCATAAGCTATGCATATAAGTGCCAGTGCTATGGCCACATGATTATTGGGTGATTCTAGAAGCCCAGCCCACTTTTTCACTAGTAATAAACGTGATCATTACACCAGTGGTCGTCAACCTATGGCTCCGAGCAGCTTTGGTTCTGGCTCCACCAGAACGCCGCGATAGAATTAAAATTGAAACTATTCTAGAAAAAATCGAAATCTAATTCATCAAATGGAAATTCAAAACGAAAAAAAAGTTGTATTGCATCATATCTAATCCACATATTTATGTAGTCAAACTATATGTAAAAGTCCCCCCCCCCCCCCCCGTTTCTCCTATCTGTGCATCGTATATAGTGTATGCATTATTGTAGGCTACGTCTGGCTCCGCAAGCTTCATCTATCGCTGTGAACTTGTTGTGCAAAAAGGTTGACGACTTGACGACCACTGACCTATACAGATATACAGATTTTTTCTACGAACATAAAAAGACGATTAAATTAACCCATCAAATCTGAACGATTTTTTTTTTACCGCATTGAACTTAACCTAAAGTCGCATGAGGTGTCAATCTTCCCAATTTAGGATCACTAACCTCTTAAAAAATCATGAGAATATGTCTAAGCGTCAGGCACGCATCACTCCACTGCATATCCATTGTATCATAACAATGGCGCCCGTTCGTGTACATAATTCTTAGCAAGGTTCAAGGTCCATGCCTTAATTGCACATTGAATGACATGCTGTTTATTTCTTCGCACACGTCATTGTGTATTTTATACTGCATGTAAAATTCCTAAACAAACCAAGGCGTGCACCGGAGATGCATGTAATGACCTGGTACTGGTTTAGGCTGTCTCCATGAGTATCTACTGTAAATAAATTTATTTAAAGAAAATGAATACGATTCATCGACTGAATTTTCCATGAAGGATGTAAAGAACCAAGAGGGAACATGAAGCGTAGTGGTATGGACTCTTGACTCATCTAAATGGTTGTTGGTTCGAGTCCCACACTTGCTACATTTTCTGGACGTGCTGTGGAGAACATGGCGGTCCTGGACATTCCAAGTTAAGTGTAAGAGAGCTTTATAGTCTCAAAACTCCGCTAGGTTGGTTCGTTAGGCGCCCATTCCATTGACCGGCTAGGGCTATTTCCAACAACGATGACGTGGTAGCAGACATTCAAGACTTAGGTAGCGTTTCCACCGACCTCGCATTGCAGATTGCAAATGACATTGACGGAAATGTTTTTTTTTTTAATAGAAATCTATTAAAATGTTTGTAATTAACATATCCCATGAAGCCATTTTTTAATTTTAGTGTGTTTGTTTGTGATTTTACTGTATGATCATTGATCAATTTTAACTATGGCATAGAGGAAAATAAACATTTCCGTCAATTCTGCATTGCGAGGTCAGTGGAAACGCCACCTAAGTCTTGAATGTCTGCTACCACGTCACCGTTATTGGAAATAGCCCTAGCCGGTCAATGGAATGGGCACCATAGTATAATAATAGACGAGATGGAACATGCGCTCCCACAAATAATATTTTTCTTAATTTCTGGTAGGCCCTACCACGTCTGCTTCGACTGATCAGAGCTTGCGTAACTGACATCTATTTTAATATTTTCAACACATTAGTTGTAGAAAATTATTAAATCTAAGCGAGTACTCTTTTAATACGGTAGCCCAAAACCCATGATAATAACAGCAACCAAATTAGTTCGGAAATGTGACTCTTGTGACGCATAATCAAGGGATTGCGGCGTGGGTTCAATGTATTAATTAACAATAATAGCACTCCTGACCTTGAAGTGTTTAAAATTAAGCAGCATTTCTAATGTTCACTTCCAACTCCGTGTTTTTCTTGATGGTAAATAACATATCATGTGCGAACTACACCGGATCAGTTTTTATAGATTTTAAAATTACTTCTCATTACATATGTCCTCGGGCTGTTGATGGCTTATGGCAGTTTATAATTAGCATTCTAGTGACTGCCCTTCGACCTTGCCGGGTTTTCTCCATGTTATTCGCATGCAAGCAGACGCAGGAAGTTGTCTAGTTAATGAAGAGTTTATGCTCGTCTAAAAGCTACCTATTGTGTCAGCTGAAATCAAGTAGTTAAGGTACTTAAGCCGCCAATCAAGCTGCTAGGTCACATTGTCGCTGAAATAAATCCCAAGCCCGACATGGGTGACTGATTTCTACGAATAATCAAACTGAAATTTTTTTGTGTGTCATAAATTTCAAGGTCAAATGAAAATCTATGTATTTAAGGTGTGCAAGGTACTATTCTCAATACAGCCCATGGATCAGGCTTATAAAATTGTAATAATCACTGGGAAAATCAAAGAATCAACTGATCTTTACGAATATTCCGTGTCATTTTTATGTCGGATTTCAAATGTCAATGCCAAATGAAATTCTACGTATTTAAGGTGCGCAAGGTACTATTCTCAATGTAGTCTATGGACTAGGCTTATAAAACTGTAGTAATCAAACATTCCAACACAACAGCTAAATAAAATAGTGGTGACTGAAATTATTGTTATTGTTCATTTTTTATGACAACTGGCTTTTGAAGTTGGCTGGTTACCAATTTTTTTAAATAGCAGTGCCGTGCAGTATTCCTTATCGAGACTTTTCAAGCGATGGTGGGATCCATATTAGTTTACTTCTAAACGCACATAAATTTTGATTCTATAGCAGAGAGAAAAGAAACTACTAAACCCTAAATCATGCGTTAGATTTTGATTTTAAAAGTTTCCACTGTCTCAATCAAAGCAAATTTGAAAACCAAGCCCTTACAAAATTCCTTTTCCCTAAAATATAACTTAATATTCACATAGATAGATACTGTATAGTGCGTACTTGTATGAAAAAATAGACATGACAAATGACATAAATAAATAGATACCATTTATACTTACACTAAGATACCGTACTTTAATTTAGTTCAACTACAATCTATAAATATAACAATATTATACTTTAGGAAATCGTGTCATGGGACAGAGGAATGGCTAATTTGAGCAATTGCTTTCTTATTGTAGATTATTACCTTCTGCTCACTTTTTGCTGACGTTGTTGTTCTTGCCATACCCATAGGAATTGATAGCTGTAACAATAATAAATAATACAACAGTTAATTGCATTTCCTTTTCAAATGACAGTGGCAGTGAAAACGCTGCCATTTAACGGTTCTATTACGGAAAATATCAGTAGTAATGACTATTTCTCCCGACTCTGTCCTTGGCTGGTTCCTCCCTTCGTATCACAATAAGGATTTTCTACGTGCATTGTAAGCTAAAAAATAATAATAATAAAGCTTCATGGGGGTCCCAAAACTCCTCTATGCGGCAATTTGGTTATGTTGGCGCAGTGGAATCAGATAAATGGGCGCGAAAACAAAGCATAGAACGAGACTTCCCCCATCCGATTATCTCTTACGCCGGACCTGGGAGTCCTTAAACTGCTGATGTACGTACCATCGTACTCCTTATCACAGATCTTGAGTAGGTCGAACCACTGAGTACCCGCGACGATGGGCATGCCGTTGGTGCCACCATAGCACTTGGGCAGACACTCGGGCGACATGTATTTGTGCAGCGACGGCCTGTCCGTCCCGTGGAATATAATGCGGCTAGACAGCTTCTCTTTGAGGAAAGGCTTGAACAGTTGGAAGACCATATTGAAAATGTACGGCTGGTTGACGATGTGAATGTTTTTTACTCGGAGTGGCACGCTTTCCTGAAAATATAGTAAAGTAGTAATAGGCCTCGTAATAAATATATAGCCTGTAATGGCTTTTGTTCCATTACTAGATAAGCCAACCCTAGTAGGGGTATTCACAGTGTTTGGTTTACTCTAAGGCGCCGATTCCACCGACCAGCTAGGGCTAAATACAAAAACGGTGACGTGGTAGCAGACATTCACGACTTAGGCGAGGTTTCCACCGACCTCGCATTGCATAATGCAAATGACATTGACGGAAATTTGAATTTTTCTTTTTATAGAAATCTATTAAAATGTTTGTACTTAACATATCACATGACGCCATTTTTGCTTTCCAATTTATACGTAGTGTAAGGAAAGCTTTGTTTAATTTTAGTTTGTTTGTTTGTGATTTTACTGTATGATCATTGATCAATTTTAACTATGGCATATAGGAAAACAAACATTTCCGTCAATGTTATTTGCATTCTGCAATGCGAGGTCCGTGGAAATATCCGCCTAAGTCTTGAATGTCTGTTACCACGTCACCGTATTTGTATTTAGCCCTACCCGGTCGGTGGAAACCGCGCCTAAGGGAAAGTAGGAAACTGAGGGAAAATAGAACTCCAGTTTTTCTACGTAGAAAAATAATGCCATGGAAACTTTACCCAACCGTAACTGCACTTGGGTAATCGAAAACAGCCATATTCGTTATTGTTTTGAATTTGAATTTTGCTATTTATTTTTATTTAATTAGAAAAATGAACTTTACAACAGAAATTAATTTTAAAAAAATAACAAAAGGAAACATGTGACAATAGGTGGAATACAGCAGATGTTCTTAAGTTAATAGCAAAAGGCAAAGAAACTATGGAGGTAAGTTAGGTTAGGTTTTTCTAATTCTATGGTTGACGGAAGTATCCTCACGCTGAGGTTTTTCTCTATTTTCCCATTTCCCTTTCTCCGTTTTATACCAACAGAGCCCTCTCTTGCTCAATTGAGAAGGCCCGAGACCGCCTGCTTTACAGTATTAGCCAAAAATCCTGGAACAAAAACATTTATCGCTTTTCATACAAAAGTATTTCACTCATCAAACTCTACATGATAATGTAGCATCGTAGGTTGGTACCACATACTATCACAAAGAAAACAACTTTGAAATAGGATCAGCGATTTCAAGTGGATGAACTGAAGTGGCGTTGGCCATTATGGTTCAAACCAAATTATTACAACTGAAATACTTTTGTAGGAAAAGCGATAAATGTGTTTGTTCCAGGATTTTTGACCGTAGTTTTGTACATATGCTCTCCCGAACCATGGCTGGAAAATCTAGCAAAAGTGGGACTCGAGCCAACATTTCTATGCGCGGCGTGGGGACGGGTCTTAATAAACGCAGTAAACCACATTGCTGCATCGGAAAGCTATGCTAGACACTTAAGAACGATATTTACCCACAGTAGCAACCTGAGTTTACTGTATCGTATGTTATAACCGAAATTAGAGGATATGGAAAAAACTGGCCTTGGCGGGATTCAAACCCACGATCTACGCCTAACCGGGGCGTCGTCTTAACCGCTGAGCCACAAGCCCCGACAAGTCTAGTAATCGCCAAATCCTCTACTTATGCTCAAATTGACATGATTCGTGTTCCTAGACAGGTTAGCACAACTACACAACTATCTAACAGAACAGGTCTGTGAGCTTACTTAATTGCATAAAGGCAATGCTTTATTCAATACATTGTAGTATTATATGGTATATATAACACTGACATTAAATCAACTTTGGTTGAAGAGGTAATTTCCTCGTTATAACCAAAATTAGAGGATATGGAAAAGACTGGGCTTGGCGGGATTCGAACCCACGATCTACGCCTAACCGGGGTGTCGTCTTAACCGCTGGACCACAAGCCCCGACTAGTCCAGTAAACGCCAAGCCCAGTTTTTTCCATATCCTCTAATTTCGGTTATAACCAGGAGGTTACCTCTTCAACCAAAGTTAATATAATGTCAGTGTTATATATACCATATAATACTACAGTGTGTTGTATTGTATGTTATGACATAACAACAATTTTAGGTACCTAGTACTTTATGTCACTGGAACATAAGTACGGTAAGACGTGGAGACTTATGTGGCATTTGGCGCAGTAGTCAGCATACCACTCTGGCAAAGTGGAGACTTGGATTTCACTCTCATTTCCGTCCAGTTTTCCATGTCTTCCTGTCTCTAAGTTTAATTACTAATAAGGGTTTTTCAGGATTCAAGGTCGTGGTGACAAGGAAAATTAAAGAATGTCCAGTTTACAGCTTGGACGAGTTCAGGGAACTAAGCTGGGATGCTTAAACATAACATCCCCCCCCCCCATCTAACGTATGCTTCCGCATGAAATTTTTTTGTTTTTGTTTTAGATTTTTTGTTTTGGACGTCGTCTATCCCACCTTGGTGGGTCATGGACAAAGATTCATTGATTGATTGATTTACTGTATTTACCTGTGTTTACATGGAGGCCATGGTTGCAGCCTACTTACTACTCTAATTTGTTAACATACCTGGAGCCAGTCGACTATCCTCTTGGCAAAGGCTGGAGTGAACTGCCACACTTGCTGGAGCGAGAGCCCGTCCATGTCGAAGATGACCACCGCCCCAGAAGCCTGTGACTGCGGCTCCATCATGGCCGCCTCCAGAAATAGAACAACTCCCTGAAAATAATGCTCTTCATGTAATTTCACAAATAACTGAATTACTTTATCCTTACGCAGGGAAATTCAGTCGACATTTTTTTTCTTCTAATCCAACATATATAACGTACTTGGTAATTTAAAAGAATGTAGGAGGAGATTGAAAGCTTTCCTGCAAACCAACCGATAGATTGGGACTAAAGACGATACATATAAAACTGTACATTCTTAGAAGATGCAGGGCAAATGGTTTGTTAATACTCCAAAATGACTGGGGCCAGCATACATGCAGTAGGTAGGTAAGGTTCATAGCATTATATTCAAGAGGTATGCAATATAGCAGAATGTGCACATTTGCCATTACACGGTATGTTTGATAACGTTGCCAGTTTATGGTTGTGTTATTGTCTAGGCAATGTTGTGCTCGCACTAGAGTTGCTCATATTAGTTCATACAGGTATACTATAAGTGCCTGACTTGTTGACCTTGTAGCCATTGTTATTTCTTTAATCTTCGTGCGAAAATCATGAAACAACGTTCAACTTTACAATACAAGATACATACGAGGCAGACCTATTATATTGTGCACATAAAATTGTACCATAACACACTGCCAAATTTTTGTGAGGCTATACTGTATGTCAAGTTCAACTACTAACAAAACAAAATAGTAACATTTATCAATGCCCGAATTAATTAAATATTATTATTATTAATAATTATTGAGCGTGGTAATTACATGTGTATAACCAATTTCTTTTTAACTTATTGCACCTTGTCCGAGGTTACTGGACAAGAAAAAACGTGAAGTGAAGTAAATCAGCTAAATTTTATATTTTTATGACAAAAAGGTGGTCAGAGCTAAATTTGCCAGAGTTGTCGCGTTCAGGCTTTAAATAATTGTTTCAGGTTAAACCATTGGCGTAGCTTGTGGATAATGAGGGCTTTTTGTAGGAAATATTGATTTGCAGCAATCTGCAGTCCGAGTGATTTCAACACTTTGCACCTTATTTCAGCTATGTCCAATCGTCTAAACTCTAAACGACCGTATGTGCTTGTTAGAGATTGCCTAAAATTTCAGAAAGCAAACACTTGCTGAACTGATGAAAGTTAGGGTCTTGAGGAACAATGTAGTAGGTAGTAATACTTAGCAGCCAGCAGGAGTGCAATAGGCTAGTAGAAGTAGTGTTCGTCGGGTTAATAACGACTTAGGCCTCATATTTGGGCCCATAGAGCGACCCCGACTTGACCGTCCTACGCCAGCCCATAGGACAGTGGACCTCCTGATTATAGTGGATTCCGAACCACTTGGGAAACACAGTGAAGTCACACGATTAAATCGGAGGTGACCAGGACAAGTCCTACTAAATTTTCCTACCGGCACTGTGCACACGACCAAATTATCTGCAGCTTTGAACCTGCTCTGGTCCGCAGGATTCAACTTGGTATGGCGGCCGGTTGCAATAGGCTAAAATGCATAAGCAAACATTTACCTGAAAATAAGAAAAAAATCGCCTCGGGCTATGAACCCCCTGGTGGCAGTGACGTTATTCTTAGCCACTGCCTAGGTTTCAGACATAAAGACAAGCTTGCTGCAGTTTGGAACAGGATCTGTTCTGGCAGATTCAATTTAACTTGGTATGGCCGTTAGCAAAAGGTAAAAGGGTTAAACTTGCCACAACCCCGAACCTTAATGAGTACCTTACCCTCACCCACAGGGGAAAACTGACCACAACATCTGAAATAGATCAGTGGTCAAGAAAGGGGAGTTTTTCATTTTTATTTTTATCTGCTATTCCAGGCTACATACCTTGAACACTTCATCGAGAGTGCACTTCTTGTGGTTCCACTTCTTGCCCAGCTCGAGTATGAGCACCCTACGACCAAACTGGTCCCTGTTGGGCAGCACTGTCAGTATATTCTGGTGGAAGATGTTGCTTTCACTGCTGGGCTTGAGTCCATCGTAAATGTCATTGTGCTTCACCTTGAACGCATAGTACCTTTTCACCTGTAACGCGAACAATGGGCAAAATGCTTTAGTATTGTTGTAAACGGTTCAACAACAGGAGTATAGTATTGTAGGTGTTAACAGCACATCATGGAGATTATATAGGATTATATAGGTACCTCACAGTTCTATATACCTACAGGAGAGATGGGACAGAGGGCGCACCAAAAATATGTTTTCAATCCTCGGACACCTGATGCCATGTCTCCCAAGACCAGCGATTGAAAAAAAGAAGCAGTGGCCGCCCCAGACGATTAAAAAAAAAAAAAAAATGGCGCTCTCGAATGTCTCTTATATATCCCTCATCTTTCTTATATAGAACTCTAGGATACCTTATCACTTTTGAAATGGTTTGGTTAAGAGCAAATCGAATTTTGCAGGAAATACCGATCGTACAGCTGTCCTAAATATCAAATCATTTAACGAAAATGCTCCTCTACATTTTGATAATTGTGATATGTGGTCGTCACAAACAAAGATTGGCTACAGTTCTGGAATTCTTTCTTCTCGACTACCTCACCAATAGTTTTTTGTATACAAGTGCATCAAGTTCTATAATTGTGGCCAATGGGTGTTAGAAAGAGGCACATATCATGTATCAAAATGCTCCGGAAATTTTGATTATTTTATTTATTTATATTTATATTTGTACAGGTACCGTTTACACCAGTTACACCTATACAAAATAACAAAATATCAAATAAAACATGAGAATGGAAGTGCGGTTATTTTCTGTTATGCTCTTCCATTACAAACTTACAAAAAAACCCACAGAAACAAAAAAGAAAAATGAAAAATTCAACTTACAAATTTCTTTTAATTGACTTGATATTTTTGGCAGCTGTGCGATTGATATTTCATGGGATATTCGATTTTTTTTACATTTGTAATGCTTTTCCCCGTCCTATTGTCTCTTACTACTTAGCTAATCCGAATTAGAATTAGAAGACGACACCTACGGTACTGAAAGTTCATAATCATAAAAGCTCTAAGCATATTAACTTCCACAATAGATACAGCTTTAGGCCATTCTTAATGAGGAGGAAATTCATAGCTGCCAAGCTAATTCATAGCTGTGTTAATTCTTCATAAGATACGCCACCGTTTTATTACAGGGGTTGGCCTCACAAAAAGTAACTTCTGAAATATACTGCATGACTTTTACTTTCCTTTTATGGTAGTTACTGACTTTAAAGATATCAGCTGCTAGTATGGCAGCAGGTCACCCTATTGATCTATTTGAAGCATTCACCTACTATATATTTGATTACAATGAAAAATAAAAAAATATTAAACTTCAAAGCCTATATTTTACTTTGATACTGAGACAGGTAACAACGCGCTGTAGATATTCTCTTCGAGGTCTACGTAAAAACCGGTATCTCGCATAAGCAGCATATATTGTATATTTCCATGCATATTTTTCCGGGGATCGTGACTTCGCATTTATTTTCCATTATTTTAAATGTATATACTGGTATACAAGCAAAGCACGTAGTACAATAGACGGCCATGGGCCGAAAGAAATTCCCATGACTATCAGTTATACTGTACTCATCAAGCTTACCGAATATTCTATTTAAATTTTATGGATAATAAATAGCAATACTGAAAATATTTTATAAACTAGCTATTGCCCCTCCCTGCTTGTGAGCCCAGCACCAGAACCTGGATTTTCGCCAGGGGAAGGCACAAATGCCAAGGAGAAATTGGGTTTCCTCCTTAAAGCTGTTGATAAGTTCACTCGAACCTAAAAGCCGTGGCCACTCTCCCGGAGGGAGAAATAAATGTGAAATAATAGATTTTTTTATAAAATCACATGCAGGCGAAAGACGTATACCCCTTCTCGATCCGCCGCTGCCGCTGCCCAGAGAATCTTTCAGAACTATTATGCCATGACGGCACATTAATGCATTCATGGAAGCGATGATAACTTGTATGGGCTATTACTCTTAGTTACTGTCAGAGGACGTCATAGCAAATGCAGATAAGTTGCTTAGGCCTACTACGCGCTAGTCCCATGGCCTGACCAACCTGAACATCTATTTACGTTAGGCGCCCATTCCACCGACCGGCTAGGGCTATTTACAAAAACAGTGACGTGGTAGCAGACATTCAAGACTTAGGCGGGGTTTCCACCGACCTCGCATGGCAGAATTGACGGAAATATTTATTTTCCTCTATGCCATAGTTAAAATTGATCAATGATCATAGGTACAGTAAAATCACAAACAAACTAAAATTAAAAAAATGGCGTCATGGGATATGTTAAGTACAAACATTTTAATAGATTTCTATAAAAAGAAAAATTCTAATTTCCGTCAATGTCATTTGCATTCTGCAATGCGAGGTCGGTGGAAACCCCCCCTAAGTCTTGAATGTCTGCTACCACGTCACCGTTTTTGTAAATAGCCCTAGCCGGTCGGTGGAATGGGCGCCTAACACTCTATAGCTCCCGAATCGTCGAAAACCCGACCTATACGTCTTGTAATACTGCAAATATTATCATTAGTTACAACATGTTAAATGACCCTAAGCCATCTCCAGGCATTTAAGAATAGGCATCCATTTGTCAAGGTCAATGCCTATCGGCTAAGAGAAAGAAGCGAGCGACTACAACATTGCATGTGCTCTTTATTTTCCTTCATGGGCGGACTGGGTCCGGTGAGCCGGTCCTGTTTCGCAAAAAGGGGCCGCTGGTCTGGAAAAATATAGGGTGATTCACACCACCCGTCCATTCCCTATATTTTAAGTTATGAGGAATTTTGAGATCTTAACTGGTGGGGGATGGGATGCAGGAAGATTTTTCCTAAGAATCGATATCATAGTTTTTTGCACTGCAAACGAATATTAAACCTCTCACCGTTCTTTGTAATAACTAGACCAATATGGTGCCTATATTTTGATTTCTGCGGTGTCTTGTTCCCATTGACAAAACCATAAATTTGGGGCCCCTGGGCGGGCTTTTAAATTAGGGCTAGAGAAGGCTGTAGTCAGTGGGGTGGCCCCACCCGTACATGAGGCGAAATTAGTAAGTCTCAAACATTGCTTATAACATTGTGTATCAAGAAACCCACTGTTATTCCCATTTATTTGTTCGAATCGTCCTGCATATCGCTGTGTGTAAGCGTGTCTGTAGGGGAAAACAGTGCATCAGCAGTGAAAAATCTCCTGAATTAGACTCAGTGGATTTGCATTTGCTCCAGTGACAAATCTGCAGCAGTGCTATCGCAGTAGAACTAAATAAATAAATAAGGACTTTTTGTTCTATTACTAAACCAACCTAGCGGAATTAGGGCTATAAAACCCTCTCTTACACTCAACTAGGAAGGCCCGGGACCGCCTGCTTTACATGTCTTCCGAAGCATGGCCAGAAAATGTAGAAAGTGTCTGCCTTCACTGTCTGCCTATATTGGGCACCAGACCTTAGTTGTTTCCTTTCGTCTGCATCTCTCAATGAGACAGATGCGTTCACAAGGGGTTGGTCATTCTAGAATACTTACCAACTCGTAAGCGCTCTTGGGGTAGAACTTGCACGGCCTGAGGAATCTGATGAGGAATTGGTCCTTGTCAAGAGGCACGTGCAGTTCCGAGTCCTCCTTCAAGAGGGCGCGCAGCTCTGCAATCGACTCTTTGGCAAGGTCCGGTGTCTCGCGCAACTCCTTCCTAGCCACTTCCTTCGCCTCGGGACTCAGCTCCTCGAGCTCAAGACGGAGATCTATGTCTCCGAACTTGAGGGAGGGGATCTCTTGCATGTCCGACAACATGATTTCGGATGCTGAAAACAAAAATAGGAAACATAATAGACTAATAATTACTCTATACAATACAATTATTGTATTGTCATTAGGCTAGAAGGGATTCCGCGATCGGTGTCAGATGATAGAAATTGGAAAATCCGCGATGTATTCTGTAAGGTATAAAGAAAGAAAGAAACTTGTCTTTATCTTTCATGTGGCGTATCTTACAATTAACCCATACTGTCAAACGTTTTGTTAACGAAAAAACTCGTCTTTACGGCTCTGATTAGACCACACATGGACTACTGTGGAACTCTATGGTTTTTTCAACACAGGAAATGCGCGACAGATTACAGAAAATTATGAATCAGGCGATGCGAGTGATCCTGAAGGCGAAATGGGACACCCACATTAGTACCATGTTAGAGGAGTTAGACTGGTTAACAGTGGAAAAGAGTATTAAGATTAACACCCTATCATTTGTATATAAGGTGGAGAAGAGAATGGTCCCCGACTACTTACAAGTTCTTCATCGGGGACATGATGTTCACGAGTATAGAACAAGGCGTAGGAGTGATGTGAGTGTCATCGGATCGCAAGTGAAATCTATGTTCGACGTAATACCTGAGAATAACAGACTTCCCAGGGAAATAAAAAACACAACGGACCCAAAGAAGTTTAGATTAGCACTGGCAAAAAAATTTAAGAACGAAAGAATGCAGCACCAAAGGCAATAGACAATCAGTGATCTGAAGTTGGAGATTCTAAATAAGCACGCGGCGCTTCTGAGTTTCTACAAAAACAACAACAACAACAATCTATTGCTAAATGTTAATGGCAATGGTGTATATTATTTAACCAATGGTTACATTGCCTGCTGTGTTCATTGCCCCATTCCCTTGACAATGAGCTCCACCCCAAATTTTCGATGACTGTGAGGCCCCTGCCTCTAATGACTATTAACACAGTAGGCAATGTGAGTCCAACTAACTCTTTGTTGAATAATGTTTAGTTAACATCTGCGGTCGACGACTTTGAAGGGTATAAGTATAGTGTCACTGAAGGTATCGAGCCCAAATATAGCTAAAACCATGGAAGTGCGCTTTCCGATCAATCGCGGCCCAAATTCATAGTGTTCCATCAAAAAGTTGTTTGACTGTCTATTCTATATAGTGCCAACCTCACTATAAGCTAGCTAAACAATGTGACGTCAAAATTCCGACATTAATAGGTACTTGCACTGGAGAAAACCCAGCTAATGTCTATATAAAGACAAATACAAGAGGCCATAATAAAAACAACAGTAACATCACATAATTATAAATAATGGTGACGTCAATGGAGGCACCTAAAGACGTAACACCGTAGTTCTCCTTTCTGAGAAGAAGGTTGGGCGTTCGAGGGACCTATTTATTGGTATCCCAACTGACGTCTTCGGGCTTAGTTATTGACCTAAGGCGCCCATTCCACCGACCGGCTAGGGCTACTTACAAAAACGGTGACGTGGTAGCAGACATTCAAGACTTAGGTGGCGTTTCCACCGACCTCGCATTGCAGAATGCAAATGAGATTGACGGAAATTAGAATTTTTCTTTTTATAGAAATCTATTAAAATGTTTGTACTTGACATATCCTATGACGCCATTTTTTAATTTTAGTTTGTTTGTGATTTTACTGTATGATCATTGATAAATTTTAACTATGGCATAGAGGAAAATAAACATTTCCGTCAATTCTGCAATGCGAAGTCGGTGGAAACCCCGCCTAAGTCTTGAATGTCTGCTACCACGTCACCGTTTTTGTAAATAGCCCTAGCCTGTCGGTGGAATGGGCGCCTTAACAATATGAATAACGAAACATAGTTTTAATATGTACGCCTATAGCCTATAGCTAGTTGGCAAGTGGTAATTATCGTAGACGCATTAAAATGCATACTATAAAGACATTCCCACTGCAAAGCAAGACAATGGTAAGATATAGGTAGCAATAAAGACATTACGTTTGTAGACAACAAATCACTTTAACAACTTTTTAACTGTCAACGACAAATGACAATATGTAAAGGTGGCCAACTTACATTATTTATTAGTTATAGTACTCGCGTTATTGGACACTTTCCTAACTTCTACGATTAAACTGACTTGTGAGTGTGACTCATTGATAATGACAACGCTTGTTAAAAAGGGAAGCAGACCACAGCGTGACAATTCCTTGGCTAAGAACGCACTTGGTACCGAAAACTGACACTACATATAGTACGTCCGCAAGGCAGCATGGGACTAAAGCCGGTACGGTCATGGAGCTGGCTGGACTCAGGAGCGATGTACTCTCGCCAGTCAGACTCTACTCCAGCATCTTCCCACTCTCTATTGTAATTCCAGCATCTGCTACATAACGGGGCAATCTGCCTAAATCAACCCATTCACGGTCCGGCATGTATACATACTCGTATATTTCTAGAATTAATGCAATTACAGTGTTTATGTTAATACTGTCTACTGCAAGGCGACGCCCATTGTGCGGTTTTTATATCTGACTAAAATAACGGTTGAATATGTAATACAAGTAAAAATAGATGAAAAATGAAACGAATTAATATGGAACAGTATAGCCTCAATAAAAATAAAATTATCACAAGAAAATAAGAACTGAATAAGCCTAATTGTCTTCAACGTAGCTGAGCTTCAGAGTAATGCCTTGTGGTCTCAGGAGGGAAGACTCGAAAATCTCTAATCTGTACCTCCTCGTGGTAGAGATGGAAGCGTGTAATCGCGACTGAACAGATAGGGGACCAAGTTTGAGCCGGGATAAGCGACAAGCAGTGTGTACTATTTTTTTTCTTGGCTTTGAGAACTGACGGAGGAACTGAATGAAGAGAACTACTGCATTACAATTTCCTATAGTGCAGTCATCATGACTCCATTGCCACAATGATCGCCAATCTTCGATAGAACAGGCATTTGAAGAAGAAGAAGAAAGAAGCCATGATGAAGGAGGGAGGGGAGAGGGTAGGGGTCTAAGATTGGGAGTTATGTTTCGGGTATATCGGCTTGCGGCCATGTTGTTACTGTCTTTTAAAGATGGCTGTGTTATGCAATAATTTGATTGTGAGTGGTACTTTACTGTAATATGTTGTACGTATAAAACCTACATATTCAGTATGTTGTGATCAGGCTAGCAAGATGGCCAGCCGCGGCTCGGTCAATCAACAATTCTGAAGTTGTGACCGAACGTAAGCGGGTGGTTCTCGTCATAAGCCAAATACAGTCAAAATAAAGCTATTGAGAATGCCACCCAACTCTAGGCATGTCAACGATTCCCGTATTTGTGACCCACGGTCAAGTGCGCAGAACTTAAGAAATTATGCGATTCTGTTCTGAGGCCTGCCTGTTGAATTTGTTTTTCCTTTTCCGATATTATCTGATGACTGGAAACATGCGCCAATGCGCAGATAGGCCACATTACGTTAACATTGCACTGGGTTTCAGGTCATTTGAAACACTGCTTGATGCCTATAGTTACCTATAGGTATAGCTGTAGTTTCGTTACAGTAAATTAAGTTGGATAGTAGGTACGGTATTCATGTCAGTTATTATATCCCCTCCCCCTTGGACATGGGCCATGACTTGAGTTGCGGCCATGGGGGCGAGACATCCATTTTACCCATTAATGCTTTCGGTTAAACAAGAGCCCATCTGTGTAATGTTATTTTTGACTCTCTAAATAATTCGTATTCATGTCGTAGTTGCAAGTTCCAAAAAGGGGTATAGTGTGCGTTCCGAAATTTTCTGAACCTTGAGGCAATACATAACTGTTAAGGAATTAGCGATTAGAATTGAATTAGTTATAATGAAACTCAATGCTTCACTTACGCCCAAAATTTGATATGAACAGAACAGCGGTATTGGCAGTCGAATGTGGAAAAAAATTCAACCTATTGATAGAGAACTTGACTAACAACCGAAAGCTACGAAGTTCGAGGCTCGCCAAATAAGGAGATATTTTCCACTGGGCCGAAAAAGATCCTCTTTTTCACCATTAAACTGTTGGCACGTCGTAATTGCAGCTTTCATGCGGCAGCCGCGTTTTTTCACACCAGCAAATTAGGAAAGGTTAGAGATTTCGACCTTCCCTTCTATACTGTATTGTACTTGCATATATAATTTTAGACGACCTTAATTGAAAACACAACCTATACCATTGTAATTGACTAATAAAGTGGCAGTCAGGGAGCAATCAAGGAGTTCACGCAGTTTATTATAGCAAGGCTGATTGGTTGATGATTAAACACGGGGCTGATCCACCATAATAACTCATAAGTGTTTTTTTTTAAATACCTACTGCATGCGTTGGGAAGCGTATAATATGGGCGTAATTGCGCATGTGCAAGCAGCGGACCTTGATATTGTATAAATTTCCGGACTATCTGAGAACTCTGGAGAAGTAAGTTTTCAATGAAACATTTCATTACAGGTATTTACTCGTACTTGTAGTCAAGGGAATATTGTTTCAGCTTTTAAGGCATAGGACGAAGAACCGGAACGAGTACATGCTTTCCTATTTATCAATTAGTATAGGTGCCGAAATGGCTAATTTGAGTAGTAAACAATTGTCCTACGGTTTACCGACTTCGATGGCCAGGTGGTAACGTGCTTGCACTTGTGCGAGTCTTTACACACCATGCGATCGGAGACGTGTTGTAACTCAACACGGGTTCTAACCTACATAGGCGACTGGAGAGGTCAATCGGATGCATTCATTAAATTGTTTGAATGCGATTAACCTTTTATTTAAAAAAGAAAAGAAAAAGGGTTAAATTTAAGTGGCCTTGAGTTTCCATACCGAAAGCACTGGATTGATCGATGGGACTATTGCATAGTCTAGAATCAATATAGAATATTACAACTTAGTAATTATACAGGGTATTCAATGTATTGGGGCATAAATTATCCACAATTTCTTCAAAAAATAGTTGGAAAATTTTTATACGTTTTTTTAGGGTAAAAACCCCCCGAAATTGAGTTAAACGAAAACATTAAAAAAAAATGGTCCCGAGATAGGATTTGCCCCCAAATCGACGGACAGACAGGCAGACAGACCAAATACGGGAATGAGTCAAAAAAGTTATGGTTGCTATCCGCAGCCCAAATAGAGCTGTGTTCAATAATGATACACACATATATATATATATATATATATACATATATACAGTATATAAATATATATATTATCGCGTATCGAGTCCTGGTCACCTCCAATTTAATCGTGTGACTTTACCATGTTCCCCAAGTGATTCGGAATCCACTATAATCAGGAGGTCCACCCTGTCAGTCAACTCTTCTTTCCCCGAGGTGAAAGTTTCTACCCTTAGGGTGCGTCAAGTTAACAGACAGACTCACTTCCCCCGCCAGACTGACAGAGTTGCATAAAGCAGAAATGCTGAAATCAGGCGTTAGAAACAACAGTGATCAATAATGAGGATTATATTGTATACCAGTCCTCATGCCTAAACCCTCAATGGGTTGTCGTGCCACTGTATTTTTTTCTTAGGCGGCTATTCCACCGGCGAATTTACTTCATTTGTGATTTTGTCATTGACGTTTGTTTTGTTTTAAGGAGACTATTATGTAGATACTTAACTTATCTATTATAAATTAAGTTATATATATATTTTTTTTAAAGATAATTCGCATGCAAGCAATTTAATAAATGTATCAGATTGACCTCGTCAGTTACGACACGTCTCCGAATATGGTAACTGACATCATTAATAAGTCTCCACCATATTATAACTTAATTTATAATAGATATGTTAAGTATCTACATAGTAGTCTCCTTAACACAAAACAAAAGTCAATGACCAAATCACAAATGAAGTAAATTCACCGGTGGAATGGTCGCCTTAGGCGCCTTTTCCACCGACCGGCTAGGGCTAAATACAAATACGGTGACGTGGTAACAGACATTCAAGACTTAGGCGGGGTTTCCACCGACCTCGCATTGCAGAATGCAAATGTCATTGACGGAAATGTTTCTTTTTCTTTCTATAGAAATCTATTAAAATGTTTGTAATTAACATATCCCATGACGCCATTTTTTAATTTTAGTTTGTTTGTGATTTTACTCTATGATCATTGATCAATTTTAACTATGGCATAGAGTAAGACAAATATTTCCGTCAATGCCACTTGCATTCTGCAATGCGAGGTCGGTGGAAACTCCGCCTCTTGAATGTCTGTTACCACGTCACCGTATTTGTATTTAGCCCTAGCCGGTCGGTGGAATGGTCGCCTTAGGGAAATTAATATTCGGGGAACTGAGTGCCAGCAGTCCACTGACACAACTGCGTCTGCACGGCAAAGTTGTACCCTGAAACAGGTACAGAAACTGATAATTTGATCTTATAACTTACTATAAATAGCCATGTTGCTTTTCCAGCTCGGCATGTACCCATCTTAAAAGCAAAAACTGGTTCACTCAAGCCATATAATTTTTATATGCGCGTCTCTCCCAAGGGTCATTATATTGGCTGACTCCTCATAAGTATAGACAGCAAAACATGTAATGAGAACTTGTTCATTACCGCGAAATTAAAAGACGCGGAAAGCTAAGTACTAAGAACCGGTCCGAGTTTACTCGAACATGCTTTCCAATTTATCAAAATTAGTAGATAGAGAAAATGAGTAATTTCATGGTAAATAATTTTCCTATGGTAAAATTTCTGATGTCTCGGGACGGGGGGGGAGGCTGTCCATCTAACGTCACTGGAGGGGAGGTAAACTCTATATAGGTCAGACCAAAACATTACTACACAGCAATAATGGCAGAGCACGCCATGCATTTGAGCGTGAATTTTCTATAATTTTTTCAAAAAAAACATTTATTTTTGCACAAAACCAAATGGTTTTTTGGGCAAGTAACCTGTCCGGTTTCGTTACTTAATTTAACACCTAAAACATGCCTGAAGGTAGAAATCATCGATAGAAAAGTTTCGCAGAAAAATTATTGTTTAGTTATTTTTCATTAAAATTCAGTTATTTTTATTTTTTACCCCCAGAAGCAAACTATTAAGGGGCAAGCGACAACATTAATAACGACTATAATATGTGTGAATTTAAAAGAAATCGTTGGAGCCGTTTTTCAGAAGTAATTTTTTTAGACGTTTTTTTGGAGTTTTTTGAGAATAAAACCCCCCCAAATTGAATTAGCCAAAAAAAAAAAAAAATGGTCCCGAGGTATGATTTTTGTGAACTTACATGCCGAATTTCATCATAATCGACCGAGTAGTTTGCCCGGAAATCGATGAACAGACAGACAGAGCGACAGACAGAGCGACAGACAGACATTTCGTAAAAACCACTTTTTTGGGTTCCTGGGACCTCAAAACGTGTAAATCCGTTGAAATCTCGGAATCGAAAATTTCGACCATCACAAAGCTTTCCTTATACTACGTATAAATTGGAAAGCAATAAATAGTAAATACCAGAAAGGTGTTTGCCGGAATATCAAAAATGTCAATGGTCACCCGTAGCACTTGTTTGCCCCAGACAAAATGGTCTCGGAGAAGTATCGATCTGGATAGTCATCATATCTGGTCGGTATCACCCTCAAAAATGGGACGGAGAGACTAATATATTACCCAGCACTGTATACTCCACCAAGCCATGTCCTGGGTACCTTGTTAATTTGTTAAGTCACAGTAATTCTTTCTACATGAAGATTTCGTTTAAATTATAACATTATTGTTATTGAGAAGTTATTAGTAATATTAACACAAAGTCTTTTGCAGCTGGACTGCAGGCCTACCATTGCGTTTGAAGAATAACCTATCCGGGAACATGGCCGTAGCCAGAGGGGGGTTCAAGGGGGTCTGGATAACCCCCCCCCCCCCCGAAATATTCTCAGTGTACACTACTACACTAGATAGAATGGAGTTTTCAACGTATTGAGGTTACCTCACCTCCGGTTACGCTAGATGGACCCCCCCCCTACGGAATTTCGTCTCTAACGGAAGAGGGCAATATTAACACCGGCATTAAAATTGCTTAAACGTCAGTTGGCCGTAATCAAACATTCTTATTAGAAATAGTTTGAAATTTTTCTTTGGGTGAGTTTCCACGTAGCCTAAAATAAATTATTATGGTCGCACAGTTCTTGCAGATGTATTCCCCGCTTATGGCCACTCATGGTACTTGAGTACCCCCACTTAGTCACTCACTCTTAGTATATGTGGCAGTTTGAGACTTCTCCATGAGACTGAAGCTTTCTTCCTCAAAGAAATGCGTCAACAATTATTTGCGCGACCGTGAAAAAGGAAGGAAGTTGTGGAGGAGCAGGTTCCGCGGTAGGTTGAGGTCAATACGTTCTTCTCCATTGGCTGCTCCCGTCCAAGGTCCTTTCCGGACACATCGTCCAATTACGTTAATGCATATCAACATGATATCAAAAATTATAAATGTCAACTGCGCTCTTTAGGTTGATCTCTTTGATAAGCTACGGGACAAGGTAGTCTAGTAGGCTGGATTAGTCCACCAGCAGCTCGATCATGGCGATTTGGGATTATTTTAATATCCGGGTTTATTTTTTAATGCTGCAGTAGTGTGTCACATGACGGTGTTAAAATATGCGCCGAAAATTCAAATTAAAAATTATTAGAATGCAAGAGAATGGTTGCACTGCTTAGTAATAGAAGGAAATAATGAGCATTAAAATGTACAGGTAGAATTTTGAAATATAATAAGAATTTTAATTAATGGGTCTACATCTAAGGGAGAAAAAATTGAACGCTCACCAAAAATATTAATTTATAAATTTCAATTTCCCGAGCATTTTGCACTTATTTGTTTAAAACAGTTGAATAAACCCCTGATTTATATTAATCCCAAATCGCCATGATATAAGCCGATTAGTATTAACTTATTCTTGGGGTTAAAAATGTAAACAAACAATTTTGAATAGCACTTTCGTCTAATTGTTCGCCTTTTGATATCAATAAAGTCGTTTTCACTTCATTTTATTTCATTTCATTCCATTATAAAATTATCTTGCTTACATTTTTAATCCCAGGTTAGGATTATAAATAATCGTTATGCTTAATAATAAGGCACTATATACCCGGGTATTGTCATCCGCCATGTTGTATCCCATATTTCCTATGTGGCAAGTATTGTAAGAAAAGTAAAAGATTGGAAAATATCGAAAAAAAACTAATACACGTTTTAGTTATTTTTTATTATAAACTTCCCTACTTGTTAGCACGATTTTTTAAATAAAAATAAATAAACAACGATAACTTTCTAAAAATAAATAGGTAAACACCCATTGCTTGGCTTATACACAAGACTTATAATGGATACAACATGGCGGATGACCATACCTGTCTAATATAGAGCCCTACTTAATAATAATCTTTACCTGGGATTAAAAATTTAACAAGATAATTTTATAATGGAAAGTGCTATTTAAAATTGTTTAGTTTTAAAGTAAGAAGGTAATACTAAACGGCATAATAGGCTCGAACGACCGAACGACTCGTGGTAATAAACCGCCTTCTGGAGTGAAGTAATTCGAAGCAGATAAAGGGAGGAGGTCTCTAGATGGCGGACCCCCATCGCACTCCCGTTGCTTCGTGCAACCGAGGGTGTGGACTGGAGGATAACTTTGCTCCTGTCATGAAGTCACAGATAATCTTGAACATAATATGTCGTAAGTGGTGTGAGGTGTTAAATGTAGAACTGTTTAGTCACTAGCAGACTCTATACCACATTGAGTCTGAAGTCAGCCTCATGACGCAGCCAAATGAGCGTGTCAATGAGAGAGGATTAGATATGATGGCTCTCTAGATTTAATATAAATAAATAAAAAGAGCCGCCTCATTTGGACTGGAATCCCATATCACCCGGGCACGCCCGGGCCTAGGGGGTGGCGAGGTGGGCCTGCGCCAACGGCGCAGCCGCAAGGGGCGCAAAATTGACCCCTGGAAACATTCCATTTTCCTATGGGTATACTCTAAGAGTATAAGGAAGAATGGAAATAATGGAGTAAGTTAATACGGAAAAATTTTCTTGTGACAAGCTTCGATAGAAGAGGCATTAAAAGAAGAAGACTATATTAATATATTGGAGGGCGCAAATTCTTCACCTCGCCACCAGCGCAAAAGTACCTCGGCCCGGCACTGCACCCGGGAAATAGGCTAACTTTGTACCACTGGACTAAACGGGGGGTCAAGTGAATATAGGCATCCCTAGTGATCCCAGTGCGGTGCTTTAGAAGTTGGTTGCCAGGCGCCAGCAAAAACGAATGGTCCTGAATTACACAGCTGATTATACCTGTTACGTTTGGATCACAGCGAAAAAACGTAGAGACTCATCAAATGTAACACTTAGTACCCATTTTGGCTTTTGAAGACCACAACACACAAGTCTAGCTGCCTACGTCATGTGGCAGGATGGTGTAAAGGTAACACCTTGCCCCGCAAAGGCAAAGATCGTGGGCTCCCTTTCCAGGCATGTCACGTGTCACTAGCAAAGCTAAAGCAGAACGGGCAACGTAACTTATATAGTGAAGATCGCCGATAGTGAAATATTCGTATAAGCGTGTATTACTTTTCCGCCCGAGAAAGGGCCCCCACACAATGAGGTTCATTTGTGACGTCATTTTCTGGATGGCAGCACCAGTTACAATGATATCAAAGCGTTGATTTTTCCATAAGCCTCAATACAATTTTAAAATTATTTTTAATTACGTATTATTTTAAAGTGATGTTTTTCTATAAATCATGGAGAATATATACATATTAAATTATATGCAGCGAAATAAGGTCCTGGCATAGTAAAAATATTATAACAAATATTAAAAGAATTAATTAGATGCTAAGAGCTTAGTTTTCACATGCAAACGGCGGCCATTTTGAATAATATGGATATCGGTTTGTCGTCAGCGAACCTAGTGACCAAAACTGTCCCTACAGAACCTCATTGCGGCAGAGGGGCCCCACCCGGCACTGCCCTGGGCTGATTGTTGGAGGATATACTTAAAAAAGTAATACAACTTGAACTTTTAGTCTTAGGGCTTAATTCAGCGCAACGAATTAAGGTAAAAACTGTTTCAACGTACAGTAATTAGTTAATCGACAATGACCCCGAAAATGTCATGTTCTGTTTGTCGCCGAAGGTTTTGATTATCGGACAATTACATCGTACAGTACTACTCGTTAAGTATCTAATGATGCGTTAAATAAAAATGGCACGGAATTAGACAACTTGCTCTGCCGCAGTCCAGGCGACCTCCGGACCGGGTATCAATTGCCAAGGCCGATGTAAGGGCATCATGTAGGAGGGCCTATCATCTCAAGAAGATAAGTTCTCTATATCTGTCAGGAATAGACCAGTTGGTAGAGGCCCAGACTATGGAACGGTAGGCCAAGGTTCGAGACCTACAAGGAAAAATTTTCCGCAGGGCCAGGATCCACAAAAACGAGCTGACCACAAAATTCCAAACAGGAGGAGAGGTCAAGAGAAAGGAGCCTCTACCAGTTCTCAGGCCTAAACCCTCATTGGGTTGTCATGCTTTTTTCATTGCCTTCGTCCGTTCTTCCCCTGCAACGTTATAGCATAAGCTTAATTTTGATTAAAATATTCAATGAAATAGTCGGTGGTATACCCTTTGCAACCACCAGGCCACCGGCATCCATTTCGCGATCTATTGCTGAAACAGTTATACACGTTTACGCGTGTAATTCGAGTTCTAACCGACGGATTTTTTTAAAAAGAATTAGTGGTCTGGTAATATTCCAGCAGCCCTACTATGTCGCTTACAGATAAACTTAACACCGGAAATAGGATTAAATAAACCCCAATTGATTCATTTCTTTAAAAAAAAAAGTGTGGCAAATGCGCTGGAATTTCAAACTAATAAATGATTGGAATACAAGATTACAAATTTAGTTGCATAGTTTTATAGTTGAATGAAGTACAAATAAACATTAAAATGTAGATGTTTCATTTTTTGCAACAAATTAAGAATTATAAATTATAAACAATATTAAAAGAATTAATTAGATGCTAAGAGCTTGGTTTTCACATGCAAACGGCGGCAATTTTGAACAATATGGATATCGGTTTGTCGTCAGCGAACCTAGTGACCAAAACTGTCCCTACAGAACCTCATTAGAGTTTCTTTAATCCTATTTCCGGTGTTAAGTTAATTTGAAAACGGTAAAGTAGAGCTGCAGAAAGAAAGCAGATAAAAATTAAAAACTGAATTTTGTGACAGGTACTGTTCTCCCTAGAAATACATAGAAAATCATCAATTTAAGCAGGATGTTCAGTAAATTGAAATACTGTATACGACTTTTTAGTGTCGCTTGCACGGTTTAAATTTAGCATCACCTGCAAACTTGAAGCAGTTGGCCAGGTACCTAATTATTTATAACACATAAAAGACCTTCTGACTCAATGCTTCAAGTATAATATGGTACGCCCTTGTTCAATAGGCTAGCGAAGCTATTATAATGCAATTCCAAGTTACATAAATAACAATGTGATTTGCCCTAGGGCAATTCTCATTATAACAATAATAGGTAATTTTTTCCTATTTGTAATTTTATCAATGGCCGTCTTGTTTCTTTGCAAATTATATTTATACAATACAAGCGACTGAAATAAAGTTCATAAGACCTTCATTCAACTTCATCAAAACCGGATAATATCTACGGAAGTTAGATTGTTTCCTAAAATCTATATAAATACTATACAATAGTATATACATATAGTATGGAGTGATTAGAATTTAGAAGAGAGTTTCGCACTTATCATTTTTTTTTAATTGCCCCCGGGGAAACCCCGACTTCAAGTCATTTCAAAAGGTTATGGTAAAATCTAAACTTTACGATCTTTGAAATGCATAAACCCCCACTATTTCAAAACCTTTCCCCGGGCTCCCCTACTTGTAGTTAAATGAATCTTCGTCTGTAAAGATTTAACCCTGACTAGGTAGTAGTAGTAGTATGGTTGGACACAGTCCCAGGCCACGGTGTGGGCCCATAAGACAGGGGACCTCCTGATTAAAGTGGATTCCGAACCACTTGGGAAACACAGTGAAATCACACGATTAGTTCGGAGGTGACCAGGACAAGTCCTACCATGTTTCCCTACCGGCACTGTGCACACTACCAAGTTATCTGCATCTTTGAACCTGCTCTGGTCCACTGGATTAAACTTGGTAAGGCGGCCGCTTACTAGGTAGGCTACTATCAAAATCCGTAAGCTCCACTATTCCAAGGCTACTTCTCAAAATATTACCACCTACTAGGCCTCACACCAACACATGTATGTGCTTGAAAACAGAAGAAATGCGAATAAGTGGCTTGAAGTGGAAATAAATGGTACACAAAGGATGGGTCTGGGGCCGGAATAAGTATTAAAAAAAAAACTAAGTACTGGATGATCAGAAGTAGAAGGATATATCACATCAGGGCAACTGGAGTTCATTACATATTATAACGATGATATTTGTTAATTAATGCATCAGCAGTTGCTGCAGACCCTTTGTCAGCAATGGTGAGAATAATTAATGAAAATTACAAATGTATGGTATTTTGGGGTAGTAGTAGTAGTAGTGTTCGTCGGGTTAATAACGACTTAGGCCTCATTTGGGCCCATAGAGCGACCCCGACTTGACTGCCCTATGCCAGCCCATAGGACAGGGGACCTCCTGATTATAGTGGATTCCGAACCACTTGGGAAACACAGTGAAGTCACACGATTAGTTCGGAGGTGACCAGGACAAGTCCTACCATGTTTCCCTACCGGCACTGTGCACACGACCAAATTATCTGCAGCTTTGAACCTGCTCTGGTCCGCTGGATTCAACATGGTATGGCGGCCGGTGGTGTTTTGGGGTACTCGTATAGCTTGCTCCCGTTTGGTATTGTCTACTCCAATTTACGGCGGGTATTCCACATACGTCAATCGTCAATGAAAAATTGAAAAATGACGTAACAATGACGTAAATTGACGTGGTAGCAGAATTTTTAGTATGTCTTTAATGTCTGCTAAAACGTCATTTTTCAATTTTTCATTGACGATTGACGTATGTGGAATAACCGCCTAAAGGCCTTTTCGGTTTGGGCCAACACCACCACCACCTTCATAACCATACGACAGGGTACGAAGCATACAGAACCCGTCTTTCTTATAGACCGAACGACTTTCAAATAGACAGTAAATACAGTATATCCTGCAACAGGAATGGAGTGCACTAATGATAATGAATACAAACTACGTCACAGCTCTCACTCGGGTAACAATGAGAGTAGCCCCTCAACAACCGCTTAACATACTAGCCAACTCTCTTCAGACTAGCAAGTGTTAGCTCGTTCTGACAGGTTTTGGCTCTATCACCATAGTGTACGCGGTTAGTTAGAGCACAGATCACTGCAATAGAGAACACATTGTTCAGATTACTCTCTGGACAAGATTGCTGCAAGACTCGAGTTCCAATAAGAAGCCATGTGTTTCCACACGCTACTTTTGTAATTGCTGATGGCCATAGCTTAATATAAGTTAAATATCTGTGTTAAGACACAATCAGCCACCCCGAATTGCTTAAAATCCAATTTCCCCAGAAATATCGATCAAATAGCCATAAATGAGATGTCATGAAACAGAAGAAATGTTCCCCACATTTTGGAATATAGTATGAGGCTGCGATTAACACCAATTGGCCACAGTTTTGGACCTTAAACTGACATCCGCAGTGTCGTAACTGTCCTTTGTTTTTTTATAAATCAAGTTCACTAACTGTGGGCGATTGGTATTATAATAGTGATATATAGCTATACAAATGTACTTCAAATGTCCCTCTACACATACATATCTAAATATATATCATGAGAAACTTGATTTTTTACACCCGTAATGTTTTTCCCCTCCGATTGTCTCTCAAGAGCAAATCGGGGTAGGCCTACCTCCCCCCCCCCCCGCCTCCCTGCGCGTTTAAAAATATCGATTTTCACAGGTAATATTGATCGTATGTACAGCCATAAAAAAATAGCAGTTAAATTAACAGAAATGCTCCTCTACATTTCGATGTATGGCATGTGGCCACACCAGTCAATCTTTGTACAAACCAAATTCAAGAATCTATGTCAGAAAATCGTGCATATCATATATCAAACTGCTCTGAAAAATTTATTCTGTTAGTCTTGATATTTTTGACAACTCTATTATTGATATATGCTTGATTTTTTCAACTTATAAGGATTTTCCCCTCCAATCGTCTCAGCTTAATATTATAATGTAATCAATCAGTTAGTTCACAGTACTCATAGCCATTCTGCCCTAACAACGTAATATCTCCTTAATTTAAAGAATGCAATAGGCTGCAGTGGAGAACGTCGAATAAAATAGAATATTTACAACAAAAATGGACACTTACGAAACTAAAAATACTAGTAAAAAGAGTAATATTGTACATACCGGCGGTGCTATTGTTTACAAATAATGCGAATGGACACGCCGTCTGAGCGAGACTGACTGATACAGTGGGAGTGGACCGACCGCCGATGGAGAGATTATGGTACCCAACCATGATTACACTGGAACCATGTTTACCTTAAGGGGACTGGACATGTCATTAGGTTAGTGCTGACGCACAGACAAACCCCATTAGAGACTGAGCATGCGTGTTACACTATCATGCACCCCTACATTTGAACGTCACCAGACTAATTTTCTTATTTCGTTAAACCATTAAGTCTGAAATAAGATACAATATGAAGGAAAACAACTGGACTGTTTGATAAAATATGGGCCACGAATGAGCTATATATGCTTGGACTGAAGGTATAAAATAACAATTGCATTTCAGTGCTAATCTTAGCCTAGGTTGCCGCCCGAAAAAAAAAACATTAAAACACAAAAAATCTGAAGTTGTAACTTACAAGATAGTAGATGTAGCTTGCAAAAAATAACTATAAAGGACTAAGGACAAAGGGGCGAAAATTGTAAATACATATCGCACCAAAGTAAATTATGAACAATAAAACAAAAGGTCCCGACATTTGATTTTTGTGAAACTAATGTACTTCCCAAATTTCTTCAACAACAATAGATTATATTGTAGTTTTTCCATGTACAACGATACCCTGATTTAGGGGTACTGGTAGCTCAAAGCGTGTAAATCTGCTAAAAATTCGAAATCGAAAATTGCAAACCATCACAAAACTCCTAGTAATGATTACTATAGGAATAAGGTGACCGTACCTGGCGACGCCTGTAACACTATTGCAACACTCACCCAGTGGTCGGCTATTGACGATGAGAGGCCTCTCTGTGCTCTGCCGCTCCTTGTGTGCTTCTTATCTTGTGTCTGTGATTACGTTAGTCACTAGGTACGGGTACGGATTATGATATTAAATACGATGATGAAATAAAGTTATAGGTAAGAAAACCGAAATCACTGCCGAGTGCTCTGATAGACAGTTTGCAACTAAACTTGTGTATCTGGTGTCTGCTCGCCTACCGCATGTATAGACTTGTCTATGCTCCCCCAGCGAAAAGGGATGTACACACCAGACAGAGAAACTGTTATGAACTACTCCGATCATACAGTATGACACAATATATATATGCAATAATAAATTCTTCTCAACAATATATGAAAATTAAAAAAAATAATATGATCTTAAATTCAAGTCCATACAATTATATACTAGACAGAGGGAACTATCGCCAGATTTCGCGAAGCCCTCTTGACCACCGTGCCATTAATGGAGCGCACCTCTACAAGCCTAACATTTCCTATCAAGTCAGGCAGCGTTTTTACGACCACACCCAGTGGCCAGGTGCCAGGCACCGTAGCAGCATCTCGAATCCAAACCAACTGACCGATTTTTAAATTGTTTTTAGTGGCTTGTGGCCACTTATTCCTCTGTGCTAAGGAATGTAACACTTGCTGGTGCCACACACGCCAGAAACGCAAGTAGATAGATCGTAACCGATCCCATCTCTCGGTAGGTGTACGTAACTCTTCAGTTACGATGAACGGAGCTGACGCCATTGGTCCACCGCATATGAAGCTGGATGGACTGATCAAGCTTTCGGGATTCGGATCAGAAGTACTATAAGGCCCTAAGTAAGGCTTAGAATTCAGAAGGCTTTCCACCTTAATGAACAGAGTGAGGTATTGTTCATATAGCATATTGCTAGTCAACAACTTTTTAAGGGTAGCTTTCGCCATTTTGCACATCGGTTCCCAACCCAAGCTCCATATGGTACGATGTGGGATACCTGTATACCTCTCGTGCACAATTCAGAAAGTATTTCATTTTTGTTCTCTTCAAGAAAACAGGCGTATTCCTGCAACAGTTTGCCACCTTTGACAAAGTTACCCCCGTTATCAGAAACAATCTTCCGAGGCAACCCTCTACGTGCCACAAAACGATCCAGAGCGGCTAAATAATCTTTTGTAGACATGCTAGTGATTGGCTCTATGTGACAGCAACGAGTGGCCATACACACAAAGATCAAAGCCCATATTTTAGTGGTAGCAGAATTTCGCCGGATGGACACTTTCATAGGATACCAACCGAACGCATCGACTCCAACTTCATCCCTAAAAGGATGGCAAGGGGTGACCCTAGAACTGGGGAGTGTGCCTTGAATTGGAGACGGAAACACAGGATTGTATTTCGCACAGGTTAGGCAAGAATGAATTATAGAACGCATTAAAGAACGTCCCGAAATAATCCAGAATTTCTGCCTGCTGAGGCCTAGGCTTAATGAAGGCCCTGAATGTATAGACAAGTTATGGTAGTATCTGCAGATCAACGTAGACAGATGACATTTTTTAGGTAGAATAATGGGATGTGCAACATTGAATGCAATATCAGAAGTTAGAGGCAAGCGACCCCCCACCCTCATAACACCGTCGGCGTCTAAGAAAGGCGTAAGTGTCAATAACTGTTTAGAAATTTGACCTCTCTTCAACTTGCATGTCTTCACGAAAGCTATATTGTTGCTGTGCTTTTACTAATACAATAGTTGCTGCCGTAATTTCACCTACGTTGGGTGAATAGAGGGAAGTCTGCTTGCGACAGATAGCAATGAAACGTAAAACATACGCAACAGTGCGGCATAATTTTGAAAAGGAAGAAAATCGTTCTATCACTGAGCAGAAGAACGGTTGTACTGTATTACATGTTGCCGTTAGTACGTGAATGTCACGCTTTATTTCTGATAAATCACTATTATCAGAAACATTGGCGTTTATTTTTAAATTCTCCGGAAATAGACTAGAACGCAAAATTGTTGGCCCATTGAACCAGAGTTGATTGTTTATTAGGCTTTCCGGGTCTAGACCACGTGTTATCGCATCAGCACTATTTTCTGATGAAGAGCAATGAAGAAATGAAACAGTAATATCCCGGCATAACTCCAGAATATTGGACACGCGATTACCTGCATGTTGGAGGCCCAGGATTCTCTAGCTGACTTCTTCGGACTATCCTGAATCTCCAGCAATTTATAAAGCACTAATGCAGTGGTACTGTTGGTAAATGACTACACACTTGTAGGTTTAAAGAAGAAGTGATATATTTCAGAAACTACAGACTAGACCTTAACTTAATGCCATTCATTACCGCGATTATCCTATTGCTAAGCTAAACATTATATACATGATATTTGGGCTGAGCAAAGTTCTCATTGGCCCACGTTTTACACCCCAAATCGCCCTCACAAGAGGTACCAAATCATTCATAGGAAAACCTTTTTCTTTGATACAATACACCAATACGTGACAGGGACATATAAGTTACGCATTTAAAGGGGGCTTTGTTTCTTACCCCCGCGCTGTTCCAATACAGAGCCAAATTATCTGGAAAATAAAACTGTCCCCCGTCGGTTCATACAAATATTTAGGAAAGATACCCTTCATAGGAGGTCTGTTTAACGCGTAGCAAATTACCTCTTGCAAGCATGTAGGTCTACTACACAAGTGGACTCTACATTCACCCGCCCGCTGACTCTGAAGTCAGGAGGTATTGTTCTAGAAGGAAGTCGGTTATATGTTTATGAGCTTAAAAGCTATTACATTTATATGACCCTTTACGATAACACGGTTAAATGAATGACAAATCTAATTAATAATTTATCTAATACTAATTTAAACTAAGACTTAGGGTTATGATTACTTATTACTAACAACACATTTAAGAAATGATCTATCGTACATACATTACATTAAGTATGATCTCCTCTATACGTGCCATAGGGTAAAGTTCTTAAATATTAAAATTATTAATTTGATTCGATATGGATATCCTTATATAATGCTGTAAAAAAAAATTACTATATTTATTAGTTTACATACACATAAATATACAAGGGTAACCCTTATGATGCTTACATCTTCAACTTTTGAAATCATAATGGATATTAACTTAATACCGGGATGTGCATTTTTTACATGCAGCTCATGTATTAAATTAATTGTCAAGGGGTGTTTTCCCGGCAAAATTATGGGGTGTTTTACGTCAAAGTCAGCTTGTGATGCTGATATGCGCCTGCCGATACGCATAGGCATAAGGCCATTTCCGTCTATGTACGGCAGGTACTTGTATAGCAGGGTTGCCGTTTTGCGTGAAAAATCACGAAATGCGTGTATTTTCAGAGCTTGCGTGATGTGCGTGTAAAGTGCGTGTATTTTAGACAAAATCGATTTTATAATTAAATAAAAATATTGAAATTTAAACCAATAAAATAATAAAAAAATTAAAACCCAGGAAAAATGAAAACTTTAAAAAAAAAAAAAATGCCGAAAAATGCTGTTTACCTTACCTGATCTAGGACCACAGACCACAAGTGACAAGACCCCAACACAACTCCAAAAATCATATTACAAATCTACTCAGCCGGCGGGCGGCCATTGTGATTTGCTCGTTATTTCATATTTGTCTGCCTCTGCGCCACATGGGCGCAAAATCGAACAAGATAATAAACATGCATATTATAGAACAAAGAAATGCCACGTGTGAGAGGTCTTTCTCTGATTGAAAATTAATAAAAAAAACTACTTATTTACGAACCACAATGTCTCAAAAGAGGTTGAACTCTTTTGTTCAAGCGAATAAGGCGACCACTTAAAGCCTTAAAACCCCACGATTTTATAGGAAGTCAATATTTTGGGCCGAATTAATTAAAAAGTAATAACATAATAAAGTGCTCATCTGAAAAATCTAAACATTTTTGGCAAGATGCGTAAAACCCCGTATTTCAGGTCTATTTAACAAACACCTTCTCCCGGGGGAGACCCCTGGACCCCCTCGTTTGGAATTAGCCTATGTTCATCGCCTGTAAACATCGAAACGTTACTCCTATCAAAATGCATGAAACCCCACCATTTCATGCTCATCATTCAAGAATTTGCTCGTAATTGGATTCATTGCCTTGAAAATCTAAGCGTTAACCTATCAAAATGCCTAAAACCCCACTGTTTCAGACCTTAAAAAAAAAAAAAAAAATATCACCCGGGGGAGACCCCCGATCCCCCTTGTATGTAGTTATATTCATCGTCCGTACAATTGAAACATTAGTCCTATCAAAATGCGTAAAACCCTTACCATTTCAGCCCTATTTTTTAAAAAATTTCACCCGGGGAAGACCCCCGGCCCCCCTTGCTCGTAATTATATTCATTGTCTGTAAAATCATCAAAACGTAACAACTTAATAAAGTCGTTATCTACAAAATCTAAACATTTTTGGCAAGATGCGTAAAACCCCGTATTTCAGGTATTTTACAAAAATCTTCACCCGGGGGAGACCCCCAGACTCCCTCATTCGTATTTAGCCTATATACATCGCCTGTAAAAATCGAAACATTACTCCTATGAAATTGCGTAAAACCCCATCATTTCAGGCTTATTTTTCAAAAATTTTGACCCCGGCCCCCCTTGCATGTATTTATATTCATTACGACCCTTGGGGGCCCTCGTTCACGTCTCCCGAACCCCCGGGCCCCTGTGCGACGGACAGTAATGTCATTAATTTAAATGCTGCGAAAGTCCTTGAGAACGGTTTTCCCCTTATTCTACACTATCATGAAAATGGGGAGGGGGGCGAATTAAACACCGCCACCCTCGAAAAACTATCGTTACGCCACTGGAAGTAAGAAAAATAATTCACACAGATTTTTCAGCCCCACTACAAGCTAAGCATAGAAGTTGTTAGATAAAATTAGCAAAACAAATGACATATTTTTTAGTTACCATATTAAAAAATTTAATATAAATTATGTATTATATGTATATATTATATTAATATGCATATATATTAGCCGATTAGTTGCATGCGTGATATGTCGTGAATTTTGAACGTCAGTGGCGTGATATTTCATATGACACGTCCGGCAACACTGTTGTATAGTGAGGAGGACTTTTTTACAAATCTTTTGGCCCTTAGAGCCTGAAGTTCATCCGGAAAACATTGTTCTTGGAGGCGGCGAAATAGCACCTCTTTAGCCGCCCTAAATTCCTCTGGGGCAACAAAGGGGGTTTTGTAAGAACGACCCTTATTGTTAGTTGCCAGGAACCTCAGAACGTAGGCGAGGACTCTTACAGTTTTTTCATAACTTGAAAACCGACATAAAAATGACCAGTCTTCTGAAATTGCATTTACTAAGTGAACAATGGGGCGTTCCTCAGGAGCCTTAAGGCCCAATAAGAGGCGCTTATCAGCGGTCGGCCATGTTGTTTTGAGCCATAACGGCCCGTGAAACCAATTATAATTATTAATAAATTCTTCCAAAGGTATTCTACTGGTAGCTAGATTAGCTATATAGTACTCATTTTTTATGTGATGCCATTTATCCGGAGGCAGTTTCTTCTGCATTGTAGCAACTCTATGGCTAAATGACTTCCAAGGGAAATGGTAAGCTTGCAGCCAGGGTAACACTATACTGCTGTGTGTAAAAGTGGTTTTCGTTTTTATGACATTGGGATAACAAGCGCGCCTAGAGAGGGACACAATATTCAGTAACTTGGTGCCTTTTTTCACGTCTGACACTTCTTTATCGGGTACATTTTCGGCTATGTCGTACAAGACTCTACAAGCTAAATAGCCTGATAACTCTTCCGATTCCCAAGACCGGGACAAACTTACATCCGGAAGATCCCGGGGTTGCTCTATTATTGAAGCAATAGTGTGCTTTTTAGGTAAATTAAAGGGAATGGGCCCTATTAAAACATTACCTAACTTGGTAGGTACGATGGAGGGACCAATAGCGAATTTTTTAAGACGTCCCGGTTCTAGTGCGGGTATAACGTCAGCGCCTATTAGTAAATCGACAGGAGCTGGTATGTTAAATTGCGGGTCAGCGAGCTTCACGTTCTTTAAGTGTGGCCAATCCCTACGAACCTTATAGGTCGGCGTGTTAGTGGTAATTTTCCCTATTATGAGGGCTGTCGCGTTTACTGTAAAACTGCTGTTCATGCTTAGAATTGTGAAGTCCACTGCCCTTGTCAAAGGAGTTTCCCTTTTACCGACAACTGTAATATTTGTGTTTACAGTACGAGGTTTGGCTCCCATCTTTTGCGCCCCATGGGCCGTTAAGAGGCAAGTTGTACTTGCTTGATCTACCAAAGCTCTTAACATGATAGGCCTTTTACCGGGCACCTGTACCTTTACAAGCGCTGTTTGTAATAAAACCAACTGGTTTTGTATTACGTTATGTATAGCGCCTGGGATGATTTCAGTCACCCCTGGGTCTCTATGTAAAAATGAGCTATGACGCTTTCGGCATACTTTGCATGAACGGGCGCTTTCGCAAGATTTGGCCCTGTGCCCTCGTTGAACACAGTTGGTACACAAATTATGTTTTTTGACAATTATAAACCTGTCTTCGACCGACGCCTTCAGAAAGACGGGACATTGATACAGGGGATGCTCCAAGGAACATTCTGGGCACCTTTTATTTACATCAGATTGCTTCAATATTTTACTATTAAATGCTTGGGGTTGGACCACCCGTGCTGACACGGGATCGGCCTGTTTACCAGAGCTTCCATTAATGCTAAAGTTTTGTATTTGAACAAAGTTTTGTAAAAATGCAATGCAATCTACGGTGCTTGGAATTTTGTCACCTACGAGAGATAGCTCATACGCTTGGTGAATTTCAGTGGGACATTTGTCCAAAATTATGCAGTTCCATATGTAGGAGGCATCTGCTGGCTTAATGTTTAATAATTGCAGCGTGGCGAATGAGCTGCGGAGGAAGTCAATAAATTTTTCTACCTCCTTATTGTTAGTAGGATTTTTATACTTTAGTATTTGTCCCACTATTGTGTAAACTGTATGCCGTTCGTTTTCGAACCGGTCTTGCAGAATTTGGAAAGCTTGGTTAAAGGAATTTCCTGTACCGGGTGTTATGAACGAAATTAAATTTTTCGCAGAATCACGCATGCTTGCTTGGAGAAAATGCAATTTGTCGTCGTCACCCATTTGCGGAAATTTGTTAAGCAATGAATTAAAATTGGCTTTAAAGGATGGCCATGCAGCTTTAGACCCATTAAACTCGGGAAAGGTAATGCTTGGTAGGCTCATCGGCGCAATAGCCCCATGATGATGAGAGGCTCCACCCATGGCAATGTTCCCAGTGGGAGCTGCTACAGTAGGTGGATTATTAGAACTAATTTTCTGCGACAGTTCAGAAAGTGCATTTAAAGCACGTCTTCTTAAGTTCGTATAAAACGGGCGGTAACCAGCCATGTCCTCTGTAGGGCATAATTTCAAAACTTCTTCCCTATTTCCATTAATTTGGATTAATAAAGTTTTAACCTCTTCACTGTATGTGACAGCTTGAGTTGCCATTAAATTCGGCAGGCTCTGCTCTATGTCATCCAGGTCTTGGGTTAAGATATCTTGCCTCATAAGGGCATCCGTTAACTTCTGTTGAGCCATAGCTCTTGTATCTGGAGACATTAGTAGAATACAGTAGCCCTGAAAACCCTACAGGAGCGGTAAAACAAAATATAAAAAAATATAAAAGACAAAAAGGCACGTTAGCAGGAGATCATACTTACCAATGACAATTCTGCTTGGCCTTCCACCTAAAGTGGGGTGACGACGTGCAGCACGAAGAACGGTGCAGCAACGTTAGTGCTGTTGTAGCTCAGCACTGCTGACGTCCCTCAGTCCGAGGTCCGCCAATTGGACGACCTCTCCCCCTTGCTTCCGGGGGCGAGGTTCTGCGAAGAGGATTATGACGAACGTCGGCTTTTCCTTGGCAACGGCAGTAGACAAGGACGAACGTCGGCCTTTCCGTGGCAACGGCAGTAGACATGGACGAACGTCGGCCTTTCCGTGGCAAACGGCAGTGAGCATTGACGAACGTCGGCCTTTCCTTAAAATACGGCAGTAGGCATTGCTGTGCTTTTACTAATACAATAGTTGCTGCCGTAATTTCACCTACGTTGGGTGAATAGAGGGAAGTCTGCTTGCGACAGATAGCAATGAAACGTAAAACATACGCAACAGTGCGGCATAATTTTGAAAAGGAAGAAAATCGTTCTATCACTGAGCAGAAGAACGGTTGTACTGTATTACATGTTGCCGTTAGTACGTGAATGTCACGCTTTATTTCTGATAAATCACTATTATCAGAAACATTGGCGTTTATTTTTAAATTCTCCGGAAATAGACTAGAACGCAAAATTGTTGGCCCATTGAACCAGAGTTGATTGTTTATTAGGCTTTCCGGGTCTAGACCACGTGTTATCGCATCAGCACTATTTTCTGATGAAGAGCAATGAAGAAATGAAACAGTAATATCCCGGCATAACTCCAGAATATTGGACACGCGATTACCTGCATAAGTTTTCAGTTTATGAGGGGGAATTTTCAGGTAGGCTAATGCTATGGTAGAATCGGACATAATAAAATATGACTGTATATTGTACGGTAGTTGACCACTAACAAACCATTTCAGAACTCTACAAGCAAGTTCAATGGATGCTAATTCTAGTTGAGGTATAGTTCGATTTATACGTTTTGGACTTAGTTTACTTTTGGCATAGAGTATATTGCTTTGATAGTTTTGTGTAATCTCATCACGAGAAACTAAATAAGCACAGGTAGAATACCCCAGAATGGAGGCATCTGCGAATAATACTAGCCAATGAGTGGCATTGGTAAACGTTATGTATCGAGGAATTCGAATATTAGACAGTAGGTGCATTTTAGACGTGAAGTTCAGCCATTTTGACTTAAGGTGCTCAGGTAGAGTACAGTCCCAGCCTAAGTCAGAGTGATGGTGCCATAAGTTTTGTACAAATGTTTTTAACCAGAAGACCACTGGCTGAAGTAAACCCGAGCTGTCAAATGTCTTGGCTATATAGCTTAGGCAAGTGCGTCTAGTGACGTCACCAGAAAAATTATAAATTTTGAAACAGAAATTATCTGAGACTGTTTGCCATTGTAGTCCTAATACAGCTGTTTCTTGACTAGTATTAAGATAACCAGAGTCAGAATCTAAGGAGTGCACTGGGTTGCCCAGTCTTTCAGAGGGCAGACCTTCTAACACCTCTGGGCAATTGCTTACAAACTTACCAAGAGGGAAGGCCCCTAAAGAAAGTAGCTCTGACAGTTCGTGTCGTAGCGAAATAGCTGACTGAATAGACTTTGAACCAATAAAGAAGTCATCACAGTAGGCATACTGTAATATAGCTTGTGAAGCATTTGGATGTGAAAGATTATTTTCGATCGCTAATTGTTTAGTACATCTGAGGGCAATAAATGGACTACACTTCAGACCATAAGGTAAGTGATTTAATTTGCACTCTGTTATTTTCCCTTCAGGCGACGCTCGCGGAGAACCGCAAGCGAGTTCTAGTCGAGCTAATATGTGTATTTTTTCAGAGTCTTCATGTGTGATTTTAATATTTCTGAAAAAGGTCTCAATATCTGCTGAAAAACATACAGGAAATACACGGGTAGCTAGTATAATATAGTTTAAGTCTCTTTGTAACTTTGGACCACTATACAGTACTGAATTAAAGTTAGAGCTATCTTTGTTAGCTTTTAGAGTTCCATCGAAAACTAATTTAGCTTTTCCAGCGCTATTGTATTTAACGATTTGCGAAAACAGAAAATTATTAGACTGGTTACTGAACGATATTTGATTTTTATTCAGATAATCTTGTAGGGCAGACTGATAAGTAGAGTAGTCTTTAGGCGACTTTAAGATACGTTTTTCCATTGAGTGAAAACTGGCCATGACACGTGCACGGTTGCAGGCTAGTGTTTCTGTAGGCGTTTTTATAGGTAAAGCAACTATAAACCTACCATCTAGATCACGAGAGTGTGTTTGTAGAAAATGGTTTTCAGCGAATACATCATCAGGATTCGGTATTTGGCACTCATTTTTAGAGTCAGGAACACATTCCTGCTCAAAAAATCTTTCCATTGATTGTTCAAGAGAGTTAGTGTGTGCTAAAAGTGACAGAGGATTATTAGTTTGCTTTGGTATAGTGGGAATGCTCCCTAGAATTACCAACCCAAAACGTGTTTGCAGGGCACGTGGATTGATATCAGAGAATTTTGACTTAAAAGGTAGGACCTGCATACCTTGCAGTATGGCAAGGGTGGATTCCCCGCCCAAGAGTACCTCTATCCGTTTTTCAACGAACGGTTGCGAATCGGCTAACGGTAAGTTGCTGATGTACCGAACAAAGTCTGGTTGAACCTGTACATTAGGTAAAGTATCCGTTATTTTCTGGACAACATAAGCAGAAATCTGCAGGAATGCAGTTGGACTGACTCGAGATTGCAGGTTAAGATTGACATTACCAATAGATTGTTGTTGAATATTACCAATACCCGCAATTGACAAATTATTCCTACGGGAAATAAATAAGCCCAATTTGTTAGCACAACTTAAAGAAATTATATCTTCTGTAGAACCAGTATCTATTGCACAAGTTACAGTGTGAGTGTAGCCTGATTTATCAGTAACAAAAGCTGATATCGTACCTAGGACCTTAGCACTGTCAGATTGACAGGTTAAGAGCGTAAGGTTGTTTTGAATAGGCTTCTTATTCTCTACTGATTGAGTACCGTACCTTTGCGGACAGAGTAAAGAATTATGTGTGACTGATGCACAAAAAAAGCATTGACGCTTACTTTTACATAAAGTGACGTCACAATGTGAGGTAGACATGCAAGCTGGGCACCTTTTAGAGGTGAGAACCCAGTCGGTACGTTGCTGCACGTCCATAGACAAGAATGCAGAACATCTGGAAATTTTATGCCCATCAGAGGAGCAATAAACACAATTGACGACAAATTGCTGTTTAAAATTGGCCGGCTTGGAATTAGCAGGCTTAGCATGAAGAGCCCTTGCATGAGAGAAAGGCTTGACATGTTGAAACTTGTGACCTTCAGGTGTAGGCACCGAAGATGCTGATGTACTTTTTTCAGACTCAAGGAGCTGATGTGTATTAACTTGCTTAGTGACAAAAGAAATTAAGTCATTAAACTGTGGAATGCTACCCGAAGCAACATGTTGTTCGAACAGCTTACGTGTTAAAGGATCAAGATTTTTTGACGCTATGGTCAGCAACAGAAAATCGGCTAAGTCCGTAACAGAACTAAGACCTTTCAAGGCCGTGACATAGTCTTGATGTACGGTTAAGAAACTTTTTAATGTATCAGTAGTGGCTTTTTTGGCCGGTACGAAATTCAAAAGTTCATGTGCATAAGTAGATGCGAGAGTTCTGGGACAATCATAAGCGTCCTTTAGCGCCCGGACGGCACTAACGTAACCCGTATCGCTTAGCGGATAATTACCAACTAAGGCCAACGCATCACCAGACAGGGAAGACTGTAAATAAAAGAATTTTTCAGAGCCTGTAAGATTAGGATGTTTGTCATAAACGGCATCAAATAATTTTAAAAATCGGCTAAATTCTTTTATATTCCCTGAAAAGACTGGAACTTGAATATTAGGCAACCTAATGCCAGAGCTTTGCTGCTGTGCAGGTATCGGTGTGCTCGGTGCAGCGTTGCGACTTGCACGGGACAGATCCAATGACTCGTAATACTTGACTTCTATTGTCTCAATCATGGAGTCAAAATCCTTTACACTTTTGATAATGTCAAGGCGGTCATCAGGGTCTGGTACAGAAGCATTAATGACACGTATATCTCTTTGAATTTGCGTCAGTTCCCCCCGCAAATTGTAAGCAAGGTCCAGTTTCGCTTTAATTAGTGCCACTTTGACTCGGGAGTAGTTCACAACAGCGTCCCTAACCGTTGTGAGCCTCAACGACAAATCATCTAGCTCGGCCTTCTGAATTGCTAACAAGTCTTGAGCAGAGAGAGCCATAGCATGTAAACAGCTGCGAGCTAGACACCAGAAAAAGAAACGGAAATTTTTGATATAAAACGTAAATAGACTGTAAAACGCGTAATTTAATGAAGGACCAACTTATAGTAATGATTACTATAGGAATAAGGTGACCGTACCTGGCGACGCCTGTAGCACTATTGCAACACTCACCCAGTGGTCGGCTATTGACGATGAGAGGCCTCTCTGTGCTCTGCCGCTCCTTGTGTGCTTCTTATCTTGTGTCTGTGATTACGTTAGTCACTAGGTACGGGTACGGATTATGATATTAAATACGATGATGAAATAAAGTTATAGGTAAGAAAACCGAAATCACTGCCGAGTGCTCTGATAGACAGTTTGCAACTAAACTTGTGTATCTGGTGTCTGCTCGCCTACCGCATGTATAGACTTGTCTAACTCCTTATATCCGTACAAACTTATAAATATAGGAAAGCAAAATTATTGATATTGAATATTTATTATCCACTCATCCAGCAAACAAGTATGATAATTATATATAATATAGAATTGAGTGTTGTCAAAATTTAAAACACGATTTGCAGGCAACGTATCAACTGCAGGGGCAAGAGCTGCCGTGAAAGACCAAAATTAAGACTGAAAAATGAAAATGCTTCGGCACGCTACCCTTACAAGTATCACAACAGAGTAATACGAAAAAGTAGACGGTTTCCCAAAGTAACTTCCAATGCACCTTTTGGCGGGGTTTCCACCAACCTCTCATTGCAGAATGCAAAGACATTGACGTGGTAGCAGACATTCAAGACTTAGGCGGGTCTTCCACCGACCTCTCATTGTAGAATGCAAATGACATTGACGAAAATTTGAATTTTTCTTTTTATAGAAATCTATTAAAATGTTTGTACTTAACATATTCCATGACGCCATTTTTTAATTTTAGTTTGTTTGTTTGTGATTTTACTCTATGATCGTTGATCAATTTTAACTGTGGCATAGAGAAAAACAAAAATTTCCGTCAATGTCATTTGCATTCTGCAATGCGAGGTCGGTGAAAACGCCCCCTAAGTCTTGAATGTCTGCTACCACGTCAATGTCTTTGTATTCTGCAATGAGAGGTCGGTGGAAACCCCACCTTAAGACCATATTAAAACACTCTCCTATTATACACTCAAGGACTCAACTTGGGTGACCCGAGGGGCCGGGGCAGTCCAATTTAGTTAGGCGGGGTTTCCACATACGTCAATGGTCAATTGTAAATGTGGTATTGACGTGGTAGCAGACATTTTTAGTATGTCTTTAATGTCTGCTAAAACGTCAATACCATATTTACCATTGACCATTGACGTATGTGGAAACCCCGCCTTACCAGATGTGCCAACGACAAGTCTTGTCACTTGTGATGGGGCACTGGGACTCAAGAGGTATATACGAGTACCACTATGCTAAATGTCCTGGAAGGGGATTTCCCGTGTCGCTGACGTCATGTAAGGGACAAAACCCAGGAATGTGAAGGCTAATGAAATGTGGTCGAGAAAAAAAATAAAAGGTACGAGTAGGCCTACTTTCTGAAGGAAATAAAAAGTTACTTTACTTACTTTACTTATTCAATTTTTTTTTCATAATCAGGTTGAAATAAAAATTTGTAATTGTACTTAACAATAAATAATTTAAATACTGTACAAGGCTAGTAAATTAATAGCTATAACTTTACTACTATTAATGACTGCACAAATGAAAAGACCAGTTTTCACTAATTATCTCCCCACGACTTTACTAAATACGAAGTAGTTTACGTAAAACAACAGCAATGAAATAATTAAAAAATAAATAAGTTGAGTCTGCCTAAGCAGAAACAAATGTCCCGAGATATGATATCTTTCTGAGCCTACATAGGCCTATGTACACGTATATGCCAAATTTAATCGAAATATATCGAGTGGTTTTTCCATAGTTTGCGTCACACCAAAAGGTTATCAATCAAAATTTCAAGACCATGCCATAAGAAGTTCCACTTCAATAAAAAAGAAGGCGCAGCTGGCTAAATACTATACCTGGCGGCGGTAATATGGTCGTTACCTATTGTAGGCTGTGGGGGAAGTTCAATGCCGCAAGGTTGGACTTTGAAGCGCAGGTTTACAGCTTTGCTTTTTGCACCAGCACCAGGTGCTTGACCTTAGGTCAGGAGATTCTCAAGAGGTCTACCTACTGCGCCAACTTATAGTTCAAGGAGATAACAAAGCTTTTATTAACGTCATTGGTCAACATGTTTTTTGATAACCAGTAAATTTCCAGGGGCCTATATGGTATAGAAGCAGGCGGTAAGATGGGTAGTGCAGCGCAGCCAATCAACGATTCGGTAAATAATGTGACCGACATTTAGCAGAAGGTTCTCGCCATTAGCCAAACATAGTGAAAAAAGCCATAAGATCACCAGGGGCCCAAGGTCAAGTGCACAGAACTTCTGCGCCTGCGACTCTGTTGTCAGTTCTGCCTTATGAATTGTTCATTTGTTTTTCATTTTCCTATATTTTCCTTTTTTTTACGTTGCAAGATAGAAGACTGGGGGTTCCCGACATCCTGGTTGAAAAAACTGAGGCAGTGGTTTGGCAAGAACGCGGCTTCCCTTTTCGGAGTTGTAGTCTCCTTCCAAGGTACAAATTGACATCGATTGATCTTCGCTAGAAGCGGCGTATAAAGAAGATGTTACAACCCTGCAACTTGGGTCACATTTCCTATGAGCACCTTAGCCCCTACGGTTCACAGCTATCGGCCATACGTAGCTTATGGTTAGGTACCATATAATCTATTTTATTATCGTCTGGTTTAAGGGAGTGAGAGTTTCTTTTGCCGCGTAGTAGTGCTATGATTGTGCTGTAGGCGGAGAGGCCAGCGGGGACCAGCAAATGTACCATGAAGTTAGAATTTATTTAAATACTCTTTACAAGGTTTTTAATTGCAGGTAGGCGTAGGTTCCTCTGTCAAATAAAAAATTTACGGGTTCGTCAGAATATTTACCTTCCCCATTATAGCCTCCACAGTGAAATGGCCCCTCATATTCTAATGACAGTCTTACAGAGTTTAGTTTGAGCCAAGTATTCCCAGCAGCATCGCGTTAAGCTAAATAGGTATCGCACGAATGAAGCTTGCTAAATAGGCATATATAAGTTAAAGAAACAATGATTTAACATTTGGAATTGAAACTGTTGACGCCGTTCAGTTCAGGGTCAGGCGGTCAGCACTCCAATAAAACAACAACAAACATAGGTAACATGCGTACAACTTCAAAAATCAAAACTATATGTTCTCCACTAGGCATATACTAATGTAGTATTATGGCAATTTTCAGTGGTCCATAGTGAGCTCTACAAGAAAAAACATACCATATGCATGCAACTTCAAAAATCAAAACTACACTAGGCAAACATTCTGGCACTTTTCAGTGATTCATTGTAGGCTCAACAAGAAAAAACTTCATCAATTTGGAGCCACATTAGTCTAGGTACGACCCCCACTGGCCCGCAAATCGGCAAATCTTCCACTGGCCACTGGCCGGAAATATGATTGATTGTGTTTCAAAGGGAAGACATTTTTTTAATATTACTTCTAACCCTCTTTGGGGCAATTTGGACTTGCTCCATACACTGCAAAGACGCCACAATGTATGCAAAAAATGAAAGCCGTAATTTCAAGCAATCAATCAATCAATCAATCAATCTTTGTCCATGACCCACCAAGGCGGGATAGACGGCGTCCATTTTGTAGGTATCATAGAGAACCACTAAATCGGCTCTACAATAACTTGTAGCTTAGACCTGAACTGCCTTACTTACCCATAACTTTGGACTATTGATGGACTATATGCTCGTTTGGAACAAAGCGTTTCATCCGCGGTGTGCCAATGATTTGCTCGTGTGTTGAATTTTCCAATAGTGATGTTGACTCCTAGGGTACACAATTGAATCCAGTAAAACAGCTCAAGCAAATAAATATTATGTTTGCAGTGGGAAGTTGAGCGGCATACGGGTACTGGCACAATATTTCAACAGCTTGTCGTTCACTTCACACACACTGAATTCGATTTAGAGATAACAAGTTAGCAACATTCTGTTGCATTTAACTTGCCTGCACTTTGAGTCTTCGTCATGCCAGCGACAACTTGGTTATTACAGTTCTAATCATGTCTTTAAACCGCACATTCTCTTTCCATTTATATCAACAATTATCTTACAGTGATACAGTCTCAAGCTAAGCCGATGAAGCGCCATCTTTGTTTTTATTCTCCATTGGTGCGACAATTTTGGCGGGAATTATTATTTTCGGTTTGTGAAGTTCTGTATTGTTTGCCATTTTTAGCAATTTTTTGTTAGGTCTCTGCAGTTTATTTTTTTTTAAACTTTGGAAGTGTTATAACATATTAAGTTTTATTTTATTTCTATTTTGCAGCAGATAAATGACTTCCTGAAAGCTCAGACAATTTGTTTCTATGTTTGTCTTGATTAAAGAGCCAGAGCATTACTCATAATGCATTGATATTGGTGAGCTATTAAAACCATTATTTCTCTTAGTGTTTCTTGCCGGGTTTGGGCTTTGATTTCCATGATTAATTATAATCAAGAGAGCAGCCCATCAAAGAGACATTCCTAAATGCATATAAGCAAAAATGAAAAATTGTTAATTTTCCAATTTCCCGAAGAAATTAAATTCATGGATCAACTGAAGAAGGACGCAGGAGTTCGAACGTGCCAACAACTGAAGAGGAAGGCTTAGGAGTGAGCTAGAGGATGATACGCAGAGATTTGCTGCCAAGATTGTTACCTCAGAAGAAGAAGCCATTGTGATGGTCGAAATTTTCGATTTCGCGATTCCAGCGGATTTGACAAAAGATAAATGTCTGTCTGCCTGCATGTATACCTGTCTATCTGTCCGTCGATTTGGGGGCAAACTACTCGGCGAATTTTGCGGAAATTTGGCGTGAAGATTGATAAAAATCATATCTCGGGACCATTTTTTTATATTTTGCGCTAACTCTATTTCGGGGGTTTTCTCACCAATTCAGTGCTTTGGGAGAGGGAAACTCAAGTCAACCGAAATTTAACCCTAGAACAACTATTTACCTTGGAACTATTACATCAGTAGCCATCCTAATTGAAAATTCCCTCAAATCGAAGTTCGCTCGCACTGGTTCTTTGAGGACAGACTGAGAAGACGTGAGTAAGGGTACCGTATTCGGCCAGTACGTAGAAAAGGCGTGGTCTCCTGCAGTCTTAGAATTATGCAATTGGGTTTAGTTATAACATTTTCAAAGTTCTTTTCTCGGCCTAATATCGGCAATATAGTCGTAATTTTCGTTACCCCCAATTTAGTTTTTCTATTAATTAGGTAGCCTATCATAAATATCATAGTGACAATATGAAATATATAATTAGATTTAAGATTGTGAAGACTGAAGAGTCAGGCTTGACCGCACCTGACAGCTCCATCAGGTGCGATCCTCAATCATGCATTGGAACTTGGAAGATGGTGCCGTATTCTTCACAGAGAATTTTCAAGCGATAATGGGACCAGCCCTAAATTGAAATCTTTACAGGAGACTCACCATTAGGGTAGTCAACCCTGAGTGAGTACACCACCACAGCTTCGATCTTCTCGCATTCCTCCTCCTCCACTACCACTTTGGGTTGCTTCTTCTCCTTCTTCTTCCTGGACCACATGTTGTACACAACTGATGTTTACCACTAATGGCCTACCGAACGGCTCGAACGCGTTTCCACCGTCGACCGCGCGGTGTTGACTTGTGCGGCACGTAAGGACCTTCTCCACCCCATGGTCAATGTCCGCATCGGGAAACTTGCCATTTAACATATTGTAGTATTGATGCGACCAGTCGTAGATCTACACGTATAGTTTTTCCTGTCAATATCTAGGCAGGTAGGCCTATAGTTAATTATGTTGTCAGCCTCCAAGAAAGTATGAGGTGCGGTAGTTAGTTGTGATAACAATATAGTACGATACATAGTTTGAAAGATTGAATTGAAAAATACAATTCGGAATATACAAAGCGGTGCATATATAGCTTATCGTATGTATACGTACTATACCGTACATGTACAGTATGTACTAATATCAATGTATGGGGAATTGTCCAGCAAAACTAAATTCATTAGCCTAGATAACCTATGATAATGGACGGATACAGGGGGGGTAGGGGGTAGCTGCCCCCCAAAATTTAGTCAATATATTGTAATTTAATTTTTTACGATCTGATTTAATCGATTCTACAGATGTTTTTCCTATTTTGATCCCCCCCCCAAAAAAAAAAATATGGGCTGGATCTGCCCCTGTCTATGATCCAATCAATGGTAATTGATGCTGCGGCCGTTAATAGGTTGGATGAGTAGGTAGGTACTCGAAACACAAACCTAACCTGAACCACATAAGTTAATGAAAAATGTATTTCTGTCCAAAGTTGGAAGTTATTAATCTTTGGGCCCTTATACGCAGGATGAACATTAAGCTGGAACCGATACAGGGGAAGTGGAAACGAAGTTCGATAAAGAATTAAATATGTAAATTGGCTTCCGGCTGATGGAAGTATATCAGAAGCATGTGACACTGCCCACATTCTGTCACTCAACTATATACTGTATAATATGACTGGAGCTGTAGCATAGGGAGCTCATTACCAGTCCATGATCACGATTGCCAAAGCATCGATCGAGTAAAAAAAAATATTAATCTTAATATTGTATACAGATATATAGGGTTCATTAAGACCGTAGCCAGGTAGCCACTGTTAAACCAGGATTTTATTTCGAGTGAGAGCTGCGATGCATATATAGTATTTATTTATTTATTTATTGACTTTATATTGTATGTAAATAAAAACACAACAACCTTGAAAACCTGCTATCCCAGCGACGTTAGGGATGACAGTAAAGGTGTACACGGCAATAAAAAGTAAGGTGCACATCACAATCGCATACGAGTCATGAAGTGAGCTCTTAAACTCGATCTGAAGGAAGCAACGGTTCCAGATTGCCTAATCTCAGCATGTAGTTTTTGTTTCATAAAAAAGGTTCGCATCCAAAAAAATTCTATTTTTTTTTCTAAATTCGAAACCGTTCTGATTTTGTAGCCATTAATTACTGCATTGCTCATTGTAACCCGCGCGGTCCCCCTCCTGTAAGAAACCTGGCCTGAGGTATAACACTGTGCTAAACACCTCCCTTGATCCAGGTACATAACTGCTATGCTGGTGTAGCCCCAGCTCGGGCCTTGGACTATATATGTATAATATGTCCCATCCTATGTTAAAAGTAGGTACATATATACAGGGCCGGGTTTACTTTACTCGGTATAAGAGGTCCCTAAGTGAGCTGGCATCTTTGGGGGCCCCTCTCGACAAAGTATTTAAAATGGGTATCGAATTCTTTACGAGCTCGTAACCACACGGCGCCCCATACCATCCATACAGCTGGTTGGAGCATTATATTATAATCCGGGGTCCGGGGGTCTCCCCGTGAGGAAACTGTTTAAACTATCGGTTCGAATTGGGAAATTTTTATACATTTGGCTGTTAGCACACGGGGCGTGGGCGCCCTTGGCTACTGGGGCTCCAATGCCCCGGGTCATTAACTATACTTGGCTTTTATTATAGCACCCATTCCACCGACCGGCTAGGGCTATTTACAAAAACGGTGACGTGGAAGCAGACATTCAAGACTTAGGTGGCGTTTCCACCGACCTCGCATTGCAGAATGCAAATGACATTGACGGAAATTAGAATTTTTCTTTTTATAGAAATCTATTAAAATGTTTGTACTTAACATATCCCATGACGCCATTTTTTAATTTTAGTTTGTTTCTTTGTGATTTTATTGTATGATCATTGATCAATTTTAACTATGGCATAGAGGAAAATAAACATTTCCGTCAATTCTGCAAAGTGAGGTCGGTGGAAACCCCGCCTAGGTCTTGAATGTCTGCTACCACGTCACCGTTTTTGTAAATAGCCCTAGCCGGTCGGTGGAATGGGCACCATAGGGCGGAGTAGGTATCCACGTATATCAATTGTACCAAACTTGATGACAACGATTTTACTATCTCGTGATAGGCTGAAGAGTACATCGTCGTTATATGTGGAAACTATCTCTGATTGAAACGTATATTTATGAAAGTACATAGCCTATTTAAAACGACTAAAGGCAAAGCGGGTGAGGGGGGGGGGGGCGGACTACTGTAAGTATGGTCAGCGGTTGGGGTACTAAAGCATAATTTCTGAGATGACAAGAGCTAGATTCCACTCTTAAGGCGCCCATTCCATTGATCGGCTAGGGCTATTTCCAAAAACAGTGACGTGGTAGCAGACATTCAAGACTTAGGTTGCGTTTCCACCGATCTCGCATTGCAGAATGCAAATGACATTGACGGAAATTAGAATTTTTCTTTTTATAGAAATCTATTAAAATGTTTGTACTTAACATATCCCATGACGCCTTTTTTTAATTTTAGTTTGTTTGTTTGCGATTTTACTGTATGATCATTGATCAATTTTAACTATGGCATAGAGGAAAATAAACATTTCCGTCAATTCTGCAATGCGAGGTCGGTGAAAACGCCCCCTAAGTCTTGAATATCTGCTACCACGTCACCGTTTTTGGAAATAGCCCTAGCCGGTCGGTGGAATGGGCGTCTAAGTAGTGTTATAGTAAGGGTCATTATACTCGATGATTCACCATTCGGCATGACATATTACAGAAAACTCAAGGCCAAATTGTTGTAATTGATGACTCAATCGATAATAGTTACTGAAACTCCAAATAACTTCATTTAGATGATCGGAGGGACTATAGGCTACTACAGAAGTCTGAAATAGGCTATATTGCTTTGGAGACGATATATTGCATAGCCTATGATTGTAAATTCAGAGCTTGTATTCAGTGGCGGCGCTACGGGGGTGCCCGAGGGGGCCTGCCCCCCCTAACAGTTAACAGTTTCTCCGGCCCCTTCGGGGCCCCCCCCCCAGTTTTGTGATATTTTACATCTTGTTAAATTGCAGGATTATTGAACGGTATACCTACTCCCAATGAAAAGTGTTTTGTTTCTTCATTGCCCCCTTGCCCCCCCCCCCCAGATAGAAGTCATGCCCCTCCATGGCCCCCACCTTAAAATTTCTAGCGCCGCCACTGCTTGTATTGTACTATAGTTTGATGTGCCTGCTCGTATTTGATATTGTGTTGGCAGTTGGCACTGCTAAAAGTACAATAGTAACTCCTTCATACTGCTAAAATGTCATACGATTAAATAATAAAATATAACTAGAGCTTTTTGTGTTCACTCATTTTTGTTACTGTCACGTTCGAAAGTTATAATAAGTTGCCTTTCTTCACAGAATTTATTTAATTTCATGCAAATTATTTCTTTCGTCATCTCATTATCAGCTTGTATAGAAATTTCAATAATTACGGTATTTAAAATAATGATTTAAATTCTAAATCTTATATTGACTACGGAAATTAATGCACAATACATTTAACGGCTTCTGCAGAATTACAATTTTGCAGTTTTGTACTGATAAATATTTATAAAACTGCAGGAACTGCAACGATCTGCATGCCGACTCACCTCAAATACAATAGGTATACCGTGTTGATATTTAGTGCATGTTTATCTTGGGCATCAAGTGATGGCATTTTTTCAGACCTTTCGCAATTTCATCCTGAAATTTTGACATTGTGTAATGTGTTGATTCCTGCCTATAGCCATAGCCTACGAGTAACACTTTTTTTTATTATTTGACCGCTATGACGAAGTAGTCTAAGTGCCTAGGAGCATATACTGCGTGTAAGCACAATATGTTATTGCAACATATATTAATTTTCCAGACCTACTTACCAAAACCCTCCTTCTTCAACATTGTTATATTCTGTTTAGCCATGATTTCGTGTTATCTGAAAAAATAAAAAAAAACACATGTAATAATTTTAAATTTTGTTGAAAAATTTCCTGACGTCTTTAGAAAATTTATTCCTAGGCGGCGAAGTGATATGCTACGGCTGACCAACCTAATATAAGCACTTGTACAATATAATATAAATATATACCTCCCAAGCCTGAGGAGTGGGGGACATTTAAACAAAACGGGGCAACGGGGACACCTTATTGTAAGGCCAGCGCCACGCACAGAAGCGTGAGCGACTGGATCCTATACTACAAGGTTTCGCCTACCTTAGAAAACTCCCGATTGAACTGAGAGCGGCGAGAAATGCTTCTAAATTCCCTAAATTGCTTAGAAACCATCTCTTAGAGAAAGCTTTCTACACTGTCACTGAGGCACTAGCACAATGACAATGACAGAACTACCTGATTTTGACGATATTTTGACGATTTTACTTTATGATTACTTGTTGATTACTTGTATTGTATAATTTAACAGAAGTAAATAAATATATACATATATTTATTTATTTAATTATATATAATAGCATATGTAGGTACTGCATAAATAGCCCACCTTACCAAAATTAACAGTGATTATGCAAATATATCCCAAGCTCTCATAGTAATATAACATACGAGTATAACATAGTTACATTCTGTCGGGCAAATGGTACGACAGATCACCTGAATTATTAAGCCCTAAATATAGGGCTATATGCATAATATAATATATTGTACATGTATATGAATTAATGAATTAAAAGATTTCGCCATACCTGAATATATGCGTTCCTGCACCAGGCCTATGCTTATGGAATGTCTTGGAGCAACTTCAAAAACTATAAGGTATGTCTGTAACCACTGAGGACTATCAAACAAATAGGGTGAACCTGCGTATACTACATCTCTGATGACGTACGCGACGAAGCTTACAGGGGTCATAGGTAAAGGTTCAAGGTCTCATTCATCAATTGTTTCCAACCGCATAATCATAATTAATCACATCATCATATATATTAAATATACTGTATATACGATAAGATGTGCAGAAGTAATAAACCGCTAAGCACTTATTAAGCCTGCGGTATATGTATTAATTAACTTAATTTACAAATTACTTAATTATTTAGCCTATTTAAGCCGGCTCAGCAGCTAGTCGTTCCGCTATTCGACGCCGTTCCTCGACACCGCCTTTACTCCTCCCGTTGTGGACGGTAAATGTATAAAAAAAATCATCTGTACGATCTCCTCGATTTCAGTGGCGGCGCTACGGGGGGCCCGGGGGGGGGGGGCAACAGAGTCTCCGCCCCCCCTGAGGCCCCCTACATTATTGAGATATTTGACATTTTGTTAAATTGAAGAATTATTGTAATTCAAAAAAGTCCGACACAACTGGTATAAAATAAATAAATAAATAACCGTGTATTTTTCCTAAAACAATTTTATCCAAGTACAATTGCCCCCTCATGCCAGCGGCGTGCGAGGGTAGCACCCAATACCTAAATATACAGCTAATTCATCAATATAATTCGTGGAGTTCGTCCCTGGTCTATAGACCATAGTCTTATAATTGTCCTGCATATGTTGATGTTCTTGTGTTACTGTCAGTATTGTCTATAAGGGGGATAGGTGTATTTGTTCATGTGTAAGTCCTTGGTAACAAGTTACTTACTTCCATTATGGTATGCCTACTCCCCATTGGCGTAGATAGGGCACCCCCCAGGATTTCTGGTGACAAAGACATTATGGGGGCGAACGGCATAAATTTAGTATCCACAATATCGAAAGGGAAATTCATTATTGGTATGCCTAATTCACATGAAAGACATCATGAAAAAAAATCAACATATTGGCGACTAATTACTTTCACAAAAATAAATTACTCAAAATGCTTAACCTATAGCTCTGACCTATTTTTTTCGAACTTTTTCTCCGGGGGAGACCCCCGGGCCCCCTAAGTGGCAGGTTATTATTCGTCGGTAAAATCTCAACTGTACTTCTTGCAAAATCCGTAAATCCTCACTAATTAAGGTTTATTTCTCTTTTTTTTCACCGGGAGAGACCCCCGGAACCCCCCTCTTCCCAGAATATAACTTGCGCAAAACCTCACTAATTTGGGCCCATTTACCAATTTTTTTTCTCTTGTTATATATTCAATGGTATTTCATACACACATTAAAAAAAGAAAATTTAAGTATTAATAAAGTCATATAATTTGCTGGGCAGACTTCAGCAGTGATTGAGTAATGAATCAAAGTCTTGGGGTCCTAAAGCCCCCCCCCCTCCCAGTAATTTTGGGACTTTACGCCAATGCCATACTCCCAACGAAAAGTGTTTTTTTTTATTGCCCCCCCCCCCCAGATAGAAGTCATGCCCCCCCTGCCCTGGCCCGTACCTTAACAGTTCTATAGCGCCACCACGGGCAGGGCCGGCCCGTGGGTTCGCGAGGCCAGGAGCGAGATTCTGCGTGAGCCCCCCCCCCCCCCCAAGGGCGGGTCTAGGACAGATTATCGGAGGGACTATTCCGGGAAAAGTGGGTGTAGCCTACCAAGCCAAATTAATTTTAGCGATTGTGCAATTGGTGTGTTTGTTAGCGAAGGCAAATTAATTTACAGTGCATTACTTGAATAACCCATGCGCCTGATGCAGATAGATACCAATGGGGGGTCCAGGGTTCCCCGGAGGAAAAATTTGAAAATATAACGGCAAATTGGTGAGGTTTTTACGTATTTTAACAGCAGGAAAGTATAGATTTCTTAAAGCGTACAAAGGAATGCTTAAATGCTTCTTCGTATTGCTGGAAACAGGTGGTCTCCCCCGGGGGAAAATTTGAGAATATACGTTGGAAAATCACCACACATTAACATCAATATTGCGTACTATAGGCCTATGCCCTATTTCCACACGCCGAGATTTTATTGTAGCAAACTCGTGGAATATGTCTTCCAATTCCAGTGCCTGTGAGGTCTCCGATTCAATAGAATAGAGAGAATATCATTTAGATATAGGCCTATCTTTTAAAATTTTTAATAATTTTTAGTTAACAGCAATGTTAATTATAAAATTAGTATTTATTTGCTTAAGAAAGCAATAAAGCAATAAACTGAATTTTGGTAAATACAACAAGTGGAAATATATAGGAGAAATTATTATTAATTTAGAAACGACCTTTTGAAGGGACTCGACAAAGAATGAAAGTATGCGAAAATACTTTGTAGATTATGGAATTTTTCATGACGGGGAGGGGGGGGGGTCCGGTCCCCTGGATCCCCCATATATACGGCCTTGGGCCCGCATATACAGCCTACTGCTGGGGCTTTACGCTCTTTGACAGCAAAATAAGCTTATGATTTTACATACGAATTGAATTAATATTACAACTGAAAATGAGGGACCGGGGGTCATACAGGGGAAATGGAAAAAAATTGATATTTTGCTCAATTTTTTTTTTGTGGGGGGGGGGTCCAGACCCGGAAGATTATTGCAGTCGCGCTTTGCCGTTGTCCTCTTCTATGTAGCCAATGGGTAGTTTGAAACCTCCAGAGTACCTATATACGAGGGATAGGTAGGTAGTCGTGTAAGATATTGCGCATTGGCTATTTATAATATAAATAAAATTAATAAAGTTGTACGGTATTCAATTTAAAATACATAGTCAAACGCAAAGCTATATCTCTACAAATTGTGAGTAAAATACTTCACGTCTATTGTCATATCGAAAATACATTAGGTAGGTATAGTTTAGTGCAATATATTCTATTTTATTATGCCTATCGTTGGAATTAATAGTCCAAAATCCATTTTCAACTTCATTCAATTTTTGAGACCTGTAAGGCTGTAAAATTAACCCACTCTGAGAATTAATTGTTATGCCACTGATTGGATTTATACTTAGGAGACAGTATAGGCTGTATAGCCTAAACTTTAAAACTAAATAAATGTAAGTTACAATAATATATTAAAATACCGGCGTTTGTTATTTAAAAAAAAATAAGACTGGCGGGAACATTTCTCATTGTGAAATTGCGCTATAAGTTTACCCTTGACTAGCCATCGCGATCGTAGCATCTAAGAATTTTAAGTTTATAGGCCCCCAAGTGTCGCGAGCAATTTGAATTTTGGCGCAACACTAATACCAACATGACAAATAAATTTTTATACAAGCAAGGGGTAAATAAATGTAAAACGTATACGTAAATAAATAAACAGTATGGCGGAAGCGGACTGACGAAAAATGCCGTCGAAAAATCTATTTGAGTGGAAATTGGCATTATTAGCCGTAAAGAAATATAAAGGAATAACATCGGCAAAAGCAGTGGATGAGATAAAAAATATAATATGCGATGAAACAGGTACACACGAGTGGTTGAAATTTGGCCATGGCGGAACCTTAGACGAAAGCGCGACCGGTGTCCTGGTTATTGGAACTGGTTTGGGTTGCAAGCTGCTGACCAAATTTCTTCACGGAGTAAAATCATACGAAGTTTGTGCACTTATGGGAGAAGAGACCGATACTCTTAATAGCTGTGGGCATATTATTAATAGAATGCCATTTGATCATGTGAAATCAGAAAGTATGAAATTTGTGTGCCAGCAATATGTAGGAAATATTATGCAACTTCCTCCAAAATATTCTGCATTAAAATTTGGAGGCGTCCGGAGTTCCGATCTGACAAGGTAATGTTCTCCCTTTAATTTAATATAACTTCCGGTATTTCAATACTGCATTGTCAGGGCGCATTGGTTCTTAGAAGTGCTTGAGCTATTAAAAAAAAAAAAAACATTTCTGTGTTTATATGTTTATTACTAATTTTCGTAGGATTAATTAAACAATTTCATTTTGTTTGCATTCTGGCTATGTCTTTGGCGAGAAATCCGCCCCGTACGTCAAACACGGTCTCACTACTTGTTTGTATAGACAGATGCGGTCTTTCAGTTTTTTTGGCATTCTCCCGTTTTAGGATCTCTGCCATATCTCGCCACTTAGCCCAACCTGAGGTTATCCGTGCCCTGACATCGTCATCACATGCGCCATCCTCGTGTAATGTTGCTCCCAGGTATTTGAAAGTCTTGGCTTTCTCAATATCATCATATCATCAATTTTATATCTGGCAATCGATTATAATTTTATTAATTGAGCAAATTTTTATTTATGTTACAGGGCCGGTGTCGATGTTCCTATAGTTCCAAGAAAAGTCAAATGCCATTCAGTTGATTTGTTAGAATTTACTCCGCCACTTTTCGTGCTTCGAGTCAAATGTGGAGGAGGGTTTTACATCCGTAGTCTTATACGAGATTTAGCACAATGTACGTAATTTACTACGGTACTTAATTCGTAATACCGTAGTGATCGACATTAATTTCTTTCTAAAAAAACAGCTGGACAATGTACTGAAATCAAAAATGAGGGAGCTGTTTTTAACGAAGAATGTTGTTCCTAGCTGTTTGTGAAACTTCTTACAATAAAAAAAAATATTTGTATAGTGAGAGAAAGCTAACCGTAGATATTTAATATTTAAATATTAAAGTTATAAACATTTGGTCTATTCAGGTAGTAGGAGACTATTTCATACACCATATTAAAAGATATTGTTAATTTTTAGCGTTATAATCGTTTCTATGAATTTGATAACACGTTAAATTTTGGAAACCTGTCAGTTTCTGGGAATTCATAAAAGATAAATTTCATAAAAGCACCGATCCCGCTTCGCAGGGTGGCGGTTTCTCTTTCCCTTATAGTAAATATATAGTAAATGCGATCATATTGCACTATTAAAGTATACTAACACATATTTCGCACAATCACCGATTCCAAGTATATTGTAACAGTAACAGTGCCATGTTTTGTTCACCATTTTCTTACCACTCACTGCCCTTTTTTAAGCTACATGCAGTCGGAGACATGAAGTATTATGAACTTACTCGGCTTAAGTTAATGTACTAAGATTGATTTTTTATTTATTTTTATTTATTTTTACAGCTCTGGGTACATGTGCTCATGTTACCGAGTTAAATAGAATCCAGCATGGGTTCCTAACGGAGAACGATGCTTTGCCTAAAGAACACTGGACTTACGCAACTCTACTGCAGCAAGCTCGCCAGATTAGAAGGAAACCAGAGTTTAAAAGTGTGTTCACCAAGTTTACACATACAATGTGACTTGCACTTACAAAGTTGGCAGCTGAAAGTTTCGACGACAAATATTTAAGGTGGGCTTGCTTTTAGGCGCCCATTCCATATACGTCAATCGTCAATGAAAAATTGAAAAATGACGTAAATTGACGTGGTAACAGAATTTTTAGTATGTCTTTAATGTCTGCTAAAACGTCATTTTTCAATTTTTCATTGACGATTGACGTATGTGGAGTGGGCGCCTAATAGCGTCATCAATACAGTATGTTTTAAATAGATTTTGTATTATAGGTTTTAAAAAAAATTGTTTAGTTTTGTTATGGGAAAGGAACATATGGTCACGATCCCCCCGTCCTTTTTAGTTACTCAATTATTATTGGATATTCAATTTAATAATAGTGTTTGTTAAAATGAAGTCCTAAGCACCTAAGCATCGGATTGTGTAAAACCGGAATGAAGCATGCGTATAAGATGAACATATTGTAAAGTGAGACTTTTGGGGGGACTTATGAAATTAGTAAAACAATCAATGAGTTACTATCGAGCCGAAAAGTTAAAAAAAAAAAAACTACGGGTTACTATATAAATTAATCAGCCATGAGATGTCAGATATTGAGGGCCTTTTCTTAAACCAATTTTTTCAACATTGCTTAGTATTTTAGTATTTTCATTTGAGGATTTCTTGCGAAATATGACTGTTTTTAAAATTAAAAACAGTAGACTGTTGGTTAGGGTGAAGGAGTGTCAGTAAAGCGTTTCTGCGTATACTGTGTTTCTTACATACTCTACAATGTACAGTATGTGTGTTTGTCTTCTTTGATCTTAAAGCGCCAGAAATAAGAAACCATTTAAACATTAGCGGGGTAATTAATTGCAATAAAAATATGTAATTACTATATTATATCCATTTTCGATCATTGCGCTGATCCAAAAATACTCTTGATTAATATGGACTAGTTCGCTATTCACTTGCGATATAAAGATCCTCTCTTCCCTGGGGAAGAGATTTTTGGGATTAAAGGATGATATATATATATATGTCTCATATGGCCGGAAGCACTTCCAGGTCGGAAAATCCGTAGCTTCAAAACTGAGAGACGATTCTCAAAATAAGTTGATCGCTGTTTCCCATACAGTACTTGCAAAGTTATCATTTTCTTCTGTTATATGGATGTTACGTTGAACAAGGAACTACATGAAAATCATTTATTCAGCTTTCTGGATAAACATACTTTCTTTAGGCTTTTTCCCGTTGGGCCCTTTTTTTTGTACGCATGAAATGACGAAGACAACAATGTTGATGAGTGGCTATAGTTCCAGTCATTATTTTATGTATTCTGAAAATGCTAAACAATCCCGACGAAAGCTCGCCATTTTCTTCATCATCGGTTGAAATAAAATTAGAACAAATATTATTTTTCCCCAAACCTCACCCTTTTTAAGAGTCAAACAAATGTGCTATGAAATAGATAATGTTTCGGATTCCATCAGTGGAAATTCATTAATTTGCCGTTAGAAACCAGAAACGACAGATAGAAAACATAAGCCTACTTTCCTAATTTTTTTACACGTAAAATTTAACTGATTCTCATGGCCTTTTTGTCATGGTATGCAGTTAAAACAATAATCTCAGCTAGACTAGCTGCACAGCGGCCATATTTATTGTGGAAAAAAAATGAGGGGAGGGGGTGGTGCGGGTCATTACCCTTCTTCATTTCAATACATTATTATTATGTGGCCGTCACTAACACCTATCAACCACAGTTTTTTTTAACTCCTTCCTCTCCAACCGTTTTTGCTCAATAATTTCGGTAATTGCGGCCAATAGGTGGTTTTGTTGTAAAAGGGCACATACAGCCCTATCATTTATCTAGATATAGAGGAGCATTTTGTGTAAGGGAGACGATATTTCTGATAGCTGTGCGAGATTGATGTTTCATAAGATATTTAATTTTGTGCACCTTTAAAGCTTTTTCCGCTCTCCCATTGTCTCTTAACCGTTTTATAAAAATTAATATGGCATCACGTGAAGGAATTTCATTTTGTATTCATTTAACTTGAGAATTCACATGTGAACCATTTTTGCTTTCCTATTTATACGTAGTAAAGGAAAACTTTGTGATTGTCAAAATGTTCGATTTCGGGATTTCAATGGATTTGCACGTTTTGAGGTCTTAAGAACCCCAAAAATGTGATTTTTATCTAATGTCTGTCTGTCTGTTAGTCGGTCTGTTTGTTCGTCGATTTATGGGCAAACTACTCCTTGAATTTTGATGAAATTAGGTTCAAAAAATCACACCAGCGTTTTTAATTTATTTTGGGCTAACCTGAAAACTAAAAATAGTATTTCTCAAAAACGGCCCCAACGATTCTTTTTAAATAGGCCTACACATACTGTATATTGTATTCGTTACTAATGCCAACAAAACCCCATAGGTCGCTGCCTCTTGATAGTTTGGTTCCGGGGGGAAAAAGACAAAAAAAACTCAATTTTAATTAAAAATAACTAAAACATTATTTTTCTGCGGAACCTTTATAGCCATGCTTTCGTACTTCAGGTATGTTTTAAGTGTTAAATAGAGTAACCAAACCGAACCGGTTGTTTCCCAAAAAAGTTTGATTTTGAACAAAAAAATATTTTTTTGGTGAAATATGAGTAAATTTAATAAGATAATTCATGCCCCAATACATAGCGTAGCATACCCTGCCACTATTACTGTTTTGTATCGTAATATATTAGTCTGCCCATTCTTGACTATGGTCAATTTAGTGCTTTGTGATAGGGAAATTCGAAATTTATTCCTATGGCAATAATTTACCAACCAACTATTACAGTTCCTATCCTAATTGATAAATAGGAAAACATGTATGAGTTCACCGGTTCGTATATTGTAGCTTGCACTTCAGAGTAGTTTAAGTAAGTTCCAAATCTGTCTCATCAGTTTCAAGTTATTGTATAGTTGTAGAAAAATCGTCCATGACAAAGTGCGGTCGCAAATTTAATGCTTAACTCCTGCAATGCACTGTGCAAAGGAGATAAAGCCTTTGAGCTCTATGAAACTGTGATTATAAGTAGACTAGTCTCTCCTTCGCTTAGCATGCACTGCCTTCTATCTTATTCTGCTCCTTGCGATTGCTGTTGCTATTATTTCTACAATAATGCTTCCCTACATGGCAATGGAATGGGATTCCCTTTCTTTTTAAAACTAGCGTGAGATATGGACCACTAGGTGGTGTTAAGGGAGGAAAAGAAGACTGCTGCAGAACCTTTCCCATTTCCCGGCGTGTTGCTCAAGTGCGCGATTTAATTATTTTCTTAGTGGTTTTTTGCTCAGTGAAAAGTGATTATGTGGGTGTTAGTGTTCTGTTTTTCATTTGTGCTTCAGACCTTTTAGTTTGCTTAGCCTAAGAGATCGATAATGTCTAAAAGGCGGTTTCCCAGGTTCGGGGAAAGTGTGCGAGGGAGGGGGGGGGGAAGGGTTGTGGCCTTACCACGTGCATCTCCAATTATTGCATCACCCTCACGAAAATGTTCTTCCATTATTTCAATAATTGATTGAGTTTTATCGACTACGATGCCCAATAGAAAATATGAAAGTGGAACATATGCCTTCAACTAAAATAATATTGTAGCTTCTCAGTGTTAAATATTATTTTGAAATAATTAAACAATACATATTTCATGCAAGTGCGATACTATCGAGAATTATATTCATTATTATTATTAAAAAAAAGTTCAAAGGATTTCGAAATTACGTTTATAGTAGTCTGGTTGTTGTCAACCAATTTTGAATTTAATTATCAAGTAATTTAAGAATTTATAGTAGACAATTGACAGTAAATGTCCAATTTAAGTTTTACGTCCCTTTAGGCGTGGCTTAAAGGCATTATTCAATTGTTTAATTGGCATCTTTATATTTTATGTAAAAAAGGCGCAAAATTTTGGCGCCCTATGAATGATTGCGCAAGAATCGAGAGGGTCGGCTGTAATATAACGATTGGCGTTTGAACCAGTTTAATGAATAGAGTCTCGCTAATGGGTGAAGTAGGCAATGATTCTTGCCCCCAGTTGGCTGGTTGTGTGCTAAGGCCCCCCTGCCCTATGGACTTCACTCCAACAATGGGACCTTTCCCTGTCATATAACCCTTCCTCCAAGGGAGGACCCAGAAATATTTCTGGGGGGGGGGGGGGGTTCCATGCAAGAAATTTTGAATGGGGCTTCTAAAATTTACATCGTTTATTGACCGAAATTAAAGAATTTGTAAAAATCTGTACTTGGGCTGGATTTTTCTAGATCCTCTAATTTTGGTTGAAACAAGGAAGTTGCCGCTTCAACCGAAGTTAGTTTAATGTCAGTACCTATTTTATGCTATATAATGCTACAATATATCGTTTAATGATCTTGGGTAAGAGGCTTCCGCTGCTGGCCACAGTGAAGTATCCTACAAATACATCACTATGGCCATTTAACTTTCTTCGTGCATTGATTGGATCAGTGACTGAGTATTAGTAATGAACTAAAATAAAAGAATGTCTTTGAAATCAATGAATAGCGGTCATGATGACTCTGCTGAGCATGAAGAGCGAGGCTCTTCTGGCCGTCGGTCTTCTTTGGACGAGCCTGTCCCTGAAGACGTGCTTGTGGGGAGTATACTGAAGGACCCGGAGCACGAGGACGATGGAGAGATACGACTGGAAGCTAAGATGAGCCTGCTCAATGGCTGTACAGTCATCATTGGCAGTATCATAGGCTCCGGAATATTTGTGTCTCCTACAGGAGTTCTACAGACGACAGGCTCTGTCAATATGGCGATTATCATCTGGATTATATCTGGTGTCTTTTCAATGGTAAGGGTAGGCGGCGGTACTTATACAGTTCTGAATAGGAGAGGTGAGACATTCGAGCGAGGCTAAAATATTTTTTATAAAAGGTTAATCGCATACAAACAATTTAAATTTTGAATGTGTCCGAATGTATCGAGGAGCAAGTGACCTATGATACGGTTTGTTTACATTAATAACGACTACCTATACAATAATTGTGAATTTAAAGAAAATCGTTGGAGCCGTTTTTGTGGAAAAAATAAATTAACTGTTTCTTTTTAGGGATATTTATCTACCTATAGAGTACCAATGTTCGACTTTCGGAAAATTTCTTCACAAGTTTTCGTTTCATGACCCCCCTGAGCCTAAAACCACCCTCTGTTCAAAATGTTGTGTATACATACTGTAGGTATATAGGCTATGTATATACAGTATGTCGATTTTAGGAAACACTAACTTCCGTAAATATTATCCGATATTGATAAAACTTGGCCCAAAAATTGATGATACAAATGAATTGATCGAGTTCGTTAACCAGCTAGATCGAGTATTTAGTTCCAAGATGGCGGCCGATTTAAACCTTATATAATTCATATCTCAGTTAATATTGGTCGCAGTGGAATGAAATAAAATCTGACTGAAAGCCCGTATTATTATCTACGATAATGGTAATCAACACTTTTTGCGACAAATCAACCATTTCAAGATGGTGTCAGTCAGAGTGAAAATAATTTGATAAGTAAAAGTTTATAGTCACCATTGTGGTTCGAAATTGGGAATACAAGAGTGTTTTGTGTGTTGATGTTGTGGTCTAGAAAAGAATGAAGTAGGCCTATTTTTTTATCTACATACATAGCGTAACATAGAGGAAAAGCTGGGTCCACGCTTGCATGGAATCTCCCTACAATTGATCGGCCAGAGCCGATAGGGATATTTTTATAAAAGGTTAATAGCATACAAACAATTTAAATTTTAATAAATGTATCCGAATGTATCAAGCGGCAAGCGACCTATAGGGTTTTATTTACAATAATAACGACAAAAATAATTGTGAATTTAAAGAAAATAGTTGGAGCCGTTTTTGAGAAAAAATAAATGAACTGTTTTGTTTTTAGTTTTTTTAGGGTAACCCCCCCCCCCCCAATTGAGTTAGCCGATAAGAAAAAATATGACGAGGCATAATTTTTGTGAACCTACATGCTAAATTTCATCCAAATCCACCAAGTAGTTTGTCCAGAAATTGAGAGGCAGACAGACATTTCGTAAAAAACGGCATCAAATCGTGTAAATCCACTAAAATTTTGAAATCCTAAATTTGGGCCATCAAAAAGCTTTCTGTTTACTAACGTATTTAAATAGGAAAGCAATAAGTGGTCATATTTAAACAGACTTAGCCTATTCGAAATGAAAATAGTGTCCAATAGTCATAATATCGTATAAAACGGTTATCTTTTCTGACAGTTCCCCTTTTATTGTCATATATTGATAGAACTAGTTGAGTAAACTTGTAGTATGCATTCGGGTGACCTTTCACACATTGTAGGCACTGTTATCAATCAGCACGAAGTATGGTGCGCATACTTGGCGTCGCGATCATATTTTAGATTGATTGGTTGACTATTAATTACTTGCGGCTAGGCACCATAGGCATGAAGTTATAGTTGATATTTGAACATAGCCAATCACTTTGTAGGTTTTTCCAATGCCTCATTAAGAAAATAATTTGCCTTAGATGAAAATGGCAGATGTCTTGGAATAACGGTCTACACAGTTAATAATTAGCTGAAGTTTCGGATTACGGAAAAGTTAAGAGTTAAAAAAGTATTTTCTTAGTTTATTTACAAGCAATTCTTCTCTTGTGTTCTTACCGTATCTTTTGAGGTCGGAGTAAAAGGTCAATGAATAAACAATGTCAGTTATACTGAACAACAATCCCTTACGACATCTTCACTCTTCAACTTATTAAGTTAATAAAAGAACTGATTATTGAAGTATGTTTTTAAGAAATTGATTGATGTTACTTATTAAAAAATTACTTTTTTTTTAATAAAAAAAAAATTACTGTTCAATCATTATAGAGATATAAAAACCGGTCCGTGTTGCTTTCCTAGTTATCAAATTAGTATAGGTACCGAGATAAATAATATGATATTTCCATAGTAAATAATTTTCCTAGGGTTAAATGTTGGTTGCCTCGGAATTCCCTATCCCAAAGCACTGAATTGATCGATGGGACGCAGGCCCACAACCAGGATTTTATTTCGGGTAGGGCTGCCAATAGTATGAAGTGAAATGTCGCATATCTGGAAAATTCAATTCTACCTTGTTTAAAGTCGAAATAGATCGTGGTGGAGGGAGGGGTACCGCAGAAAAATTATTTTTTTGATACTTTTTCATTAAAATTGAGTATTTGTTACCCCCAGAACCAAACTATCAAGGGGCAAGGGACATTTTTTTAGCAGTTTCTTGGAGTTTTTTGAGGGTGAAACCCACAAAAATAAAAAATGGTCCTGACGTATGCTTTTTGTGAACCTAGTGTGCTTACCAAATTTCATCAAAATTCACCGGGTAGTTTTCGTACCAATCTACGAAAAGACAGACAGACAGACATTTCGTAAAATACACTTTTTTGTGTTTCAGGGACCTCAAAACGTGTAAATCCTCTATCCTCTGAAATTCCAATATAAAAAATTTCGATCATCGCAAAGCTTTCCTTACACTACGCATAAATACTAGGTATAAATAGGTTTATTCGTTATGTCCGCAGCTAGCCACCATATCTGGTGGCCTTTTCGTAATCCACCACCTGTGAATGAATGAATGAATGAATGAATTATATTGGATACAGTAATACAATACAATTATAACTAAGCTACCCCACTAGTAGCCTGCAACTCAGTCCTAGCAATTATTATGCCTAGTTTTATTACAAACAAAGCCAATAAGTGTAAAGTAGTCAGTATTTCAATGATATTTCATTCTTTGTGCTTATTTTCGTTAATTGTTTCAGGTAGGAGCTTACTGCTATGCTGAGCTAGGTACGATGATCACCAAGTCAGGAGCCGACTACGCTTACATCATGACCACGTTCGGTCCTTTTCTGGCGTTTGTTCGTCTCTGGATTGAGTGTATGATTGTACGACCATGCTCACAGGCGATCGTAGCTCTCACTTTCAGCATTTACATTTTGAAACCTTTTTTCCCTGACTGCTCACCACCGGACGAAAGTCTTCGACTACTTGCCTGCTGCTGCATTCGTAAGTTTTGAAATCTGTTCAACAGCAATTTTTTTTTTTTTTTTTTTTTTTTTTTTGCAACAATCAGAGATAGCGAAAAAAATTAATTTTTGTTTATTTTATTATAAATAAATAAGGCCACGGTTATTCATTTGATTAGGCTGCTCTGAAGTGTAACGGTGTTTCTTAAAGTAGACTACATGAGTTGCCTATTTTCAAATGGGTTTATCACCGTTTGACCTTACTTTTCAGGAGAGCTAGAAAACCGATTCGCTCCTTGTTCTGTCTTTATCCTTATCTCTCCGAAATTCCTTATCCCCTTTAACTCGCAATTAATATGTGGCAGCCATGTTTGTTATTGTTGGCACGTGATCACAATGGCGGACGCTGTTAGGCTGAGGTGAAGCTAGCACGTTTTGATCAAAGGAACGGCGGAAGACAGATTTTCTTTAAAAAAAAAAAATTGACGCCAAAGTGTTATGTCTACCGATAGGCCGTTAAACTTGGAATCCAATCCAATCACAAATTCATATTCGGAAAAAAAATGGAGATAGACCCATTTGAAAAGAGGCAACTCTATGTACTAGTATGTGTTCAGGATCTCCTTATCTCCTCTAAACTGTTTCAACGATTGTTTTGGTAAATTGATCCACGTTTTTGTTTTAAAGCTGTTTCTAGTAATGGAGGTTGTTTAATGTCATATTATCTTCATCCAGTCAGTAGTTCATAGTAGTCAGTCGTCGCTTGACGTGTAAAGTTAACCTAACAGTAGCCAAACAATTTTATCTGTTTACTGCTAGCATCTATACTATTTGCACGAAAAATTTGAAAGATGAAGTCGTCAAGCCTTTCCTTGCCCGCTCTTTCTTGGTTTGAACTGTCAACAGCAAACATTCTCAAGGGGGACCCTTTCCCCTCTTCTGCTTCTCTGATTGCTTATTATATTGGCAGTATACCGATTTCTTATTAACTTTATAGACTACGAAGCATGAATTTTCTTCCTAATTCAGTATAAACATGGCATGTTTGTCTGCTCGCACTTGTAACTGGTTCAAGTCCTGCCCATTCTTGTGGAAACTTGGGAAAACTTGGGACGTGTGACAAGAGTAAAATTGAGCATGACGATGTTTCCTGTTCATTCGTAGCCTGTAGAAATTGGTGGAAGTCTGGGATAAATGCTGGTTTGCTAACGGTTTAATTTACTTTTACCGCTGAGATGGCATAGGGTGGTTCAGAGGGCCATGAGCCCATATACTATATGAGAAGTCCTGCAGTAATGTCTAAACCGTATTGAAAAATCCATTTAAAGGTAGAATGATACGTGCACCTACTATGTACAAAATGGAAGCGATTTGACGCCTAAGACCCATACGGCAATAGCTTGCTCAAAATCAGTAATGGACAAATTGTTTGTTCTGTGTATAGGAGTGTCATTTGGGGTGAGTTGCCTCCCTCAAGTTTTTGAAAAAAACCTAGATGAATACCTTTATTTTGAGAGGGACTTTGAGTCTGCTGGTAGTATAACATAGTTACATCAAAGAAAGAAAATAAGTAAATAAATAGAAATGACGCCACTGTCTGTACTGTAATGTGTATAACGTATTATGTGCATGCCTATGGTAGCAGCAAGGGGAACTAGAAGTGCATACAATACAACCCCAATATATTCTAAAGCGGCGTCGAGCTTGACCGTAATGCTGCTTGATTTTACAGTAGTTGAAATTATAAAATCAAGAAAAATCTAGACTTGGCGGGATTCGAACCCATGATCTATGTCTTACTAAGTGGTAACACGATTCCTCAAGTCCGAATTTTTCTTGATTCTCTAATTTCAATTAGCGAGGAGGCCTCTTCAACTTTAGCCAATTAATAAAAAAATAAGTTAAAAATTGACAGTAGTTTGTTTTAAAAGCAATTTGGGACGACACATGCACTGTTGTATCGTTGCGTCAGCCGTCTCTTGCTTTGCATGTCTACGACGCATGCTCATTGGAGGTTGTTTCGGAGGCAATGTGCGAAAATTTTGCGAGACAAAGTGGCTATGCAGTGACGTCATGAAAATCGATACCTGGGCTAGATGTTCCCCATTCCCCTTCACCCCAATTTCAACAATCTGTTCTCCCTGCTTCCGGCACTTGGTTGCACCATAGTTTATTTTTTATTTTTTTATTTGTCGGTACCTATTCAATCGATGCGTCACCCATCGTAGGCCTACTAATGAATTGCGTTTCGTTGAATATACTATATTATTTTTATTATTAGACCTTGTTGACTATTTTTTAATTGCATTGTATTGTGTAACAGATTTAGTGAGTCCATTTACTAAACTGGGCCCCTAATACTGGAGTGTTAGAGGAATTCGGATGGCTGATGCTATGGCAATATGTAGAATTTCTAATGAAAAGTTTGCCCGTAATTAAATCTTGTGTGTCGCTGGTGAACCTGCGAGCCTCGTGTGAGCCTCGTGAACAAGACACAATATCAGGATTCCTTATACGCTATTCGTTGGTTTCTGTCGCAAAAGATTTTGCTGGCAATTTTTATATGGAATTTATGAGGTTCGCGAAGCTTGCCGGCTTAACTAAATGGACCGATGTGAACTAATAGTGCTGATAGTGCTATAATAATAAACTAAATAGACGGATGTCAGTACGCTGCTCAAATGACCTTTGTCAGCTAATTAATTATAAATGATAGTGATAATAATGAAATTTATGAACTGGGAATGGGTGTAGAGATCCTGAGATATGCGCACGCGTAGGTATTCCACAAACCAATTGCGGATAATTTACGGTAAAAATCATAGAATTTTTTATTTCGCAAATTTTGGCATTGGCAAAATGAGCAATCTTGTTCAAAATTGTTTTCCATTCCTAGTTTATTGTACCTTCGAATGTTCCACCTCCAGCTCCTTGATGAAAATGTACAAAGGAAAGACTCATGAAAGACTTTTAAATAAAGCCTAAGTAAATTTTACGTTACTCTGGATTTTGAGTCGTGTTGATGCAGAGTGACGGGAAGCTTAATGAAGTAAGCAGTAGTGCCACAATGACAGGAAATGGGGATGTGTGGGAGCTAAACGTGGTCTGGGTACTAATGAGCAGAAGTCTTCGCAATTTGAAACTATTTGAGTTAGGTATTGTTTTGAAATATGGGAAAACAGCTACGAATACATTATACACTATAATTATTGCATTGTTACAGTTACCCTCACATTTGTCAACTGCTGGGATGTGAAATGGGCCACCAAAGTGCAAGATATCTTCACTTATGCCAAGTTGCTCGCTCTCTTCGTTATAATTTTTGCCGGCATATACCAACTTTGCAGGGGTAAGTATTATCAGGGCTTTTAAAATAATTTTGGACTACAATAACATGGCTTCTTTACTGCTATGTTTTTTTTCATAATCCGTTTCATGACACAAGCAACCAAACAATGACATTTTTTCTTTTGACATTATCACATACTTTATAAATCGAGTTAGGCTACCGAGTGCAGCGTTGTTTTAATTTATTGATAACAGTATGCTTCCATTCAAACACATTCGAAAACCACTAGCATTTATTTCTCGTGTGTGGTTTCCTGTGAGTTTAATAGTAACACGGTTTGCTGTTTACGTGTAGACTGCATTATGATTCAATTGGACCGGCTTTTGTGTTTTTATTAGGCAGATTTGTTGTGGTAATCACTGATGTGGCCGACAGCAATATCAGAGGTCACTAACTTTATCGCACTGTACGGTAAACGGTGATGGGTCATTCAACTTCTTGGGGTTCTGCTGAAGTTATCCAAAACATTATCACCGAAAAAGGACCAGAATGGCTTGGCTGTAATGTTAATACAATATAGCTCGTTGATCCATTTATGAATTGGTTTTAATTTTTATTTATTAATTTGTATCTAATAAAATAATAAAAAATACGTTTTCATGCCCATTAATTATTTAATTCTATCAATTTTTTCAGGGCAAACACAGTATTTTACATTTGAAGGCACCACAACAGAAACAACGAAAATTGCTTTATCATTCTATTCTGGCCTTTTTGCTTACAATGGATGGTAAGTGTTATATTATGTCACTCATTGGTGACCTGGGCGGAGAAGAGGGTGGTGCAAGAATGTAGGCGTAACTGAAACTGAATGGAAATTTGCAATAAGGTTGTTACAAGGCCAGAGATCGTTGAACATAGATTCTTTGGGTCTTTCCGATCACACTGTTTCTGAATAATTATTCCATATATTATATTATAATAATATTCTAATATACTGGCAAAATTTACCCTACCCCAAAGTATTTGACAATTGTAATAACCCTGCCATAGATGGCCGTAGCGGCCCTTATACTTTTGTCTCATCGGGATAATCAACAAATGAACTTCACGCCACTGATCGAAAATGTAATTTAATAAATGTTAATAGATTAATTAATACCTTGTTCTACAGCCTCATAGCTATGAAAATGGCTACATGAAAACTTCACAAAAAATAAAAGCTTTCGCAGCAAATTAACATTTACTCACCTGAAGTATTATTACTTTGAAAAAAACCATAAATTTCACTAAACAGATTCTACTGATTAATATGTGCCACTGGGGAAATGTCATTAACTTCCCATCTCGCTTGAAATACTGTACATGGCGCAGCGTGTCATTTAAGCAATTTTTTCTATAGTATTGCATATTACATAGCTGTTTTGTTTTCAGCATAATAATTTGTAGTTTTTGTTCAGGAATTATTTGAACTTTATCATTGAAGAACTGAAGGATCCAGTTAAAAACCTGCCTCGCGCGATCGGGATCTCATGCGCTCTGGTCACCGTTGTGTACGTAATGACAAATGTTGCTTTTTACACCACATTGTCACCCCAAGAACTCTTGCGGCCAGGCGAATCTGCAGTTGCTGTGGTAATTATGTTTTTTCATACATTGTCGAATTTTGTATTCTAAACACTAGCCTAGCCTAGCAAGTAAATAGGCGAGATATGCCAATTCAATTCCATTCTTGCATGATTTAAGCATTGAGAAAATGAATAGGTGTATGAAAATGAACGTATTGTGTGTACCTACTGAAATATCCATATTTTAATGGCGTTTTGGAAAATTGCAAATAAATGTTCATAATTAAAAAATAACAATAAAAACTATTGCTATTGTAATATTGCACAAGAATGTTTCAGTCCCAGACTGTTTCTATTCTAGACTCCATACTACATACTACACACAATTGTTTTTTCCTACACATTGTTGAGATGAAAGGCTATTAATGAATTCGACGTTGGCTGCTGCATTTTTCCAAATTTAATAAGTCTACCAAATATTGAGGCCACCATCCGCATTACTTATTATACGCATTGTATTTTTTCACGCATAAGTACATTGTCGTTTTATGTTCTTATCTATCCTTACGTGTCACCTACAAGTAATACAAAATATTGAATGTTTCTTCCAGGCTGCATTCTACAGCCTATCCAGCTACTAATTAAACTAGGATTAGACTAAACGTCTGAGGTATATTATTTTAAGTGTCCGAAAATGTAGCAGTGCTTCATTGCTGTTTTCAGATGTTTGCGGATAAATTGTTCGGCGTTATGGCATGGACGATTCCTGTGTTTGTAGCTCTTTCCACATTTGGTGCCGTGAACGGTATACTGCTGACCTCTTCGAGGTTGTTCTACGCGGGTGCCGTTGAGGGCCAAATGCCAGAAGTGCTGACCATGATCCAGGTGCAAAGGCTCACCCCTACGCCTGCAGTGCTTACAGTCGCTCTACTTTCAATGCTCTACCTCACTTCTTCTGATATTAATGCTCTGATCAACTACGTTGGCTTTGCAACATGGGTAAGTATGGTGAAGACTTGTTCTAACCTTTATAAAATATTTCGAAAACGCGTCCTTTGGGATTGCTGGACGCCCAAAACTCTTATTCTATAACCATTTAACACCAACATCTAATTGATTATTAAGTATAGTAGCCAGTAGGTGTGAACATGACCCGATCTATGTCTCTACTAACTGAGCTCGACGGCCTGAATATTAAAGTCCATTTGGACTTCCTATTCCCTTATCTATTCTCTGGCTATATTATAGTAATTCGTACATTCGTACATAGTTGCCTATTTTCAAATGGGTCTATCTCAATTTTTTTTTAAATGAGTTTTTGATTGGATTTGATTCCTTGTTTAAAGGCCTATTGGTAGACATAACACTTTGGCGTAAAAAAAAAATCTCCGAAGTTAAATGATCCTCTTAAAGTAAGACTTATTTTTATGAAATTCTATCTCCATCCTTTTCTTAGAACAAAAGGTGCTAGCTCCACCTAAGCCAATCAGCGTCCACCATTGTGATCACGTGCCAACAGTAACAATAACAAACATGGCTCCCAGATATTAATTGCGATATAGGATAAAGGGATAAGGAATAAAGAGGGAATCGGTGTTCTAGCTCTCTTGAAAAGTAAAGTCAAATGGAGATAGACCCATTTCAATATAGGCAACTCATTTGTATTATCCTTTACATAAGGTATAAGAGCAGCCCATGCCGGCCATGCCTGGTTACATGACTTGACTCTAATTTGCTATGTTTCGTTTCAGCTTAGTATAGGAGTTTCCGTGCTTTGCTTGCCATGGCTTCGGTGGAAGCAGCCGGATCTTATTCGACCAATAAGAGTGAACCTAGTCTTCCCGATTTTATATATCATTGCTACACTGTTCATCACTGTTTTCCCGATGATAGAGAAACCTATTGAAACAGGTATGGTCAATGGCGGATTCTTATCATTTTTATTTTAGGATGGTTATGAGTTCAGAAGTCATAAAAGCCAAACCATGAGTTGCGGCCTGCATGTTCAATATTGGTTATCTTTCGGAAGTTAAGATTTTAATGGGCATCTAAATTAACTGATATGTGACGTTAAAACTGCGAAAAACAATCAATGTAACAAACTCTTTAAATTTAGTTCATTCCCGTACATGCTTTGCTATTTATCTATTAGTATAGGTACGGAGATTGATAATATATTGTGAAATTTCATCAAAATCCAGCGAGTACCTAGTTTGGCCAGAAATTGACGGACCGACATTTCGTAAAAATCACTTTTTGGGGTTTCCTGGGACCTCAAAACGTGCAAAACCGTTGAAATCTTGAAATTGAACATTTCGACCATCACAAAGCTTTCCTTACACTAATTTATAAATAGGAAAGGAGAAATAACTTAATTACGTTTTTGTTGTAGGTTACGGGGTTTTAATGATACTATCCAGTGTGCCTGTTTACCTCATTTTTATTAAATGGAAGAACAAGCCAGTTCCTATACAAAAATTTATTGGTAAGTACTTATTAAAAATTACTAAGAAACGAAATCGACGACAGTTGCATGAATATTTTTCACATCACTGTATGGTAGCATAGAAATATATTAACTGGAGCGGCGGGAGCCATAATATTATGCCTTACGAGGCACCCGTTAACCATATGCCAACTATCAGAGATAAGTACCAACAGAGGCGTAAAGTTTTAGAATGATGGCGAGGGCAAAACTAAGGAGACCTTATGACGTCATCAGACAGGATAAGGGAAAATTGAAAATTAAAGAGCAAAATAGTAGGGTTTTACGCATTTTAATAGTAGTAAAGTATAGCTGTATATTTTACAAAGCTAAAAAAGGAATGCCTGTATTCATATTGCTGCAAAGGGGACCATGAAGTATGAGCCACGTGTTACAATGCTCGAGGCAAAGCTCCCCCCCCCCCCCCCCCAACTTTACGCCCCTGAGTGCCAACACAAAAAATATCGAAGTCATACACATTGCAGCATAGCAGAACGGATACCTAGACCCGGTCAAAAACTAGGCTATTTTCCCCACCAAATTGCGTACTTATCTTGTGCAGGCTATACTATCAGCCATATTGATAACGGTCTCCAGCCACGGGATGTATGGCAGCCATTTAATTTTTTAATGCGCCCATTTTGACTATGTTATTAAAATTCCCTCGTCTAGCCGTCTAGTTGAATTGAATTGAAAACGACTTTATTGAATAAAAACAAAACAAAAGGCGAACAATAAGTACTTAGTTCTGGATTGTTTCGCTACTCCAAATACAGTATGTTTTAATGACAAGGATAAATCTAGGCCTGGGCGTATCTAGCTCGTCAAATCGTTTGAAAAATGCAATATCGCCTATGTTACATTACTATGCTGAACGGATCAATATACGATTTATCGTATTTAAACTACCAAAGTATTGTTAATTGGCATCCAAATTTTGTGGATTTATAAAGTATGTCAAAACTAACTAAGTTACGGGGCAGACTATGTAGACTTATGTATCAATAATAAAAACATAGCCTACTTATTAGGTGCTGAATGTTTCCCCCTAGTATTTACTTTCGGGGATTATGTAGTAAAACCTATGGTATCATTCCTTTTGGGGTGAAGAGTCTTTATTTCTATCCGTACCAATTCGTTACTGATTTGTTTTTCTTAATTTTAATTTGTTTTTACGTGTTGACTTTCAGGTGAAGCTACTCGCATTCTTCAGAAATCTTTAATAGTTGTTCGGCCTGCATCAAAGGTGTTTTATTTTATTTTATTTTATTTGTTAGACCAACTAGGCTATTCTAGCCTATTTAGTTTAAAAATAGCATAGCCACAATTTACCGCAACACAAACACTGTTTCAATAGAAGCAATGGAAAACGGTTTTGGACTCTTGTAGGGTAACCCGTTACCAAGTGCTTACTGATAGCAGTTTGCCAAACCACAGACCCGACTACCCATGGCCGTACCCAGGGGGGTGGTCCAAATGGAGTCCGGACAACCCCCCCCCCCCCGAAATAAATTTTTGAATGTAAACCTGTATGGTTTGAAGAATTTATCCATCAATTCATTATTAAATTACGTTTAAAAAAATTGTAAATAGTTCCTTGGCAAAGAATTGAAATGGTGGTCACAGTTGAAAGTAAAAGTCACCTGTGGTTAAATGGTAGTGTAGGTTCAACGCTATATACAATAATTCATACGTGATAGGTGTCTACAGTATACTGTATAGTTTCCACTGTGACTTGGTAATAATTCGATTCTGGTATTGGGTAATTACATTTATTTATTAGTCAAGTTTACTTTATTAAATTAATATCATACCCGGGACAATACAATTAGGCTATACTGGACACCCCACCATCTGTTTTTTGTACAAAATCAGTGAAAATGTTGATCGTTGAGCCATCAATGGAGATGACTTACCTTAGAAGAAAAGTTCTTATGCATTGTGCAATGCATACCGTTACCAGAACCGTTGGCAACGATAATGAATGGAATAAAAATCAAAGTTTTTCCATGGAAGTCTCACACTATAAACTTGAATCTAGAGCAACATTTCTCCTGGGGTTTGCCGTCTCATATATGGATATGGCTCCAAGATCAATGTTTCCTGCTAAGGCGGGGATTCCATTGACCTCGTTTTTTAGCGTGAGCGTGATGATTGACGTGGTAGCAGACATTAAAGACTGTCTTTAATGTCTGCTACCACGTCAATATCACGCTCAAGCTAAAAAACGAGGTCAATGGAAACCCCGCCTAATTTAAAAATTGACTTTGTTCAAAGATCAATTAGTGAGTGTCCAGTTTTCTATGTACTTACGTGTATCATATTCTTGTTTCAGTCTACCTAACCGTTTTATTTCAAAAGTCTTTTCTGGTCGTCGGAAAGACTCCAAGCGCCAAAGTTTAATCTACTCAAGAGCTTCCACAGGTATAATTATTAGTTCAATAAACACCTCATACCTTTCTGTCAGGACTCCAAATTACTGGCCTTTAGTTATTTGAATTCAAAGTACCATTGTATGCTTGATTTATTTTGGGCTGTACATTTTGTAAAAATGCAATTGTATTCTTTCAGGTTACTATCTGATACGCTTTTAAAAGTTTCGACAATACTCCATATCGTGTATATCCCTGTCCCCTGTATGGCGTCATCGATGTCCTGTCTCCATAACAACCGACTGCAGCATGTATTTGTGAGGCCCAGTATAGTTTTACACATAGATCCAGTGGTAGGTACTGTATTTTTATTTCAATACTCAGGGATTATGTAAAAATCAAACTTAATAATTATTTGACGAATCGCTACATTTCATTCAGCATTAACTACGCTGAAAAGACTTGTGCCTGCAGTATGTTTTTAACTGTGCCTGCAGTATGCTTTTAACTCCCGGTTAGTGATCACTTTTGGAACAAAATTTTTTCGCAAAGTTTATTTTTGAAATCATCTTGACATCATCGTTAAACTCTAAGTGTTGTTTCGATGTTGTTTTACTTTGTATGTTTGTTATTGTAGAAACCTTAGAACTAGTAAGCTTCAGCCTGTAATGTGCCAAAATTCAGCCATTATTTTGGTGCAGTGTTGGTCGATAGAAAATAGGCAGAGGGCATAACTTAGTCTGTATACACTTGTCTGTTATTCCAATATTATTACACTGTACAAAACACAGCTTGGTTATTGTTTGAAACATCGCCTAGGTTATGTAATAAGCAGGTAACGTCGGTACTTGAAGCATAGCTTAATAAGGCGCCCATTCCACATACGTACAACGTCAATGAAAATTATGAAATTGAAGGTGGTAGCAGAATTTTTAGTATGTCTTTAATGTCTGCTACCACCTTCAATTTCATAATTTTCATTGACGTTGTACGTATGTGGAATGGGCACCTAAGGGTGACGTTGCCTTCATTCCATATCGTCACGTCAGATATGCTATTTGAGGAGCAAACTTTCAAAACGGCACTAATCCATTTTCGTAAAATGTTCAGGAAACACGAAAAACATAATTATTTCGGCTTTATCATAACGGGAATATAAGATTTTAACCCTTCAGAAGACTGGGTTAAATTTTTTTTGTTTTTGTTTTGATTAGCAATCCTGATTCAACTCATCAGATGGAAAATCGATGATAAAATCAATTTTTAATTTTCATGGATTTGTGACGTTTTGAAAGTTTGCTCCTCATTTGTGGTATTGAGTAAAATAACACTATTTAACTCATATTAAACTAAATACAGATATATTTTAATTTAGCTCAAAGTCCACAAACACAATAACCATTATTTTAATTTCTCGGTACCGAGAATTTCAGTCAATAATTGAAATCATAAATACACAGTAGGCATGAAAAACATGAAAACAGTACAAAAATAAAAACGAACCGCTAAACTAAACAAAAACGTTAGCAAAACTTGTAAAATAGCAAACGTGCGAAATTCATTGTTATTTTCGTAGGCGCAGATGCCAACTAACCCTACTCCCTGTGAACAATAAAAACAAATTGGTGCCTAGGGTGAATCGGACGAGCGAAACGTCACGTTAACGCTACACTGTGAATATTATTATTTGAATTTTTACCACCCTGTATCATTTACCCCCCAACCACTTCAACGTTCGCATACAAACGCTGTAATCCAAATACCAAGTTTCTTAATTATTCTTGCGCCAGGCAAAAGTGGATGCTCATCATTTGAACCGTGAATTCCCGATTCTCCTTCGTGATGAGACCAAAAACCTCTTCCTTTCCTAGTACCTGTCAACAGAATAATTAAAAACAAATGAAAATCTATTGTACTAACTAAATATAATATAAAATATATAATAATAACTAAATATACGCGGCAAAAAGAGAAATGAGGCAGAAGAAGTAGAAGAAAATATACTAGGTAGTAGATTAACCAGGCTCAATACTTTGTTTCTCTTCTTCTTTTTTTTAATCTTAACGCTACACCCTTTGGGGCTTACGCGTTGTATGTTTATCTGTAGTGCAATACTGTGGTTTTGAATGGGGTTGGTTTGGTGTGCACTAAAGCACTATATACCCGGGTATTGTCATCCACCATTTTCTCTCCTATATTTCCTATATGGTAGGTATTGTAAGAAAAGTTAAAGATTGAAAAAAAACGAAAACACGTTTTACTATTCTTTTATTAAACACATTTCTAATTGGTAAAACGTTTTTTAAATAATAATAAATAAATAATAATAAATAGGTAAACCCTAATGCTTGGCTTATACACCAGACTTATATAATGGATAAAAAATGGCGGGTGACAATACCTGTCTAATATAGAGCCCTGGTGTGCACTAGTGCCGTTCGGTAAACTGCTACAAAGCGCGCTGAACAACGAGTTGCCCAGGTCCCGTCTACAACAGTTAGCCTTTGTCTATTGTTAGATTTTTGGTATACTCACTACTTGTAATAACCAAGTAATTATACCATAGCCGATGTGTGCTTGGCCAGTGAAATACATACCTGGGATTATATTATCTAAAAGTAACGCTGTAACTGCTCCTACGAATATTTTACTGGATAACAGCAGCACAAACAGTTGGTCAAAATTAAAATATTCAGTTTCAACAGTGCCCTGATTTTTATATAGCCACTGTGGGCAGGCCTGAAAAAAATAAACTGTCAATAATCACTTAGAAACAACAACCGACAGCGTCAGATTCCTAGGAATGCAAGTTGACAAGGACTTAAACTGGAACCAACACATGCTAAAACTGGGACCTCGTGGCAGTTGTCACTCTCACTTCAAATCATTAAAAATCATGACAGCCCCAAGTCTGTACATATTTAGATGTATTTTACATATCTTAGAGCCTGAGGTGTGGGGGGGCACTCACACCTACAACACGAGGCAACGGGGAGACCTTGTGAGACCAGCGCCACGCACAGCCATGTGTGAGCGACTGGATCCTATACTACAAGGTTTCGCCTACCTTAGAAAACTCCCGATTGAACTGAGAGCGGCGAGAAATGCTTCTAACTTCCCTAAATTGCTTAGAAACCATCTCTTGGAGAAAGCTTTCTACACTCACTGAGGCACTAACACAAGCACAATGACAATGACAGAACCTGATTTTGACGATTTTACTTTATACTTTTCTTGTATTGTATAATTTAACTAAAATATATATTGTATTGTATAACAATAGAGAAGTGGGTTTACCGACCAACGAAACTTATCCAGACACTAAGTGAAGGGGGAGGTTGTCCCAAAAGCTTGGAGTGAGATAAGCTCCCCTTAAACTTAGTGGCTGGATAAGTTTGGTTCGTTAGAAAGGGGACAGTTTAAGCCCACTATTTATTATTCCTGATTTTTATGGAGAAAGTAATGAAGACATGCAAGGCATGAACAGGTCGGTCGCTGGTCGGTATGTGGGGGTCCCTGGGCCGGAATTGTGTCGGGGCCCTTCCTCGGGCAGAAAAATCTTGTGCCTTTACACGAATATTTATCATTTATAAAATAGAGACTCTGAATGCAAAATAAAATAAAATCAAGTAAGGTGATTAATCATTAATGTCGCAGCACGTTCCAATTTCCCGCCAAATATTTCAACAAGTTTATTTATTTGCTTTAGTTTTTTTAATATAGATTGCGAATTTGTAATTATGGCTTTTTGTGGTCACGGCCATGGCCCTCCTGTCCCATAGCCAAACCTGGCAATGTATGTGGTGACTTAGGCACGTGTACGTACAAGCCCTTGCCTTTGCAGATGACGTGGTTCTAATAGCAGACTCTCCACCTGTGAAAATCGACTTTGCGCGCGAAACATGTAGTGGGGGTACTCCGATTTCATCTTACTTGCCATGGCGAATGATAGGCTTATATCACGTATAGTTTCCAGCCCAGAGTTTTCCCCAGGGGTCTAATTTAAAACCCTCATTATATTTATTAATTATTATTATTATAACACTTACAATCCCAAAGAAAATAGATGATCCCATCACAAGCAGATTTCTATGAGATTGTAGATCCACATACTTAAGTGTTGATAGTCCTGAAACATGTTTTAAGTTTTAAAAGAAATATCATATTGACCTTTGACTGAGATCGCGTCAGCCAAAGGTCATTAAAGGGTGGTAATATTCCTTTCAGACTTTGGAAGATAAATGCGTCTCATTTGCTGCAGTGAAAAGTTTAGTAGAAAACACAACCTTTGCCTTAGAATTTATATATGAATTTAATGAATTAAAGCCTTTTTTTATTTACAATTTTTAATTTGCAAACTACAATATAGTAGGGCCCATTTACTTAAATGGAACTTAACTTTATTACTTTTTTTATTCAAGTGTTTACTTATTCGCGCAGTTCGCATAGTTAACGTCAAGTAGTTTGTCACTATGATAGACGCAGATTTTTTAATTGATGGGATAATCGTCCCCGTATACTTATACAGTAGTAACCGATGACTTACACGCTCTTGCCATCTCTCCTCAGATCCTGATCTTTGACACCCCAGATAAGGTATTCACCGTAACGGAGTTCACGGATCATAGAAATCGGGAGGCCGGATTAGTCAAATTGCCTAAAATTATTATTTGGGATTGGGACAGACACTGAATTAGAAACTCAAGCCACGGCGCATCTCGAATGACTCATTAAGGAAAAATTGCTTTGTGGTGATCGTGCAGCTATAGTAGCTTGCACATAAAGACGAAATACAATGATATTGTGGAACATAATGTTTCTATTTCAGACCAATTGTTGTTTCTTGTTTTCTAAAACTCTCAGATTTTAAATCCTGACGACTGCATCAACCTCATCCGTGGTTTATAACCATAGCTCACACTACTCTCTTCCATTAAATTACTCCTATATACTCGTACATATTGAATCAATTTTATAGCCTACATTTTTCAAAATATACTGTATTTGAGCTCACCTGAAGCAGTTACCATTGAAAACATGACACATAACAACCCCCCGGCTATTGGCGGAGGAATCGAAGCAAATGCCGCTCCGAGCTTCCCGAAAAATGAGATGAGTATCATGAAAATCGCTCCCGACATAACAACTCTGACGCTTGCAACCTATAACAATAGAACAATTTAATTTAAAAATTTAATAACAAAACAATTTAAAATTCAAGCTATGAATGATAATGTTGTGCAATTACGACTACCGTACCTACGTGTATGTCAATTACATTTTGATCCAGAATTCTGTGCCCTCTGCACTTTCATGGTGTTGGTCTTAACACTCACAATTTTCCAAACATTTTGGTCTCTTGCTGTACATCAGGGATTCCCAAACTGTGGTCCACTGAAATTTATTAGGTGTTCCTCGGGCCAAAGTAAGAAATAAGAAAATAAAACAGTTATTTAAAATTTGAAATAAAATACAGTAAGTCCTGGCACAGAAAGTTACAAAATCCGCCCGATACCAGTTCTAAACATTTAATCAAATATTAGCACGTATAACCAACCTTAGGCACAATCTACTTAATCTTGTCCTAGAATTTAACGATTTTCCTATCCCCAGCCATGGGGGTCAACAGAAAATCATAAAATAATCTACTGGTCCACGGACAAAAAGTTTGGGAACCCCTGCTGTACATAATGTCCGATTACTTTAGGCGCCCATTCCATTGACCGGCTAGGGCTATTTCCAAAAACAGTGACGTGGTAGCAGACATTCAAGACTTAGGTTGCGTTTCCACCGATCTCGCATTGCAGAATGCAAATGACATTGACGGAAATTAGAATTTTTATTTTTATAGAAATCTATTAAAATGTTTGTACTTAACATATCTCATGACGCCATTTTTTAATTTTAGTTTGTTTGTGATTTTACTGTATGATCATTGATCAATTTTAACTATGGCATAGAGGAAAATAAACATTTCCGTCAATTCTGCAATGCGAGGTCGGTGGAAACGCCACCTAAGTCTTGAATGTCTGCAACCACGTCACCGTTGTTGGAAATAGCCCTAGCCGGTCAATGGAATGGGCACCTTATTACATTACTAATTTGGACCCTAAATAAATTATCAGGGAATTGTTTACTTACGCCTTTGACAGGGAGGTACTTGAAATTCTATTTACCTTTTATTTGAAGGGATAATTTCCCCATGAATTTTCTGATTATGCTACTAATTTTTATTTGCATTATTGCCCATTTCAGTTTTGGGTCGGAAATACTAATTGTAAAAGAAAGGCTGACCTGTGTACTCCCAATAGCCGCTATATTTTCACTCAAGCTCGTGATTCCTGGGCCAGCTCCGAAAATACCGGCCACGAAACATCCTATACCCTCGACGCCTATGCCCCGAGATACGGCTGAAGAAGGAGGTGGCGGCTTTCCTGAAATAATTTTAAAGACTTCATTCAGTCCATATCAGGGACGGATCCAGCCCATTTGGGGGGGGGGGGTAGTTGGTAAAAATAGGAAGAACATATGATTAAATCAGAGCGTAATAAATTAATTTACAATAGATTTTCCAAATTTTTGGGGGGCAGCTACCCTCCCCCCCCCCCTGTATCCGTCCTTGCTCCATATGCCTCGGTACACACGGACGATCGCGACGCCGGTGAAGCGCTGGGAAATTTTTGTCATTGTAGCGACGAAAGGATTTGGTTGGATTTGCTTCTTTTTGGCTAGCCCCCTGCCCTGCCAATTCTGTGGCCTTTTCTTTTGCCATTACATTATATTTTTGAAGTATAACAAACATACCACAAACACTAGAGCAGGTGTAGTAGCAGCCAACAGATTCCAAAATGCTCACGATCACTGCTGCTGACACGGCTATTGTGGAACTGAGAGTCAATCTTGGCCACCCCCATTGAACTATAACAACAACAAAAAACAGCTGATACATATACATGTATGTCCATTGAACTATTTACCCGCTCCGAATCGCGTTCTGAAATTTTTACGCGAATTGAGCCATTTCCCGAAATGAATTGTTGAAGTTGGATCGGAGGCGCGCACTTCCAGCGATACAACAAATAAATAGATCGCCCCTTTTTATCAAGGAACTGAAATATTTTTTTTCTAGTAGAACTCGGTTATTGAAGGTAACAAAGAAACTGTTAATAAAGAAAATTTTAAGGTCCTACTGAAGCTTCAATCTCTTTCAGTAAAAAAACTTCGGTTAGCAGAAACTTCCAGCTCCCATAAGGCCAAACCCCATTTCTACTGCAATTTTTAAGAATTTAGGGAAAATTCTTGCATCTGAATTGAATGAGTTTAACCTGTGAATTTAGACTGACTTTAAGACGTCATGTTGAATGAAGTGAAAAGTTGAAAACTGGAAGATCTTATCTCAAAATAAATTTTATTTAAATGAATCAATGATGAAAGTGTTTACTGTTGGGAAGAAATAGTTCATAAACTCGTAGGTATTACCAAATCTTATCGATTTGTTTGACAATCATTGTTTGCGCTCAGTGTAATGAACTCTTGAGACGAAACGTAAGACTTGCAACAGGAAGCCAATTAGAGAGGACTATCGACTATCGGAAGTTTGCGTAATTAATAACTTAATAATATTGCCTTTATGTGTGCCGTTCTGTCGTTCTATATGGTATGGAGGGATGGACGTTGACACAAGCTATGGAGAAAAGAATCAGTGCATTTGAAATGTGGATATACTGACGAATGCTGCGCATATCCTGTAGAGATCGTGTCCGTAATGCTGGGGTCCTTTGGTGAATGGATACGTAGACGGTTAAGAAATGGAAACTGCCATACTTCGGCCATGTGATGAGGAACAAAAAGCATCGCCTTCTGCATCTAATAATAATCCAAGGAAAGATAGGAATGAGGGCTTCCGGCAGAAGAACATCCTGATGGCAGTGGTTCGGAATATTTTACGTAACTTATACATAGTATCTTAATATATATATATTTCGACTGTCCGTGTGTATGTTCCGGGCCTCCTCTCAAACGACTGGACTGATTATGATGAATATTGTTGTGTGTGTTCAAGGAGATTCGAGGATGGTTTAGATTAACACTTTCGTCCACTGGAGAATGTTTTTATAATTTGATTTTGGAATATTTTACATTGGTGCGTGTACATGGCTGCTGGTACTGCCGACATCAACCGACGTCTAGCAGCTTAGATAAATAAGTAACATTTAATTTTCGTTTATCCCGACAGTTGGCGCTACCATCGCCAACCGACATCAACTGACATCTAGCGGCAGACTGCGCTACCATTAATTTTCGCCGACATTTGGTGCTGCGTGTGTGTTGTGTGTGACCACAATTAATTTACACTAGCAGTGACTGCGAGGCCGTAGGCCGAGCTGCCGCCTGATTTACATGAGCAGTGACCCGCGGCAGGCGCAAGTGGTGCGGTGGCAGCCGGGAACCGCTTGTATATATACATGTATATATACCGTGAAGAAATGTAAGGTACCTACTCAATTTTCCGTGTAAGATTTGCATTTTATTGGACTTTTAGGTCTGTTTGCAAATAAATAATTTTTCTATTTATTTTATTATTATTATTATGAGCGCTATAAATGTTTCACCAAATGCCTAACAATACTCAGCTTATGATTGGAGCAGTGGCAATAAACCACGTTGGTAACGCTCTGTGCTCCCCCAATTGTTTGACGGCCATACAGTATGCTGTAGTAGTTTAGTTGAAAAATAATATGCCTCGGTTCTCAATAATCCAATTATCAAAATACATTTGATACCTAAGTTTACTACACTGCAATATTTTTTCATCGATGATAGCACACAGAATATTCACATCGTGTAAGCATAATAAGTAGGCTATGAGATTTAAAAATTCGAATGCCGGTGTTGGTGGATCAGGGACGGATCCAGCTCACCATGGGGGGAGAGGGTAGCTGTGGGTCAAAATAGGAAAAACCTATGTAGTATCGATTAAATCAGAGCGTTATAAAAATTAACTTATAAAATAGATTTACTGCATTTTTTTTTGGGGGGGGGGGGATAACCGCCCCCTGTCTCCGTCCATGGGGTGGATCCAGGGGGGGGGGGGTGGGAACCGGTCTCCCTGTATCCGTCCATGGGGTCTAGCCACAGTGACTATAGTTGTTTCTCAATCTCAGAAAAATTCTTAACCTAATATTATCTTTTGTTGACCCTATTCCAAAATAGCCCTATAAGTACACAAAGTCAATGCATCATGCTCTTGTTATCGATATGTGACTGTATGACTGAAGTTCTTGAGACTGTTTGCTCGAATAACGTCTGGTATTGAGTATGTTAATAAGAAAATGGCTAAATAGGTATACATTTTTTTTTAAATTTTAACAACAGGTTATTGAGACAATTAAATAGGTTCTAATAATAATAATAATGTCCTGAAGGACTCTTTATGATGCGATTACGTACATTATTTTTGTTTATTGTTTCCGTATATGCAATTTTGGCCATTGGCAAACTGGTATACGTGCTCGATGTCAATCTACGCCGGCTACAAGTGATAATGGGCAAGCTGAGTAAAGCTTACCATTGAGGCAATGTAACAGGCGAAGGCATGACTTAACCAAGTACGAGTTAGGTTCTAACTCCATAAATTTAAGAACTGGTCCGAGTTTACTCGAACATGCTTTCCAATTTATAAATTAATAGATATTGGCATTCGTATTCGCATTTCATAGGAAATAATTTCCCAATGGTTAAATTTCAAATCCCTCGAGGGGGGGGGGGGGGGGGTTCACCTCAATATATATTAAATACCCCCTTAAAACTCAATTGCATATTCTGGAACGACCAATACGTTGTAACAGTAGTAACAATGGCACATGGCACGTAATGTATTGGAGCGTGAATTTTCCATAATTTCTCAAAAAATAATTTTTTGCACAGAAGCAAATATTTGGAAATGCAACCTGTCCGTTTTTGTTATCCTATTGAACACCTAAAACATACCTCGGCCTAAAGGTAGAAATCATCGACAGAAAGGTTCCGCAGAAAAATTATTTTTTAGTCATTTTTCATGAAAATTGAGTTATTTTTATTTTTTTTTACCCCCAGAACTATCAAGGGGCAAGCGACCCCCCGCATTTTGTTAACATTAATAACGACTACAATATATGTGAATTTAAAAGAAATCGTTGGAGCTGTTTTTGAGAAATAATTTTTTTAAACGTTTTTTTGGAGTTTCTTGAAAATAACCCCCCCCCCCCCCAATTGAGTTAGCCCCAAATAAAAAAAATGTTTCGAGGTACGATTTTTGTGAACCTACATGCAAAACTTCATCGAAATCGACCGCGTAGTTTGCCCGGAAATCGACACACAGACAGACAGACATATAGTACATACAGACAGACAGACATTTCGTAAAAACCACTTTTTTAGGTTCCTGGGACCTCAAAACGTGTAAATCCGTTCTCGGAATCTCGGAATCGACAATTTGGACCATCACAAAGCTTTCCTTATACTACGTATAAATTGGAAAGCAAAAAGGAAATACTTACATGGGTAAGGAACCCGAAACCAATGAGCCGCTGAAATCGCTTCAAATTGTGCATCCGGATGAGCGGGATTTGCTTCTTCCATCCAATTGATAGCTGTGAAAATATAGCTTGTAATCCATACTATTGCCGTGGAAATAACAACGGAAAATTGTAGGCACCCTTGAAACCATGATACGTGCCATCCTTTGGCTTTTGTGTAACCGACAAGGGGAGTACGAAGTGCTCGCAGAATTTGAGAAAATGTCACTAACAGGACAATGGTTCTGAAATGTAAAATTAATTAGCGGCAGTCTTATTTTCACATGAGCCACGTTTTATAGAGCCGTGGATAAAGAACAAAAAATAGTTGGCAACCTTTAAAAAATGATACGTGCCAAGGCCGTAGCCAGAGGAAGGTCCAGGGGTCTCGACCCCCTCCCCACGAAATATGTGCAGCGTGCACTAGATAGAATTGAAATTTTTTTTCTCAAAAACTACATCGACAATTTCTTTTAAATTCACCTGTATATTGTAGTACAAGTAGTGCTTATTAATGCAAACAAAACCCACTAGGTAGCACCCCCCCCCTTGATATTTTGGTTCAGGGCTTAAAAAAAGAATAAATAAGGCTCACTTTCCATGAAAAAATGACTAAAAAAATCATTTGTCTCGTGAACCATTCTATCTATGCATTTTCTATAACTTCCGGTATGCTTTAGATGCTGAGTAGAGTAACAAACCAGGACAGAGTAATTTCCAAAGCGAGGTTTTGAATTTGAAGAAACAATTATTTTTTGAAGATAGCCTATGTATAATCCGAACCCCAATGCGTTGCATACTGAATAGTATTATTGGGTTGTCCATTCTATACTATGCAATTTGCCCCATGGCTCGATCCAGTGCTCTAGGATAGGGAAAATGTACAAGAAGCCGCGGGACTATTATTTACCATAAAGGTACCTCTACTAATTGATGAGTACCGGTTCTTTGTAAACGCACTTAAACCCGCAGCTTAGCCTATAAAATGTATTGTAATTGCTTACGCAAGTGACTGGTACCAATTCCCTGCTGCCATATTTATAGCTGTCTCGATCATTGAGAGTCCTGCCAGCATCATGATGACAGCAATAGTTATTGGCGAGACAATGGCAACGAAAATACCTATCAAACCTGGAAATAAGAAATGTTTAAGAGTGTACAGCCCGTAGGAAAGTGGGAGCCCGAAATTTAATACTCTGTATTTTTTATTTAATTAATTAAGCATGTTATTGAGGATTTGGCTCTTCAAAGTTCAAGCATCATATTATGTGATATTTTTAATTTTCGAAATTGTAGTTTTTTCATAAACATGCAAATATTTTATTAACAATAACTTTTCACGCATAAACGAAAATTCAAAATATCTTATAATATGATACATGAAGTAGTCTTCTACAACTTTGATGAGCCAAATCTTAAATAACATGCTTAATTAATTAAATAAAAAATAAAAAGTATTAAATTTCGGGCTGCCAATGTCCCTACGGGCTGTACACTCTTAAGGATGATCAATAAACTAAAATGTCTCCAAATTGTGACCACCATAGGATGGCACTTGGTGGAACACTTACATTGTTTATAAATCAAATGAACTCAGTGTTCCGCTTATGCAAGTTTTCGAATAATATAAGCAAAATGTTCAAAGTGTCATCCTATCATATATGATTCCCGGTAGGGAAACATGGTAGGACTTGTCCTGGTCACCTCCGAACTAATCGTGTGACTTCACTGTGTTCCCCAAGTGGTTCGGAATCCACTATAATCAGGAGGTCCACTGCTGGCCTATGGGCTGGCGTAGGACAGTTAAGTCGGGGTCGCTCTATGGGCCCAAATATGAGGCCTAAGTCGTTACTAACCCATCGAACACTACTACTACTACTATCATATATGATAGGTTAGCTGATAGAATAGCCCTTCGGGGCTAAAGCTCGCCTAATATAATAATAATAATAATGCGTGTATTTAATCAAAAAAAAACATTACACATTTTTATAATAACCGGTGCCACAAAGCCAATAAAGGCGCGTTGGGATCACCGCACAATTCACTTTATTATATGTTAGTTTTTAATGTAAAGCCGTTTTTCATTTCATTAATTTCATATCATGGTCGGGTAGTAGTCTGGGTAATTTTTTTAGCCACTTTCTTTAGTGAATTGCATAAAGGCTCTAATCACTGCCGCTCCAATCCATTGAAACGGGAAAAATTGATTTTAGCCTGCTAGAATCCCAATAAATTCTGCCACACTAACAAGTGTTACCTAGCTACCATCTAAATTATAGCCTAATTTGAACTGTCTTGGTGGGTCGGAGGCCTTTGAATGGGACACTAGGCTGGCCGTCTACTACAGGCGAATATGTATAGAAATAAAAACTTCAATCTAAGTCGTAAGTCAAGTTACGACATGTAGAGTAGGGGTACGGACTAGCTGACTTTCACCCGAAAGGTTGTTGGTTCGAGTCCTACCTACACTTCCTACATTTTCTGGCCAGCAAGCAGGCGGTCCCGGGCCTTCCTAGTTGAGTGTAAGATAGGGTTTTATAGCCCTAACTCCGCTAGGTTGGCTTAGTAATCGAACAAAAAAGTCCTTATTTATTTATATAATTTTCGTAGTTAGAATTCGACAAATTTCTGCTACTCCGCGTATTCTCGTGAAATCGCAGACATTAGCCGTCCTGCCATAAAGGCTATACAATTCAAAAGTAGTGACTCACCTGAGTATCCAAGTAGGACTTGCACCACGGCAACAGTTATGACAGCCCCCTGGATTTCAGTCAAACGGCCTTGCCATTCTTCACTTCTTTTAGTCTCGCCCATAGCGAAAAGCTCCCCTATTGGCGGACAGTTTGATTGCGTATGGAACAGTGTCACAACACACGAGATGAATGAAAAACTGACACCCTGAATTATAGGTAACCTGAAATTAAGTACGGTAGGTGGGTACATTATAAATTGGTGAAATTTCTTGTAGGTCTATGGAGGTGTGTAGAAACGCTACCCCCTCGCCCCCGAAGTCGCTAACGGCTCTAACTGAAAATGCGAAAATACCCATTTAGATAAATTAAGTAGGCTACTTTCTTTTATTACCCGGTTCTATAGCCCGTCAGTGTGCAACATAATAGAATGACTTGGTACTTCCATGTTGTAAACATAGGCTATTAAGCTGTATGATTATAAGGGAATATTTATGTACATACCTAATGCCTATGATGCATTGCAGTAGGGTTGAAATACCGGAAACCATCAAAATTGTTGAGATTAAATGGCCATTGGCCGGATCTACTGCTACAATACATAATGCAGGAGCAAGAATACACTGTATAGAAATAATGCCACCAACAGTTGTTAAAAAATGCTGTAAGAAACAGATTGAAATGTTTTTTAGTTTAGCTCCTGGGAACCGGATTTTATGGGATGTGTAGCCTACTAAGGTGCAGGCCTACCTACTGTATATGCTGTATTTATTTACATCATGCCATGCCTTTATGTTTTCTAACTTTAAATTAGTATGAACTGTCATAATTATGGAAGACCTACAGTAAAGGATAATACATACTGTAGCTATGCAATATTAGACTGAAATGTTTGCCCCAATCATATACTGTATATACAGTATGGTAGCTGTATGCACACAGATGCATACAGTACTCGACCTCATAATTATGTTGCCAGGTACTCACTATAACCTGTGAGGATTCCCAGTGGTATAATACAATAGAAATTAGAAGTAACAAGTATAGGCCTAAATACAGGTAAAGTAACTTAGCTTATGCAAATTAGGAAATTTGGTTTAGTTACAAATAAAAAGATGTTCCAGTACTGTAGGCCTATGTACATTTTATATTGAATTTGTATTTTCGATAAATTTTCCACTTTTCCATTGGTTATGTAGGCATTATAGTCCGAGAGCTAGCACGAAATTTGGAGTAGGTTCTTGAGGCAAGCTGAAAACTTGTCACATGCATCTCCTATTATACCCCAATACGGGAATGCAGATCGGGCTAGTGAGCGCGGGGGCAAACTTAAGTTATAAATTTTTTTAACTTAGTTTTTCACCCCCCCCCCCCAAAATGTATTTGAGGCAATGTGAAATATTTATATGTTGCAGTGTAATGTTTAATGAATACAAAAACAAATTTGCCAGACGATTTAGTGGGGGCTTTCACATTGCCATCAGACGCGTCCAAAGTATGGAAAAAAAAATCAAAAAAATGTATTTGAGGCAGCTTGAAATTTTAATAGAGTATTATTTATAACTTAAAAATAATACTCTCAAAAAGACAGATCATTTGGGTGGGACTTTCTTCCTGCCAGACGATCTAACAAATTATGGATAAGTTTGTCGCGCTATAGGCAATAGCTGTACCTATATAATGTGAGTACATATAGGCAGCCAGCTGTCTGCGACACCGCGTGACTTACAATTTTAGAATCTTTTATAATTGGTATAGAACTGAAATATAACTGAATTTACCTATTTTCTTACTGACAAATTAATGTATTCAGAATAGCCTACTTATCACTATTGTATTTTTTACCTGTATAATAGTGTTGCTTTTTCACAATGAATGAAGGACATTTTCATTTCATGCTTTTTGGCCTAATATACATCTAATTTAATTACTGTTATAAGCATTGGCGCAAATAGGGGGGTTCGGGGGGGGGGGTGGGGTGCTCTAACCCCCCAGGGGCACCCGTAGCCCCCCAGGATTGCTGGAGACAAAGACGTTATGGAGGCGAAATCCACAATAACGAAAGGGAAATTAATTATTTTTATCCTTATTTTACATTATGAAAAAAATCAACAAATTGACCAAGTAACTTACTTTCACAAAAATTATGTTACTGAAAATGCTTTAAACCCCAATACTTTCGACCGATTTTTTCAAAAATTTTCCCATCCACTCAGTGGTAAGTTTATTCGTTGGGAAATACTCAACTGTGCTGCTTGCAAAATGCGAAAAATCTCACTAATTTGGGCCTATTTATTATTCTTTCTCCGGGGGGGGGGGGGGGACCATTCAGAACAGGTTCGGCAATTTGGCCGCCATGCATGTAGAATGTGTCAGAACTTTTAAAAAGAAATTCCGGAGATAATTTTTTTTTGTAATTATTAAATTTTCGAAAACAAAAGTAGGCTATACATTTTAGTTTTTTGTTTTTTCTCAGCTTGAATAGTTTAGTGAACAATGTATTTCATACACATTAAATAAAATTAAATAATAAAAAAAATCATATAATTTGCTAGACAGACTTCAGAAGTGAATGAGTAGCGAATCAGTGTCTTGGGGTCCTATCGCCCCCCCCCCCCCAGAATCTGACACAGATGAATTCAAAGAAGTTTTTGTTAGCTCTGATGATGGGGATTCCACAGAAGACGAATGACAATTTATTTATGACATGGAATGAATTATCAAGAAATAGTAGAATCCGGGCTGGTGTTCGATAGTAAACGATTCGCCAACAGCTGCGGTCGACATCTTCAGTGGCGCTAGCTACGGAGGGACAACCTTCGAAGCGCAGCGCCCCTGAAGATGTCGATCGCAGCTGTTGACGAAACGTTTGGAAGTTCACTTTCATATGGACTACGGCCCATCAGCTCCAATTCTACTGGTTCTTAATATGACTCCGACCGTGAAGGCGTTTGCAGTTACATTTCGTGAAATGAATTAAATTATTATTTTTTGTACTTCAAATAATTATACTACTAAACAATTTTAATACTTTAATGCATTTGATTTTGCAATTTTCAATTTTTTTTTTCATTTTTTTTTACCTTTCTACTTATTTAATAATTAATTAATTTTAATATGAAAACCCATTCCATTTCTGGATACATTTTGACTTACAATACTGTCACAAAAAACAATTTTTTGTTTGTTTTGTATGTAACGGCAAAAATATGAATCCTGTAGGCCTACAAAAGTTTTTGAAACAAAAAAAGTTCTCGTAAAAAAATATTTTTGCAGCAATGTAAAATATTCACGTAATTCAATAACTTTAGATTTATATTAAAACTGGCTAAATAACCAATTTTTTATGATAAAAAAAATAGCACAGAAATATGTCACACATTCATTTTCATACGAACTGTTTTTAGCACAAATTCATAAAATTTTATATTTTTGCAGCGAAATTCCGACTGGAACCCCCATTGTAAGTCATGTGGCCTCGCCAGAGCCAATATAAACGCAGACAGCTGCTATATGCCGATATACTCGATTTCTCACACGACATAAAAGCTATTGCCCATACCGCGACCTACCGGTATCCATAATTTGTTAGATCGTCTGGCAGGTAGAAAGTCCCACCCAAATGATCTGTCTTTTTGAGAATATTATTTTTAAGTTATAAATAATGCTCTATTAAAATTTCAAGCTGCCTCAAATACATTTTTTTGATTTTTTTTTTCCATACTTTGGACGCGTCTGATGGCAATGTGAAAGCCCCCACTAAATCGTCTGGCAAATTTGTTTTTGTATTCATTAAACATTACACTGCAACATATAAAAATTTCACATTGCCTCAAATACATTTTTTGGGGGGTGAAAAACTAAGTTAAAAAAATTTATAACTTAAGTTTGCCCCCGCGCTCACTAGCCCGATCTGCATTCCCGTATTGGGGTATAGTCTAATAGGAGATGCATGTGACAAGTTTTCAGCTTGCCTCAAGAACCTACTCCAAATTTCGTGCTAGCTCTCCTACTATTAATTAACCAACTGCTGTCGACAGCATGCTGAATTTTTAACTAACGATGCTTCTAAAAGTTTTTGAACCCATTTTGTCATTTTGTTCATTCCTTGTTTACAAAGCATTTTGAAATCTATCCTTTTAGGCTTTACTGGCGACCGAATCGTCCAAATGGGTAGTGGGGCTGATTAATATTTTAGTTAACTTGACAGGAAGGGATTGTGAAATGAATGGGACGATGTTTGCTTGATATTGTTATCTTTTTAATTATTATTTGGCTTCTGTTGCTCTGATGCATATCATTATGACCAGTGGCGAAGCCAGAATTTTTTGTTTTGGGGTTTTCATGCAATACATCAATACATAAAGTTTGCCCGTTTACGACAGGTTTTCGAATGGGTGGTGTTTCAATTGGCGCCCCCCTCCCCCCGTATTTTCGTAAAATAGTGGAATAATTGGAAAGCCTTCCTCATGGAGGCACATATCTTCTTATTAGAAGTATGATCTTAATTTCCCCACCCGCGGGATCGGGGGGCCCGGGAGCTATGAAATTGTGGAGTTTTACACATTTTGATGTATATACGTCTTGTAACCTAATCTAATAATGTTTAAGTTTTACAGCCGAAGAATAGTAGACCTACTGCAAGAAAAGGGGCCCGGGGGGATTATTTTGAAAAAGAATAGGCCCAAAATAGTGGAATTTACGCATTTTGATTGCAGTTAGGCTCATATTTTACACATGAAGAATATTACAGCTAACCAGGGGGGGGGGGGGCGGGGGCTACCGTGGGGAATGTTTTTTAAAAGATAGGCCTGAAATAGTTCGTCGGTAAAAAAAATTTGATTTTGCAGACGATAACATTATTAACAAAACTGGAAACAGGGGGACCGGGGTCTTCCCGCGGAATTTTTTGAATAAATATCTGAAAAATTTCTGTTTTGTTAAATTTTGGGGGGGGGCGACCCCGATGACCCCCCCCCCCTTGGCTACGCCACTGATGATGGCATTGATACAGCAATAGTACATATAATGCTGCAGAGTGAGTCTAGCTCATCATTCACACACTGAGATTTATTTAGACTAATTCAATCCCCCCCCCCCCTATTACACTTTATTTTATTATGTTGTTACGGTATTTTTTTTATTACATAGGCCTACATTGATCCAATTAATGGGTTTTTAATCACAAATGACGGAATATTGACCATTCGAATACACGCCCAGAAAAATTGGTGACTGTAATTCCTAAATTAAGATTCAAACGGATCGTAAGCCTTTATAGGTCTTCAAAATGAACATTCCGAATATTTCTCGATCAAAATAAAAATTGGATGTAATAAAATAATTATATTAGAGCTGTTGCCTAATATTCAGTACCTGCCGAAATTGTGTACTATATAATATATATAGAATATAGATGGCGCAATCCTCCTATCCTTCCTTATTGTGTGGTTACTGTTCTAAACTTTCGATATAAAATAAAGTGTTATTGTTTTGCTTTCCTATTTTTAAGTTAGGTATATATACAGTATATATGTATACTACAGCTGTAAGGCCGTAAGTGCTGCGCTTAATTTATTTAATTTCGTGCTGATGGTCAAAATGTTGGTTTTGAAAAGTTGTGAAGCCATTTTCGCATTATAATTGGTTCCTAAATTGGTCACAATTTACTACTCAAGTTTATAACAACGATGGACATAGCATAGGCGAAAATCCTGCACCACCATGACTGGTACGTTGCGCGTGGCAACTCGAAATTGAATTATGGTGTTGCTTAATTCATAAACCTATTTTTAAGCAAACATATTATCTGTAGGCTATACCTGAACTCCAAGCAAAAATGACAAAGGCCATACTGGCTTATCCACGACAGTATAAATGAGGCGATCGCGAGCTGCACAACACTGGCATGACCTTTCTTCTTCGGTGTTATCCATGATACTACATTTCATAACATGACACTGTTAGCCACTGATAACAGCCCATCAATAATAGCTCCATAATGAATCATTATAAACTAATCGTATTGAAAAAACTTGCCTTGGGGTAAAATATGATACCTAGCCTATTACGTATAATGTTGAAAGAATGGTGTTCTCTCGAACGCTGTAGCCTAACTATATATACCTTAGACTTTAGAGTTTAGAATAGATGTTATACCTGTCAGCCGTTAATTCGTTGATAGGTACTCCTTATAATTACCGTAGCTTAAAGTATATTATTATAACGCTGTATTGTTAATGAGACACAAATTAAAGTTTATTGCTTTCCAATTTATAGTATATTATATAGTATATATAGTATATTTATAGTATAAGGAAAGCTTTGTGACGGTGATTTCAACGGATTTACACGTTTTAAGGTCCCAGGAACCCAAAAAAGTGGTTTTTACGAAAGTCTGTCTGTCTGTCTGTCTGTCTCTCTGTCTGTCTGTCTGTCTGTCTGTCTGTTCGTCGATTTACAGGTAAACTAGTCGGTCGATTTTTATGAAATTCGGCATGTAGGTTCATAAAAATCATACCTCGGGACCATTTTTTTTATTTTCCGCTAACTCAATTTGGGGGGTTTTTATTTTCAAAAAACTTCAAAAAACGTCTAAAAAAATTATTTCCCAAAAACGGCTCCAACTATTTCTTTTAAATTCACATATATTGTAGTTGTTGCTAATGTTGATAAAATGCGGGGGGTCGCTTGCCCCTTAATAGTTTGCTTCTGGGGGTAAAAAAATAAAAATGACTAAATTTTAAAGAAAAATGACTAAAAATTTTTTTCCTGTGACAGCACCTTTCTATCGATGATTTCGACCTTCAGGCATGTTTTAGGTGTTAAATTGAGTAACGAAACCGGACAGGTTGCCTTCCCAAAAAATTATTTGGTTTTGTGCAAAAAAATGTTTTTGAAAAAATGATAGAAAATTCACGCTCAAATGCATTGCGTGCCCTGCCACTATTGCTGTGTGGTAATGTGTTGGTCTGACCTATCTAGAATTTACCTCACCACCAGTGACGAGTGACGTCAGGTGGACAACCAACCCCCCCCCCCCCCCCTCGACCCCCCCCCCCCCCGAGATATCGGAAATTTAACCATAGGAAAATTATTTACCATGAAATTACTCATTTTCTCTATATACTAATTTTTATAAATTGGATGGAAAGCATGTTCGAGTAAACTCGGACCGGTTCTTATTATTTGTGTACATAGCCTAAAAAATTTGTATTGCTGTAGCTAATTTACAGCTACATAATAAAGTAGGTACCTGTATAGACTTTATGTGCTGTTAAGTAGACTATAGCATCAATCACGGTGGGCCTAGTATTGTATACTGTAGGTAGGTACTTAATGAGTCTAGCTATAGCCTACATGGCCAGGCGTGGATCTAGAATGAGACCAAGGAGGGGGCTAAGATTAAATACGATTTTTTTAATAGGGCTGAAATATTGGGGTTTTGCGCATTCTCAGAGCAATAAGGGTTCTATATTGAAGGTAATTACGTAATACAATCGAGCAAATTTTTGTGAAAAATAGGATTGAAATAGTGGGGTTTTACGCATTTTGAGGAACCTAATGTAGATCCGCGCCTGTACATGGCTCAGGTTGAATATCATAAAATTATGGTACCCATCGAATAATGCGGTACGTATAGTCATTGAATACATAACACTATTAACACTAGTGTTATATATTCAATGGTATAGTCATCCGCCATCATCCAAACTGGAATGACGTCACGCAGAAAGTTTTAAATGACCATAACTATGGTTCTATTTGTCCGATTTTTATTAAACTTGGTGCAGCTATTTACTTCCAATAATAGTCACTTGTCCAGCAAATCTTGGAGCGCGGAAGCGCACGACCCAAGATTTCAAATAGGAACAAAGTTGTGGTCACTTTTATTCACTCCATTATGCACTACATAAACTACATATTATACCGTTAGTATGTAGTATTATGAATAAATTAACTATGGGTAAAATTCTCAATTTATAAACAATGTTTGTATGAAATGATTTAAACTTTGCAGCAGATGGCGCCAATATTTTTTTTGTTCAGTTGCCGGTTGGTGCACCTTCCGTGCCAACCTCAGCTACACAAAAAAATTGTTTATTTTGATTTTTGAAATATCACTAATATCAGTTTATTCAGACTTTAAGCTCACTTTATCAGTAACAGTAGTAATAATTCAATTCCTTATCACATTCACGTTCATAAAAGCCGAGAAAATCCTTTTATTTGGATACAAGGCATATTACAGTTCAAATTGCACCCAAATTTGGTAAGTACGCCGTACTTTGTTAGTTATCTTAATGACTTAATGACAAATTAGCAAATAGGAATATTAAAAATCATGGTAAAGGTCTAGTTAAGTTAGGTCTCCGCGGTACAAAAAGTTGAAAGGAAGTGCATATGATAATTTATATTTTAAGCAAGGATTGATTAATATGCATGTATGTCTCTGACATGTTCCTTCCGTAAAATGTCTCATAAAAAATAAGTGTCTGTTAGTCTGTAGCTACCATTGCAAAAATTCAACCTAAAATGGGCTGAAAGTAAATAACTAGGCATCGCTAACCTTTGATTCCCACAGAAATGGGCTTCTCTTAAGCCAAATAAACAATAAATAATCAAATATTGTTACTTTATTATTCCTCCAAATAAAGTGAAGGTGGTGCCAGGCATGCACTCAGCTTCTGTAGTCCTGCTATGGCGATTGTTTTAAATCTTAACCTGGTATTAATAATGTAAGGAAGGAACAATTCCTTCAATTACAATTATTGTAACCTGTAAGTAATGAAGAAGTGAAGTGCACACTGAAGTATGGTGTGTACTGTGTAGGCCTACCTGCAATAGGTTGTAGGCCCTACTGTATGCCAATATTTGATATTTTTAGACAGATTAATTATTAACAAGCCCTTCACCCCACTTCTTGTTTCTCCTATCGCTCTTAATGAATACAATTAAGACAGTCGGCTCTGTCTTTTTTAATACTCTCCGATTATTCAATAGAATGCAACACACCATATGGTAAATAATGTGAAACCCCGCCTAAGTTTAAGAGATGTTATACTAAATATTTTTTATTTCAGTGGCTAACACTACCTATTTTTCTTCGAATTATTTAACGATGTTTTCTGCCGTTCGAGTAGCAACACAGCACTCTGCTGCTAGCTCAAGACTAATTTCTACCAGCTCCAAACAAGTTGCTGTTATTTTGTCAGGATCTGGTGTATATGATGGCAGTGAAATTCATGAAGCTTCTGCTACTTTAGTGCATTTGTCAAGGTTGAATTATCAGCCGATTTGCTTCGCTCCCGATGTACCACAAATGCATGTTATAGACCACAGCAAGGTAAATATGGTTTTAGCCTAGATGGTACGTTAATGACCTCAATAATATTATTGCCTCCTAGAATTTCATGTAAAACTAGGTTATACTAACATGTACAGTAGGGTCTATCTAAAGTTACTACTACCCAATCTCAGACCATTGTAGAGTAGAAAACTGGTTGGAGCCTGTAATATAACATTCAAATTAAAATTCTAATACGTTATAAATTGTAGTTCTTGTTTATTTATTTACTTTTCTATTTCAACAATCATTATAAATTGAGTTTACCGAAGCAGGCCAGATGGGCATTCGCATCAATTATATTTTGTTATCGTTGAGTTCATCACGTAGCCATAGGACAAGTGAGTTGTTAGTAGCCCTGTATATTGGACTCAATGAAAAAGCAGACATTTAACACAGGCGTAACCTAAATTTTAGATTTATTAATAATTCACGTAAAATGATACCTCAAATGTTGGTCCTCGAAATTAAATTTAAATAATGGAACAGGGGGCTGAAGATAAAGGCTCAAGAAACGTACTTGCGGAGTCAGCTCGCATTGCAAGAGGCAATATAAAGCCGTTGTCCGATCTGAAGGCAGCAGACGTTGCAGCTGCTATATTTCCAGGCGGGTTCGGTGCTGCTAAGAACTTGTAAGTGCCAGTGAAAGCTTCATTTTTTAAACAAGTGAAGCAGCTCACTTTGAAAATTTGTTATATTGTTAAGTAAGAATTAATTTTCCGTAGGGCTGATCAACTGCAGCAGGCGTATAGTTGTATTTATTTTGTAAGACTGCACTCTGAATTTGAGAAAAGCACATTTTGAACAACTTTTTAAAATATGTTTATTTCGCACGTACCTTTTGGTTCATCCAATTTTATAATCTTTGGCCTTTAAATTTCTGAACTAATTGAATAGCTCCCTCGTTGAATAACTTTCGAACGCTATTTTTTTTTCGAAACTAAATGTACGGCAATGATCTACAGGGAATATTCCCCACCAGCCAGTTTTTTTTGTTACATTCCGCCAGATGGCAGCTCAATCCACTCTGCAGCGTAGGTGTGGGCGTAAAAACAGCCTGACTTTGAGATTTTCACTCCTGAACATGTATGCAAATGAGGGTTAGAGTTTTATTCGATGGAGGTAGGTAGGTATTCAATTCTAAAGCGAAATTTCGCCATGTTGCAGGAGTAATTTCGCAGTAAATGGCACCAACCTTTCTATAAATCCAGAAGTCAGTCGGGTGATAAATGAACTGCGGGCTAGCAAGAGACCTCTTGGATTCATGTGCATAGCCCCCATCCTTGCAGCCAAACTCATTCCAGGTGTCCAGGTAAGATATATAGCTTTTTGAATTTTGTGCACTCTCCTGGAGGATAGCAGGTTGAGTAACTAGGCGCTGATTCTTTCCCATACTTGGTTAGTCATGTCAGCAGGTAAACATGTCGGAACTTACCCATTGGCACTTGTAATCGGTGTGGGTTGACATCGAGGAGTGAACTAGTTTGCAATTGGCATCGGAAACAATACCGATAATGTCCGAAAACCGATGGGGTCGAGGGCAAGGCAAGTAGGCCGATGTCCATAAAAAGCCCTTCAATAGTAATAACTAGATGCTAAATGGCACCATACGCTCCTCTTGAGAATTAGAGCGTGGATTTGGCCTGGTGCACACGGACGATTCGGCACGCGGGAAGTTCTTTGTAATTATAGCAGATGGGTGGTCTGAGACTTTCTGAGTGACGTGAAGCCGACCGCACAGCGGTGCATGGTTTTCCCTTCGACACGCCCAGAACACGAGTCCAGATGAAAAATCTCTGTGGTTTTCGAACTGCCCATTGGCTACAATGGCAAGAAATCGTCCGTGGTAGGTCCTGGCCTTTACCCAAACGGGAGTTTACATCTTATATTCTCTGCTATCCTTGGTATACCACATTGCCAATTTCTATTTCAATTATTTTCGTAAAAATATCGCCTGTGCAAATGGCTAAGCATGGGCAATCCATCGAATATGTTTCTCAATAAGAGTTCAAACACAGTCGAAGTCATCCATTGTAGTAGGTCTAAAGTTTCGTTTGTTCCACTTGTTTGCATTGAAATAGTTCAGAAACCATACGTGGCGGGAATTGACTTTATTAGCTTAGTAGTGGACATTGGAGAGCTGTAGTAACTTATCATATTACTTTTACCGCTTACAAAGATGTGCAAGTGAGCAGTGCAACTAAATCTGCTAAGTACAAGACTTCGTAGAAGACTGCATTGAGTAACTCTTGTGTCATTAATTTTGTTGCAATACTTAAAGAACTTAATTTCTTTCGTTATAGATAACACTTGGCCAGGCTTCAGGGAGTGAATGGCCACATGCCGATGCGGTTCAAGCCGCTAAAACGCTAGGAGCTAATGTTGAATTGCGGAATGTCGACCAAGTAACCGTAGATAAAAATAATTTAGTAGTTAGCACTCCAGCATTTATGTTTGATGGGAATTTCTATCAAATATTCAGTGGTATTGGTCTGTTAATTGAAAATATCGATAAGCTCATAAAAATTCAAAGTTGATTATATTTTCAGGCACCGTAAATATATTTGAGATTTGAAAATGCTGATTGTCCTATTTAAATTATCTACTAAGCCAAAATTTATGAGATTTTGAGAAGTATCGCGAGTATTAATTAATGTCTTGCTCAATGATCCCTGTTTTATCAAAAGTGTTCTTTCAAGACCTCCTGAAATATCGCTACTTCGGAAGAAGGACACAACTATAAATCTGTCAATTTACAGAAATTGAATAGATACTTAACTTATCTACATAATAGTCCCCTTAAAACAAAAATCTCATCTTTTTTAATTACAAATGACGGAATTATTGACCAGTGGAATACAGGCCTAAGGTATGTCCTATTTGCCAATATTATGGTTATGGAACATGAAATGAATTAGTTACAATTACGTCTCATACCATGTATCAAACTTCTTCTTTTAAGGGATGTGACATTGACAAATCCATGATCGGTATTTCATTCATTATATTTTGTACTCCTGAGTCTCTTATTTTGCTTTTCCTAAATTCATAAAAATAGATTCAATTTTTTAGAGTATAGTGATGGCACCAGCTAATACTGGTAATGATAAAAGTAATAGTACAGTTGTAATTAAAACAGGTCAGACAAATCAGAAAAGTCAGAAAAAAAGGCATACGTTCGAATGATAATCCTTGTGATCGTATATTAATAATTGTAGTAATAAAATTTACTGCTCCTAAAATTGATACTTTTTTTGGCTCACATGAATTTTCCAACGCTGGTTTTATTTTCGAAAAAGGTTGCATTAAACTTATATTATTTTTTACAACTAAGGAGCCAGGTACCTTACGAATAGATGACGAAATCATACTTAGAAATGTAATGAATATAAATATGAAGACAATAATGCAAAATCACTGTTCCCATGTTTTTAATGGCAAAGTTTCTTGGGCTTCTTCTTTTTAGGAGATGTTTTATGTTTTCGTCTAGGCTGTTTTGAACTATTCGTTATCATTTCATCGTTTGTATCTAATGAACCATCTTCGACTGTAACATTTTCTTCTCTTAATTTAAGAGCCAACTTGGTTTCTTCTTTGTACCTTTTCTTTTTAACTTCTTCAAAGGTGCTATAATTATTTGGCTTTCTGACTGGCATCTTTTCACCTTGCAACTGAAAGTAAAAAAAAAATAGTTCTTAAAAGGAATTCGTTATTTTTAGCTGTGAAAAAGGCCCATAAGTAGAGATTAGGGCAGTCGTATGAGCGTTAATTCCCTAGGTCAACCTAATACAAATGAAGAAGGAATGCGGATTTAAAGCTTGCAAATAATTTTTGTTCAAAAATAATATTTTTGTACGATTCAAGAACTAAAAACTTGGGTAAAACTAATGGGACGAATCAGTAGAATCCTGGATGATAGGCCGTGGCCTTTTTGAAAGCGTACTTTCAAATGTTTCGTCAACATCTTCAGTGGAACTGCGTAGACTTCTAAGCTTGTATCTCGGTGGCTCAACAGCAACATCAGTTATTGCTGAAATGTTTGGAAGTACCCTTTCAGAACGGCCACGGCCCATCATCCCGGATTCTACTGATTCGTCACGTAACTCCGGCCGTGAAAGCCTTTGTAATTATATCAAAACACAAGTTTATTTACATCATGTCATTCATGTGTATATTATAATACTATATAAGCAACCAATTCTATATGGCATAGAAAAAGGCGGCTTCGTGCCGTGAATGGTCACCTAGGGCGGCTCGTAAAATAATATAACTGCAAAAATGTATACGTCAGAGAGTGAGGTGAATGAATACTTGTATTATATTTTACTTTTTTAATTCAGTGATCATGCAAAGTTCTATCGTAATGAGAACCGTGAAATGTTCCTCAATCGGAAAACAGCTGAATAGATAGATGGTCATCTTATCGAACAGAAAAGATAGAAAACTGTCTTTATTTTTCATATGGGCAAATTGTGGGCCTTTTGGCCCACTTTTACAATTAACCCACACGTAATACGTATCCATTTTATTTTCTCTCGCATGATTGGGCCGACCGGGAATAATTTATCTCATCACTTAGAAACAGTACACACGAACGATTCGACATGCGTGAGTTTCCCGCGTCTTTTTTTCATTGCAGAGAATGGGCTAGGTGAATGGTTGGTGAAAACCACAGAGTGTACATCAGAAGATTTCTATGAGCAGGCGTGTCGAGGAGAAAACCGCGCATTTTCGTACAATCGGCTACTCATCTGCTGCACGCCAGCCTAAAAATTTCTTCCAACTACCCATTTCCTACAATGAAAAAATACGTTGGCAGCTCACACACGGGCCTTAATAATTGTACACCAAACCAACAACTACTTTTTCAAAGGCTGTCTTGTAGTCAAGCTGTTTGCGAATAAAAGGATATGAAAGTTAGGTATTGGCCAACCCTTACCCTGGGTACGCCTAAAACCAGTCAATTTTTATTTAATTTACTGAAGCTATTAAAGTGGTCTATTCATGTTGGAGAGGACTATTTCATACATAGGCTACTTACTAAATGTCATTGGGTGTTTTTAAATTTTGGCATTAATTTTACATAGCGTGAAATTTCAGTCCCCAGTAACGTTTATAAAATACAATTACGACTCTAAAATTATAAATCTATCATATTATGATGTATAAAATAGTTTTCTATACTTAAACATGCAACTTTAATAAAATTTATAAATTAATAATAAAATAACAATTGCCAGATTTTAGAGTGCCTACTTTCTAAAATAATATCTTAAATGAAAATTATGAATAAAAATACATACATTGAGTTCCATCAATTTTTCTTCTATTTCATCACAAAGCATTTGATGTTGAATTCGGAGCGACTGGGGCGTGAGTGACTCATTTTCTTGGACATTAGCGCCATCACACATAAGTTGTATCAAGATCTTTGAAATATTTTTTGCATCATCAAGACCGCAATGTTTTCTACCTTCAAAATGCATTCCTAAATACTCTAGCATAGATGTCAAATTTGGTTTTCGAAATGAATAGTAATTTTCAAAAGTCTTCCGAACGTTGACCCACTTGTTTGCCCATTCAGGATAAGGTATATTTGATATCAGACACTGAACATATAGGAAACGGCAGGTGTCCCAAGATCCATCCGTAACTACAGCAAAATTGTATTTGGAGCCTAGTTGGTGTTTTTCGAGCCAGCTTAAAAATTCACTGAACACCGCCGAAAATGGGTCGGCTTTATCAACATCTTCCTGTGTGATTCCAGTCAGTTCTTTGCAAAAGTCAGATAATATCGGTTTCATCGTCGGGCGGCTAAATCTTCGAAAAGTATCTTCAACTTGCAACGTTTTGCTGTTGACGAGCACCGCAGGAAATTCAATTATTTCGTGCCTACAATAATTGGAAACAATATGTAAGTTATGAATGTGACTTCTGTGACGTAGGGAGTGAACATTATGTAGGCCTACCAAGAGTAATAATGAATTTACTTCACGAATAAACTTTAAGCAGGTGCGTCGCCTAGAAGGGCAGCTAAGATTATATTCAAATAACACCACTGACCGCAGATTTATGAAACATAACGTTAAAAACTGTTTTTCGATCAAGTAAAAACGTACAACAGTATATAATAGCATCCTTTCCTTTGCAGAGATTAATGTTAGGGGTTGAAACTTGGCTAGTGCGCTACCCCGCGCGTTGCTTGATTTATTTTGTTTGAGGGAACCAAACTAAAAATGCACCAATCCTAAAATCTTTCTCAACGGTCACAGCAGATTTAAGGACGAAAGCAATGTAGCCCGTATTTGTACATAATTTTTATTGTTTGCAGTATGCTTTGCAGTTTAGGCACATTTTCAAGAAAAATGTCTGAAAGATGCGAGCGGCAAGTCATTAAGGGGGGGGGGGGGCTTTTTGTACTAATTGGACCCCACTGAGAACGAATTAGCCTAATTGTTAAATGGCTAGCTCCTCGCATTCAATTTTTTTGGGCCAGACTAATAGGTTTGTTAGATATGGAAAATTCGTCTTTTAACCCCCACCCAGGCTCTGGTTCATCCAGTAAGACAAGTCACATTATAATGGGGACCGGGGCAAAATTGCTAGTGGGAAAATAATGGACTGGGGTTGAAAGAATTTGACTTTCCACGAGTCCAAAATGCAATATTTCCATCTTATGAGCCGATTCAGCTTGATTCTCTGAATAAGTGAATAGACTCAATACAATGAATTCAGCAGTAGGCTGCCAGCATGTAAGGAAAGAAAATTAGATTCGGACTAGTAAAAGACTTTCTACGACAGGAAGAAACAGTTTTTAAATAAAACTGTTCGCACATAAAAACTTACTTGTGATTGGGTGAGTTCTCGGCTTCGCAAGTTGCTTCAAAATCCATTACAACATAAAACGGCAACAATTCTTTATGTATATAAAGTTTTGCACTTGCTAATTTAACTTTCCGATAAAAATGTTTCAGCCTTTTGCGTTGAATGTCTAAATTGCCTTCAGTATTCAAGTTATACTTCAGCAGTTTTGATCTTAACTTCTTTTCGTCCATTCTATTAATTTCTCCATTAATTTTAGCTAGTCGGCTATAAATAAGGCGGATAAGCTCTGGATTAATTTCTGGCTCGCCGCCTTCCGTAATGTTATCAATCTGGAATTGAAATAATATGTTTTACTAATTCGCTAAAACAAAATAGCTACTTACAATTAATGGGGCAGCTATGTTTTCGTAATTATTAAACCTGCACCGTCCCTGCTGGTAAAACTACCCACGGAGGCAAAAAAAAGTCGCAATGTGGAGCACATGGCTGGTAAAGAACACTGATTTGTAGGTCCACACGTTTAGGGGTCCCAGGAACCAAAAGAGGTTTTTCAAAAAAATCAGGCCTCGGGACCATTTTTATTTCCGGCTAACTCAACTTTGAGGGGTATCACCCTCAAATAACCTCCAAAAAACCGCTAAAAATGTATTAGCAAAAACGGCTCCAACGATTTACTATAAATTAACATAATATGTATATTGTAGTCGTTATAAATAAAACGCAATAGGTCGCCTGTCTCTTGATAGTTTGGTTCTGAGGGCAAAAAACTAATGGACAATTTTCAAGAAAAATGACTAAAAAATAATTGTTATTCGGAACCTTTCTATCGATGCTTTCTAACTTCTGGTATATTTTAGATGCTAAATAGAGGAACAAAACAGGTTGCTTTCCCAAAAGGAAGTTTCGGTTTTGTTTTGAATCAAAAATTATGCATAATTCATACCCCAAAAACATTGCACTCCCTGTAAGTATTACTGAGTTGAAATGCATAGGTACGCTCGTTCTAGACTATGCAATCGTCTCATGTATCAATTCAGTGCTTTGGGATAGGGAATATCGGGACAACCGAAATTTAACCATAGGAAAATTATTTACAAAGGATTTACTCACATTGTAAATAAATAAATAAATATTGACATTTTGTTCTATTACTAAGCCAACCTAGCCAAACTCAACTAGGAAAGCCCGGGGCCACCTGCATGCCATGCCTGCATGCCCTCCGAAGCTTGGTCAGAAAATTAAGAAAGTGTGGGACTCGAGCCAAAAACCTTTCGGGTGAAAGTCGGAGCCTATCTCGCTACCTATACTAATTAATAAATAGGCAATCATGTTCGAATAAACTCGAGCCGGTTCTTTGTAACAGTTTACTCAAGATCACGACTAGAAATATTAAATAAATACATACCTAAACCGAACTATGCTGGACCTAGTTATGTTAAACCTTCGAGGCGAACGAACCTACGGTGTCTGTGACTAGTCCGCGGGGGCCGAGGACTATCATTGGCCTTACACCTTAGTATACATTTCATCAGAAACCGAACTCAACATTGAAGGGTCCTGCGAGTTCATGATTATCGTTTACATTAAATATTTAAATACAGATAGGTATTTTATTTGTAATACAAATTTAATAAAACGCTATCGATACTCGTACATACAGAGGCCTGTGTGTTGTGTGCTACTTACCGCCAAGCCGTAGCCATGCGCCAAATCACTGTTTTCAACCATTTTTCATGTAAGCAATATAAATAAAAATATAAATATTTTTGAAAAAAATATCGGTTATTTGCCTAATAAAGAATTATCCTAATAACGGGCATAATAAATACAAGATTATATAATAACATTAATAACAACAAAACAACAGCTGAGCTGAATCAGCTGATCAGTGATCGCCACCGGCCATACACCTAGACCGGCTAGACCATTCCACAACACGTGACCTAGCAGAAGCTGCCACTTTGGCTGGATATCATCGGCGGACATTACCCCATGTATTTCCATAAGGGGTTTTTGAATTATCTTCATTTTCGTGCTTTTGATTAAATTTTGAAACGAATTTGGACTTAGGTTTGAAGGGAAGTGAATAAGCGGTAAACGTAAAGCCAAAATACAGCAAAATATTTCACATTATCGGCTTTGAACCCATGAAATGGGACGGAAAACCGGGAGAGTGGCAGAACGTAATGGCCCTTGATACCTATACATACCTCATTCACAGTTGCAGCTTTTACACAGCGAAGGAATTTCAAGTCAGGAAAGGTTTAGAGGCCTTTAAGCGGTTTTGCTTGTAAAGATACTACCGGCATCGTCTCATAGGGCCTATCCATTTTTTTTTATTGCTTTCAATCTGGATTTGTACAATCCTCTAATGCACTAGGTTTGCCTTGAAAAGTGGCAAAAGGCTTACTTGAATTAGTAATTGATACGTACACTCATACTATAGACATAATAAGCCACCGAACCTTGAATAACCGTATCCGTAGCCCTATTCATAAATGTGATGTGGTAATGGTCTCACGGATACGGCTATGCTCTGTTCGGTGGCTTACGATATCAACATGGTGTATGTGCGTATCAATTACTTATTCAAGTAAGCCTTTTGTCACTTTTCAAAGCAAACCTAGTACATTAGAGGATTATACTAACCCAGATTGGAAGTAATAAAAAATGGGATAAGAGACGATGTCGGTAGGATCCTTGCAAGCAAAACCGCTTAAAGGCCACTAAACCTTTCATGGCTTGAAATTCCTTCGTTGTGTAAAAGCTGCAGCCGTGAATTAGGTATGAATAGGTGTCAAGGGCCGTTACTTTCGGCTACTCTCCCGGTTCTCCGCCCAATTTCATGAGATCAAAGCCGATAATCTGAAATTTTTTGATGTATTTTGCCTTTATGTTTACTGCTTATTCACTTCCGTACGAACTTCAGTCCATATTCGTTCCAAAATTTAATTTACAGAACGAAAATGAAGATAAGTGTTCAAAATTGAATAAAACATGTTTAAACTGGGTGCTGATAAGACCATGAAGGAATCAGTCTACAGTCGAGATCCAGCACTGTAACTGCACCATTATTGAATTCCCTTATTTCCTAAACTATCTATTCTATTTATTATTATTATTATTATTATTAATTTAATTTACATACGTGATTCCCCACTGGTGCACCCATACCCGGTCTCAAGAAAGAAGAGAAGTGCCCTTCAGTACTTCCAGCAGACTTCTCTTCTGGGTACACCTGGGAAAGTCCAGCCATTTATTCTTATAATATAAATAAACAGTCCACTGAAATCCTAACAATAAGTCAAAAACCCCTAAGGAAATGCATGGTGTAATGGCCACCAACTACGCCTTTGGACATCCGACCAATTGGAGTGAACCAGAAGTGAGGTCATTTTTTTTTATATAAATTGGGGTACAGGTGTTACCTGTGTGCACTTAAGCCTATTGGCCTATTGTGCCCCCTACAACAAAGTATCTACATCACTTTCTCGAGGCCTATATCTCCCTCACGAGAGCCAGGATCTTGAGGGGATTCAGAAGTGGTAGGTCTTTTACATGTAACTGCAAGCTTTCCGAGCATGCTGCTCTTCTTCGTGCGATTGCGATTGCATCGCATCGCATCGCAGGTCCTCCGCACCTTCATTGCAGAATCTGCAAGACTATAGTTGTCTCCCTAAGAGACTCCAGATATTTAACCCCAGGACCAAAGACGCCAAGGCCTGTTCTTGGTTTGGTACTTCCTAGCCTAGAGCCATCAGTATACCACTTGATTGTGTGACTATTGAGAATTCCTGCTGATTCGCAGCATTCTTTCATTGTCCCTAATATAGTTTCGAATTCCCTCCTAAAACAGTATTTTGGATGGATTCTATCGCTTGGCATATCCAGGCAGTGGTCAGACGTAGTCAGAGAGGCTGAGTCTCTCTTAATTGCCCTTCCACTCCTAGTAATGCCATTTCTGCAGAAGTTTCCACTGCAACATGGAGGGGTGGGAAGTCCAGTACTGTCTCCATTGCTGCAGTGGGACAGGATTACATAGCCCCTGTAAAGCATCATGTTAGAGAATACGGGCTTCTGAATGTAGCCATAATTTGGATTATTCAGAGAAAAATTCTCATGTGGTTTGATTTTGCCATGTCCATGAAGCCATGACCAATGATATGGTTACAGCAGGAAAAGACAGGCTGTTAGCCACCTGATACTGGCTCTCTTGATTTCGGCTATTATCTTAGGTTCTCGGTATATCGCGTAGAGCTCGTTATTTCTGCCACTCTCTCTGTCCCTCTCTCCTTAGTGATGAGGCTCGGGGAGAAAGAACCATTCGTGAAGTTAGCGAGTCTTCTCCTTTATATGCCTCTTCTAGCGGAGATTGGCGATCATCAAGACAATTTTCATCTTAGAAACTGCTGCCCTGAAAAGGGAAGTCATGCTCTTTGCAAATCACTGCCGCACGTTTTTCAACCAGGCTGTTCTTCAGTCCTTCTATCTTACCTTGGACTATTACATACAGAAGGCGATACTTTTCGCACCTCATGATATGGCCCCAGTATGTTCGTTTCCTTCCATTTCAGCAGCCACTCAGCTTCTGCATCCATTCTCCTCAGGATCTTGGCATTAGGGACTAGATCTGTCCAATCGGCTATATGTGCAGCATTCGTCTGTAAATCCACATTTCAAATGGACTAATTCTGTTCTCCATGGCTTGGGTCTACGTCCATCCCTCCATACGTTATGGAACCATTCGCAATCGAAAGTCCAACTGCAGATTCCGACATCGAAGATAACGAGTAGGAGACTGTAATGGTTCGGGCACGTAAAGCGAATGGATAGCAGCGGGGAAGTGGCTGGAGGCAGAAATAGAGGGAACACGAAGAAAAGGACAACCAAAGAAGAAATTCAGAAACCAGCATGAGAATGATCTCAGAATAGTGGGACTGGTGCCAGAGGAAGTGTTGAATAATCAGAAGTGGAGAGACGGGAGGTAGTGAAAGAGGCTCACAGCCGGGCAACTGGAGCTGATTATTGATTATGAATATTCTACACTCCATCTAAGCATTATATGTCTATGCAGGGCTACTTACAACAGAAAATGCTCATCCCAGGTAGGACTATTCGTGCCTTTCTTGACACAGGTCTGATTCTTCTGCGGAGGCTCGTCCATCTCTACGACCCAGTAGGGGTCCTGACAACCGTCGATAAGGCCGCGCGCCTGCACTACCTTTACCAGCAGACGACGATCCGCCAGTTTCATCATTTTCACTTCGTTGGCCGTCGGATAGGCGCGACTTCTTGCCGTCATTTCTTCAGCCTGGAAAATTAAAAAAAAAACAACAGTTAACTTAATTGATTAAGTTCCAAACTTGTTTGTAAAAAACTATAAATGTATGTCGAACAGTAAAATAAGCAGAAACTGCGAAAGTATGACTTACAAATGACACTGAAGCCATTATTTCTTACGTTGACTGAGGCACCGTACCTAAGAGCCTGCCAAAGGGGGCGCCTACTTTATTTTAATTGTGCAATAGTTTTCCACCAATTACATTCTACAAAAAATTACAATTGAACAGTTAAGTAAAATATAACACAAAAGAACTTATAACTATATTATTTATTATATACATATATATAAATATATAAAGTTAAAATAAAACAAATATACACAATTATTGAAGGTGATCCCACAGTTCATTTAATAAATAATTATGGAGATTGTCACAGGGAATTTTATTGTCTTCAGACGGATTTTTAATTAAAGGCTAATTGCAATTTGCCTCAAGTTTGAAATGTTTAAAGAATTATTATTTTTTTCTTTAATTATGAAAACCTTGGGAAAATTTTCCAACTGACAATACAAGACACTTCTTGGAAAATGGGGGTGCCGCCAAACTCCTTGTACATTTCATAACAATGCCATACCCAGGAAAAATGAAAACTTTAAAAAAAAAAATGCCGAAAAATGCTGTTTACCTTACCTGATCTAGGACCACAGACCACAAGTGACAAGACCCCAACACAACTCCAAAAATCATATTCCAAATCTACTCAAACATCTACTCAGCCGGCGGGCGGCCATTGTGATTTGCTCGTTATTTCATATTTGTCTGCCTCTGCGCCACATGGGCGCAAAATCGAACAAGATAATAAACATGCATATTATAGAACAAAGAAATGCCACGTGTGAGAGGTCTTTCTCTGATTGAAAATTAATAAAAAAAACTACTTATTTACGAACCACAATGTCTCAAAAGAGGTTGAACTCTTTTGTTCAAGCGAATAAGGCGACCACTTAAAGCCTTAAAACCCCACGATTTTATAGGAAGTCAATATTTTGGGCCGAATTAATTAAAAAGTAATAACATAATAAAGTGCTCATCTGAAAAATCTAAACATTTTTGGCAAGATGCGTAAAACCCCGTATTTCAGGTCTATTTAACAAACACCTTCTCCCGGGGGAGACCCCTGGACCCCCTCGTTTGGAATTAGCCTATGTTCATCGCCTGTAAACATCGAAACGTTACTCCTATCAAAATGCATGAAACCCCACCATTTCATGCTCATCATTCAAGAATTTGCTCGTAATTGGATTCATTGCCTTGAAAATCTAAGCGTTAACCTATCAAAATGCCTAAAACCCCACTGTTTCAGACCGATTAAAAAAAAAGAAAAAAAAAAAATCATCCGGGGGAGACCCCCGATCCCCCTTGTATGTAGTTATATTCATCGTCCGTACAATTGAAACATTAGTTCTATCAAAATGCGTAAAACCCTTACCATTTCAGCCCTATTTTTAAAAAAATTCACCCGGGGGAGACCCCCGGCCCCCCCTTGCTCGTAATTATATTATATTGTCTGTAAAATCATCAAAGCGTAACAACTTAATAAAGTCGTTATCTACAAAATCTAAACATTTTTGGCAAGATGCGGGAAACCCCGTATTTCAGTTATTTTACAAAAATCTTCACCCGGGGGAGACCCCCAGACTCCCTCGTTCCTATTTAGCCTATATACATCGCCTGTAAAAATCGAAACATTACTCCTATGAAATTGCGTAAAACCCCATCATTTCAGGCTTATTTTTCAAAAATTTTGACCCGGGCCCCCCTTGCTTGTATTTATATTCATTACGACCCTTGGGGGCCCCCGTTCACGTCTCCCGAACCCCCGGGCCCCTGTGCGACGGACAGTAATGTCATTAATTTAAATGCTGCGAAAGTCCTTGAGAACGGGGTTCCCCTTATTCTACACTATCATGAAAATGGGGGGGGGGGGCGAATTAAACACCGCCACCCTCGAAAAACTATTGTTACGCCACTGGAAGAAAAATAATTCACACAGATTTTTCAGCCCCACTACAAGCTAAGCATAGAAGTTGTCAGATAAAATTAGCAAAACAAATGACATTTTTTTTAGTTACCATATTAAAAAATTTAATATAAATTATGTATTATATGTATATATGTATATTAATATGCATATATATTAGCCGATTAGTTGCTTGCGTGATATGTCGTGAATTTTGAACGTCAGTGGCGTGATATTTCATATGACACGTCCGGCAACACTGTAATCCAATATGGCGTGGCGACGGTGGCGTTGAGGCCGTTGTCCGTTGAGGCCATAGACAACAGATAACTAGACTCGTCACCGGGATAGGGATTCAGTTCGCGATAGCAGCGCCACGCCGCGCAGCGGAAATTTTTTCTCCGTCCACTTTCCTTGAACAACAGAGCTCAAGTTAAATTCTTTTGTAAATATTTAAATGTCAAATTAAATATTCATGGGAATAAAATGTATTTTAAAAATTGTAATGATTTTTTTTTACAAATTCTGAAACTATCACTAAAATCTCAATTTGAAACATATTTTCAAAAAGATAGTCCAAAATCAAGGACTGAAGGACGCACTCCATCCAGTCCAGCCCCCAGCCTACCAGCCATTACTGACATTGTTTTGTTTACATTTTCAACTGGGCACTATTATATTTTAGATTTGAGTTTTAGTAGAAAAATGCCGAAAGCTAGCAAAAGAAGAGTCCGATATTGCTCGGTTGTGGGCTGTTTCAATTCAATTAATATGCCAGTCAAAAGGGTGATAAATCCTAGGGAGAAGGAATAGGTAGTAGTGGGACGACCACGGATGCAATGGCTACAAGGCATCGGGGTTAGGGTCATTCGGGGTAGCTGTGGCTTGCCTAGTAGACCAAGGTCGTTCATGGGTTTCAGTTTTGACTTGGTAAAGTCATTCATACGACTATGTACATTTTGTCCATGTTGAGCATGGCTCATTCTCTCATCGTGTCCATTATCCCTCGTATAGTAGAAAGCATAAGTTGACATCGAAGACGTTTAACGGATTGCTAATGGAAAAAAAAATCAATTTTGGTCGTTGGTATTAGGCATTCGACATAGGACGAATGAGTTACCTACTAATAATAATCTAGAGTAATAAACAATGTGCTACGTACACGTACGGGCTATGAAAAAGTTTTTTAGGACATTACGGGCTCTAGACTGTAGCGCCAAAGAGTAAAAATAAACTACCGTATTAATGGGAATGTTCAGTACAGTATAAAAGTATATGAATAAAATTGAAATGTGGAAATTTAACGATTGAACTGCAATTGACTAACGCTGCCTACTGTATTACCGATACTTATCATACGTAAGCTTATTAGACTTTACACTGCCAATGGCACATTACATAATATAAGCGTTGAAATACAGTCAACTTTCATTATAATGGAATTTAAAAAAAATTGGAAGAATTGGAATATGGCAACTAAAATGTTACAGACCAAAATTTGAATTTAAGCGGGAACGCTGCAAGCGCCGCGGTGCGGAAAAAATAATCTCCGTCCACTTAGCAGAAGACGGTTCTTAGTGGAAGAAGGGCAAAATTCCATTTTATACAGCGTTGACAGCCCCCTGGTTGAGGCCTGAGGGGTTTGTTGAGGGCTTGGGCTTGAGGCGTTCAAACTTCAAAGTGCAAACTGCAAAATGCAAACGGCGCAACTGGCGCAAGTTCAGTTAATAGTTTTAAATTAATAATGTATTCAAAATCCATTACTTACGCTTGGGAAGGAATGGTTTTATGTGCAACCATGGCTTTGGGGGACTACGAACCAAGACAGTGAAGAGATGAGAATGATGAGATGATAGTCTCAATTGAAGGCAATGGACCGCACCGGCGTGGCGGCATTACCGGCTTACCAGTTACTGCACAGTGCGCTACAACTTCTTGCCAATAAATACTAAATAGAATACAACCACCAACAGGAATCAACAAGTGAGTCAAAATTTATTACAAGTCACAGTTCTGATTAAATTTAGCGTTTCTCATTTTTCTTCTTCAGCAAGTCTGTATTAAAACTAGCATTATGCCGTTGCTTTACATATAATAGCCTTGTGAGTTGTGATACGGTAACTGTTATAGCGTTATAGAATTACATAAAAGAAAAAATTGGGTAGACTATAACCTAACCTTTTTCATTGTTGGGTGTTTTAAGATTATTTTTCAACTTAATTTGGATTTTTTTTTTTAAAGGGGTATATTTTTATAGGCTATTTGGCTATGTAGATAGTGAGGTTTTTTAAACCTTGTGTTGAATTAATCAACTTAACCCCTAAACGCTCATAGAGATTTAAAAAGAACTTTTTATGGACCCAGGCCTACTTATAGTGGCCCATGGGTCCCTTTTCCAATGCCAACCAATTTTTGGCCATTGGCAAACTGGTATACGTTCTCGATGGCAACCTACACCGGCTACAAGCGATAACGGACAAACTGAGAGCTGAAACAAACAAGCAACCTTATGTAATGTTTTCGCAGCTCGAAAAACCGCCTTTAATGAATAGACTCTATGGTATAGTTTAACCCACTACTTGCTCGTCACGTGCTCACTACACCCTTCGTTTTGTTACAGAGCTTTGCATAATTGCATTGGCGTTAACGGAGCAGCTGTGCCTGCACTCTCCAGTCGTCGATGACGCAGGGAGCTCGTGACGTCGCTGGTGATATTCCTCATGTTGGACGAAGTGACTAGAGAGGTGAGTGATACTATGTTTTAATTACTAAGCCGGATTCTAAAGCCGGTAAAAAACTACATTTTGTTTTACATACTGTTCTTTCCCCTATAAAGTTCGTTATGAATTGTCGTATCTGTCTAATCATATTCCCTGTGACGTAACTTATCAAGCAGCCTAACCACGAACGTAGCCTTCAACGTTTAAACGCACAATACCTAATTGTATTGGTAAATAAACATTATTAAACAATAAAAAATATGAATACATCAGAATTTATTGTTAAAAATTAAAATTAAATTCAAAGCTTCCCGCTAATAGGGTACACCTGTGGGAGTGCGCTCAGTACCACAGAATGCCATTACGTAACAATTAAATTATCATTCCAAATGGCGTATTTATGTTTCAGTTTTGAGAGTAGTTGAGACGTAATATAATGTTTGTAAATATATGCAATTATAGTGTCTGATTTCAACACTGATAACAGTTTTAGCCTACATGCTAGGATCTTATGTACTGTATTCTTTATTAAAATTAAAACCGAAATATGCTCTTATATACCCATTTAATATCGTCAAAAATTAAATAATACAGGGTACATACATGCATGCAATTGATTGGTGGCATAAATTTATTAACTCAGCAAGTTATTAAAAATTTGGCTCACCTAAGTTCTAGAAGACTACTTCGTGCATCATATAATCGGGTATTTTTACTTTTCGGCTTTGTAGTTCTTCCACAAATCCCAGAATACGCGTAATTTTAGTCCGTTCTGGTATTTATGAAAGAACTAAGGCACCAAAAATTTAATAAACTAGTTTCGTTGTAATCTTGTATTGCTTTTTTGTATTATGTTTTTTTTTTTTTTGCATTTTAACAGCTCCAGTAGGGTTAGTTGTGTTATATAAGCGTCTTCCATCACGTTCTTTCTATGGTTAGGGTTTCTCCCGTTGGTAGAATTCGACCCCAAATCAGGACAAATAGGCTCGATGCTATGGAATTTTATTTTGCCTGGCTTAGATCTACAAAAGATTTGGTGCAGTGGTCAGCATGTCAGTCCGGCAAGGTGGGGACTCTGGTTTAAATCTCGTTTCCGTCCATTTTTCCTGTATATATCCTCTTCCAGTCCCTTGTTTGCGCTTGGCTGTTACCCATTCTCGTGACTTACCCTAACCAATAGAAGATAAATAATTGTTACCAATGCCTTTTATTTTATTCAGGTGGGCAAGATGAAGCGGAAACGCCGCTAATGTTCCAGCAGCGCTTGAAGAAAATGAACGCCGTGGCGGCAGCTCCAAGCGGCCTTCGTACCAGCGAGAACTGTTTCATTTAAGGTAGGATCTATCGATACTGTAAATTTGCAGTCTACAGCCACGATGGAGGCCAGATTGTACGATGTGTTGGTCTTTGTATGGACTTCGTTGTGCGTCGACTATTGTTAATTAAGATGTAAATGTCTCTAGGGATAGTAGTAAACCTGATGACGTAGCCCTGTCACTGTTTCATTAGGTTAAAGCTGAATCTTCTGAGTCTTGCTCGACGGAAGTGACCCCCCCCCCCCCCCAAGCAATGTTGTTGTTTTTCGCGAGCTTCGTAAAGTCTTTGTACTAAGTTATTCATTGCCGCGTTTATTCCGCGCAGTTTCCTAAATCCGAATTGATTTGGCGACAACAGGTTAAATTTTTCAGCAAATATTTGGATTTTCATATGTATTTTGCTTATGTTTGATAACAGAGAAATTGGGCGGTAATTGTTAATGTCCATCCAATTCCAATTTTTGTGTATAGGTATAACAATTAATTTTTTGTAGTGTGTTAAGGGCATACTTATACACGTGTATTGCTGACTTTTTTTTAAAGTATTGCTTGTTATTTTATCTTCCCCAGTACTGTAACTTTGAAAAAAATTAGAAACCATGGTAAATGAGTTTCTCATTACCTCGCAAACTCCTTGCATAGTTTTTGTAGGATCTTCGGGCCGTATTTTATCCTCCAAGCACTTTTGGCACTAAGTATTTGACTTAGACAATCGACTATGCAATTCAGTGCCACAAAACTTCTCGGGGCGTATTTTAAGAAATTGTCACTGGGTGGCACAAATTGAAATCCTTATTCTATATAGTGTACATTTCGCTTGTCTCTCCCCCCCCCTCCATAAATAAGTTCATATTAGGTCTATTATGTTAAATAATGGGTAGTATACCAAGTTCTAAATAATCACACTTTTTCCAGATTACCAAAACCATTTATATTTCAAAAAGCAAAATAATTTAAATTGTCCAAATAGGCCATAGAGCTACGAGTGTATACTTTAAATCACCAAAATAATTTAAAATAGGCTACCAGTTCCCTGAACATCAAAAGCAATGCATTTTAGTCTCTGAAAAAAATAGAATAAAATTAACGAACTAAATTTCATTTTTGAATCATTGCTATTTTTCATTCAAAATTAATACTTTAGTTTAAGCGAAAGTTAGGTTCATCAAAGAAAAAAATCCAAGGTACGACAGCAGTTACTATTTACAAAGTGAACTCTTTAGAAAACAATTTATTTATAAAAATTGTGATTTTTGTATGCTTCTTCGTAGGGCAATCTTTCCCTCCGTTCTTCTTCTTGCAGTAACAATGTACCTGCAGGTTTAGGGTCAAACCGAGCAGTTCCTACTCCATTCAACACGATATACATTCTCGAGTTTAGGACTTTTCTATTGTAATAAGCCTCTTTATTGCTTTTCGAGCTTGTATGAACGGACACGGCTTTTTCGGGGCCCGCGCTATGAGGTGTCACACATAAGTACGTCTGTACTCTGTATTATTAATTTCTGCCGGAGCAGGTAGTTTCTCAGAGGCATACAAAACGACTACATCGTCTGCAAAGATTCCACAAAAGCTTAACTTTTGATACTCCTCGAATTTGCCTTTTCTTACACTGCTTCTGTTGAAATGAATGGGGAGCTCGGGCAAGGCATATTTGACACTCTTAGGCAGCATTAAGCACGCGGCTGATGCTGCAAAGTGTATAAGTTGGTGCAAACATTGCACAGCAACTATATTTGGGTTGTCAGCTTTTAAGAGGGCAACCACAGACCGGAAATCACCGAACATTATACATTAATGGTGTCTGAACTAAACCCCACCAAATTGCTGAATGGATTTGTTTTCCTCTGACTTCTGACCGTATGATACAGCTGTACCATTTCCGTGTCAAGAAAAAATTGTTTTATATACGTTCTGTACATCATCAAAATATATCACCACAAATGCGCACTGTTTTTTTGTGCTTCTGTCCGTAGTTTCATCCATAATAACAGAAAATAAGCAACCGGCCTTTTTTAAGACTTCGTCCTGCTCAGCCGAAACATGGTCACCCACTTTCCCCAAGACTGTAATGCAATTTCTGGTAGTCGCATGACTGGTGTCGGGACCTGTGCAGTGTCGATATACAGCGTATTCGTTTACCTCAAAGTCAAACGCACAAACATCAGTATTTTTTTTTGCAGTAATCATGATCAAACGCATCAACATGATCATTACTTTTGCAGTGATTATAGCCACCTAACTCCAGATCAATGGTTTGCCCTAGCCCAAAATCGGTGTCGTCTGAACCATTGCTTGATACACTGTTCAGTTCCTGTGCCAGAAGAGAAGAAGTCACTTAAAGTTGAGGGTGGAGGGTACGTTTCCTGGTATGAGTACCGACTTAGGTCAACTGGATTTGTCGGGTAAAATTCGGCAGGAACAAGAACAGGCTTTGAAACACTAGTGGCTGCCAAGATAAGATCAGGAAGAGAAGCACATGGGACTTCTGACTCCATCCCTTCATGTTCTTGTCTTTGAGGGCCTTTCCTTCCTCCTGTCTGTTGACGTCTAGGCTCTTTATCTTGGTATGGTACCTAACATGTGAAGTTCTCTCTCGTATTATCAAGGTCTTCGTTATCATCTCCTTGCAGGTCCTTTGTGTAGAGAGCTGAACGCATATGTGTAATCCGACTTGGTAGCATCGAGATTTTTGTTATCGACGATTAATCCACGAACCGCCATGATGTGGCAGCACAGCCCCTTACTGCCACAACTGCAGCGTATTTTTTTCAATCTGTTGCTATTATTCACTACGTATGGTAGTGCCTCGTTGGAAGTTAACGACTTCACCACGTAGGTTTGCGTTACGTTTTCAAACCCAATTAACTTCCGCTCAATGTACTTACGAGCTAAATCTATTTGCCAGGCTCGAGAATAAGTAGGCCTTCGTGGTTCTGAATCTTAAGGTTTTTTAAATATTGTTAACAGCTGAAATTACATCAAATGGTTTCTTATCATGTGCAACCTATAAATTCTGATTTTAATTGATAACAACCTATCCTTTTATACGCCCTCTGGAAATCGTAAACTTTCATGCATTGGAAGTCCAATAAATCAATCATTAGTTCATCGGACCTTTGTTCTCGATTTTCCACATGCTTCTTAATTATGAGATTGCAACTTTCGCTGATGTTGTTTGTGGGTGTCAACCCTTGAAAAGCAGCAAGTTTTCCCTTGAATGATAATTTTATGGAACTTTCCAGTTTCGAATTAACAAAATATGTGAGAAAGGGCTTCTGCCATTTTTTCTTCTTTTCTGTGAACAGCTGTTGCCGTTTCTGCTCATCTTCTGCCTCCAACAATTCCACAATGTCCTTTGCATAGCACGCCTCTTCGTTTTGCTCAATACTTCAAGACCTTAACCACATTTTCACATTTCTATTTATATGATTGTTCTCATTTCCTCCCGTGTCTGCAATCGTATTGCTTATAATTATAATATAATAATAGCATAATTTGAAAATTAAAGTTCATAGTAGGCATTGTGGTTCGAAATTTGGAACACAAGAGTGTTTTGTGTGTTGATGTTGTGGTCGGGAAAATAATGAAGTATTTTGTTTATTTTTTATTACATACATAGCGTAGGTAGCGTAGAGGAAAAGCTGGGTCTGCGGAATCTCCCTACTCCTGATCGGCCAGAGCCGAAAGGGATTTTTAACTTTGAGATCAGCCCGGCTATTATAGATTTCACAAAGCTTATTAATGCTTAAATCACTCGCGAGATATTTTCTCTCTGATTTCTCCCGACAGTAATGGGACTCAATGCACTGTAGGGTTTTTATAACTGCAATGACGTTTTGTTTCTTATTTTCATACTTCGTGTGTCTCCTCCCCTCTTCTCACAAGGGAGATTATTATGAATCTTATAATTTTCCATAATTGTTCGAATGCGTCGCCTGGTTATTCTTAAAATGTTTAAGAAAGTCTTTTGGCAAACTGGCATCTTACCCTTGGTGAAAAGAAAAAATTTAGATGTTGAAGTTTTCGCCTTATTCTTGCCAGAGGTAGGCCTGCGCCGTCCAAAATCTTGCAGTTCTATATGCAAGCAATGAAGCACAGATCATGTAATGAGAGCCAAATCAATGTCAGTTTGTTTTCCTATTTACAGCTGTCGTACTCAGGGCATTTTGTAGTACACAGTCAGAATATTTCACCCCGTTATTAACTTAATTTATAATATAGCAAACCTGGAAATCCAGCCTTTACTGAACGCTTGCTTAACATCTCGAAATCGTCGGCCAACCTTCTAAACATTTCTCCCATATGCCAAAAAATAATCGACCTAATTAGCCGCGAAGGACAACCCACGACTTGCAGCACTGATCGATATGCAGTCGCTTCGCAGACATCGTAGCTGTCAGCAATCACGGCAAAAGGTTGCTGGCTGCCCAAATACGTCAGAGTTATGATGCTCTTCTTGTCTGTGGGTTTTGCCGCCCTTTCACTATACCGAGGCCCATCACTAGACAAGTTGCTTCTGACGAAGTGGACAAAATGTTCAAACGTCGTCCTCTGCATACGGAAAAGACGAAAAAACGCTTCGTCGTTCATTAGCGGTACCCATTGCTGAGAGTAATTAGGTTGCCTGATGTGGCTGACATTTGGACCGAGTCGATATAAAAGCACCAAGTCATCGACACTCGCCATCTCAGCCAAATGCCTCCTTGCCGTGTTAAAAATAGAATCTCTTGTAAAATAATTTACAATCGTAGGCTAAAGCATTTTTGTTGCATTTGAATGAGCGGGCAGAAGAAATATTGGATGTACAGTGCACTGGGTGCCAAGCTGCTCTAAGTATTAGCTAAGATGATATCAATTGACTAGGGATAACACATACTAAGTGATCAATGCACCGGCCTTCAACTTTGTATTGGTTGATTTCGCACTACATGGAATTTCCCTATCCGTAATTAGCCTGAATTATTAATTTCATCCTGCGAGCAGACAGCTCCTTAATTCAGCTCGACGAGATCGTCAATTGCGAAATCGCTGTCATCACATTCCTCTTCACTGTCTGAATTGAGGAAACTGCAGCCCGAAAATTTTCGGCCAGGCCCCCTCCAGTTTTTCCGGGGTTTTCGTTGTACCGCGACTGGTAGTTTTCAACGCAGATTTCAACGGCGAGCAACTTACTGTCTTGTGCCGTGGCGTCACTTGCACTGCTCGGCTTATATGTAGTTAAGGTAGCTGCGTGTATTTTAGCTCGACGAGATCGTCAATCGTGAAATCGCTGTCATCACATTCCTCTTCACTGTCTGATTTGAGGAAACTGCAGCCCGAAAATTTTCGGCCAGGCCCCTCTCTAGTTTTACCGGGGTTTTCGTTGTACCGCGACTGGTAGTTGCAGATTTCAGTGGCAAGCAACTGGCTGTCGTGTGCTCTGGCGTCACTTGCCCAGCTCGGCTTATAGTTAAGGTAGCTGCGTGTATTGTTTGCGTGTATTTATCATTTGAAAAAACTGAAAAAAAACATATACCGATATACAGTAAATTTTAAAAGACAGTATAATATTTACAGTGGCTCACACATTACACCGAACGTCCCCTGTACTACTGTACAGTACTCTACTGTACTGTACTACTACTACTATCATCAGATACACATTTTTATTATTTTTTGAGAAACCGTCATTGTGTCGCACATTGGTATTTTTAGATAAACTACATTAATACTCCATAATTCCTGTGTTTACAAGGCGTCCACATAAATATATCAATATCAGAGCATGATTTAATACGCCACTGCTATTTTTCTTTCTCGTATTCTTGCGCACTTTGTTTTTATTTCCTTACAACCACGGAGTCGCCCAGTGGCGGGAAATATAAACAACTAATTTCAACAGCAACGATGCCTCTATAAGGCTAATAAGTACATAAAAAAAACCGGTTAAGTACGAGAAGTTGGAAGTCGCAACCGATAAAATGGATTATAAAACATACAATATTCTCTCTCATGTTTAATTGGGGAAGAGAAACCGGTTAACTTCTTTCAACTGTTGTTGGGTATGTTTCAAGGATCGGGAATGGTCAAAAGGTGATTTTTGTGGGCTGTAATGTTGACCTTGCAAATTTTGCCAAATGCAAACCGCCGTCTTGCCTGTTGGCTTCAGTTTTTTCAGCCATGAGGTAAACTCTTGAAGTTGCTGCCATTAATCGGAAAGCTTGTCGGGGTAAAATGTTTTTTCTTACAGGCTGTTGTCTGCTGTTCGTCCGCGAACCACGTCCACGTCCGCGTTCACAGGAATGGGCCTTTTTCCTTACCCTGGGAACGACATAATTATTGACATTCCAGAATGACATCACTTCCGGATCACTCCTATTGGTTGGTAACCAAGGTTTGATTTTCTTCTGCTACAAGCTATTGCTTTTAATGGAGCCAGTTGAAATGCCAGAGTATTTTGAATCGTTGTTTATTTCTAAATTATTTACTGTGTTGTGGACTGCAGTGCAAGAAGTGAGAGAGAGAGAGAGAAATCGTCATTTTTATGGAATACCAGTAATTATTAAGCAAGAGAAAAGGGCTGCCTGGTTGAATGTATCAATTACTTATTCAGTGCAAGAAGTAAGAGAGGGAAATCGTCCTTTTTATAGATTATGGAAGTCTTTGTTATTTTTCAAGACAAACCCAGTGCATTAAAGGATTATACTAATCCAGATTGGAAGCCATCACAAAAAATGGGATATTAGACAATGCCGGTAGGATCATTACAAGCAAAACCGCTTAAAGGCCTCTTAAAGACCTTTCCTGGCTTTAAATTCCTTCGCAGTATAAAAGCTGCAGCCGTGAATTAAGTTTGTATAGATATCAAGGGCTGTTATTTGCGGCCAATCTCCTTGCACTTGGCTATTATGGTTTTCCTTTAGACTAAAAGCTCCGTCGGCATTTTTGGTTAAATAGCCAGATTTCTGTCGTTAAAGTATCGAGTATATCTGTGAGATTTGTAGTTTTCCCCAGCCGTGGACATTTAATTTCTAACAGTTGTACTGGTACATTCTGGTTCATAATAAGGCTCGGGATTGTCCCAGCCAAGGGTAGTCCTCAAGAATTGCAAGGCCCGTCTCTGCTACAGTCTCTCATGTTAAGTGATTAAGTGACTATACGGGTCCCGAGCTGTCGGCCTGTTGTCTACCCCATGCTGTACAAATTTATTTGTGAAAGGGTTAGGCATGGCCAAATTTCTCGCCATCCCTTCCCAATCTCCTTTCTTATGTATGTAAACAGTACGGTAACGGCTCCCTGTAATCCGCTAACGACGCTCCTTCATCCTCACGCTGCGTAGCAACGCAGTACGAATGCACTGTTCTACTGAAGTGCTAGTTGTTACCACATTTCTTCTGTAGAAGTCGCGGCCACTTGAAAATGGATCGGCAATGGGTTCCTGCAGCCCAAACATGGATTTATAAAAATATCTGAAATGTGTGAGCCTCTCCCTACATTCCCCCTTCTGTTTTTTAACACGTCCTCTTGTACCAGTTCCACTCAGCTGCGATCGTCCTCAATTTGGTTTCTGTATCACTTCCTTGATCTTCATCTTCTTTATGTTCCCTCTACTTCCCTATCCATTATTCATTCACTTTACGTGTCCACATTTACGCTCTATGGTAATTTAACCAAATCTTTGACATCTGTGACAAAGTGTCAATATAGATACAGTATGCCTAACAATACATACTTGATGAAGGCATTCAATACCCCCTATTTGGGTGTTCTGGCAAATTGCGCGTATCGTGTTGAAGTCGTCAGGGTCTTCATCTGCATCAGGAGAGGCGGCAATACCATCATCCGCATTCTTGGTGAACCCTTGTGAGTGTGAAGTGCCTGCTGATTGCCCTTCCTGGTCCGCATACGAATTTTTTGTAGGCCTCATCTTCGTTAAAAACTCGCAAGATTATACGTAGTAATTAATTATTTTCTCTGTTGCCTGCACATTAAACAGTAAAGAAAATTATTATGGCTTATAATGAAATATATGATTCTAACAGTGTTTTTTTGTAAGAATAGTAATAGCTACGATACTTGCAAGTTGTAATCAGATCCTGTCCTAATGATTCTTTTAGCTTATAAAATACATTGTTCTTTCCTAGCCGAGCAGCACCACCAAAGTTGGTGTTGGTATTATCAGCAGAGAACCCAACAACTTTATCAAAAATGTTTGCTTTTTGTGTGACAGTAGACAAATGTACTGCTCGGCGCAAACGTTACCACCATTTAGTGCTGTGCCTGCCGGTAAATTGAAGTGAGTTCATTAATGAACGTTGAATGCATACCTTGCCCTGCTTAATGTTGTGTTAAATGTCTTCTGTGCCGACGTCAAGCGACCGTTGTCCTTGTAAGGGACCATTAACCATGTGGATAAAACATATGCTGAATCCCCTACAAGGTGATATAAAATGTCACCGCAGGCGCAGTTTTCGTCTACGTTAGAAAACAGCAGAGCTGTTGTATCATGGACACAGTCAGGCGCCCCAACTGAAATTTCTGTGAACAGAGCGTCGGCAGTGCAAACCCCTTGAATACGTTTGCTAGTGAATATTTTCCTGTGCAAATAGTCTTTCTGTACACCGTCTTCAATGAGGCAAGGGATATCGCACCCGTCAATAGCCCCAATGACCCCTGTAACAAGTAGCGAAACAGTGCATTGATATTAGTAATTACAATAAGTATTATTGTTCTACCAGTACTTCTGGGGAACGAGTAACAGTCCTAGTCGTTCAAAAATACACCATAAAAGCATTGGCACTGCCGTGAAATATGCGAATAGTGCTTGGCATAACTACTGTAGATATCAACGCTCTATGGACTACTCGTATGAAACTCCCGTGTTTCATTCCGTTCACACTTGATATTTCTTAAGGTTTATTGGTCAAGTCGGTTTTGATTTTTATGGATTAAGAACCGCTCTAGAGAGAGAAGATGAATTGCGATACCGTAATGATACCGTTTTAAATTAGAAGAATTTTCCTACTTCCCTACATGCATGTAGTAGTAGTAGTAGTTGTATTTTAAGTAGCGCAGAGTGTACATAAATAAATAAATACACCAAACTGTCTTCTTCATATCACTTACCCGACAGTTTTAATAAGTTGTCTTATAAAAACTATTGGGTACGGAAGAAGTTCGAGTGAAAGGCGTTACATGAAGAAGACAGTTTGGTGTATTTACTAGCAAGCTGTGCTACTTTAAATACAATACTACCGACTGTATAATATAATATATACATATTATGTATACAGTATTTGCTTAAAACATCATTTCAGAGAAGCACAGATCATGTAATGAGAGCCAAATCAATATCAGTTTGGTTTTCCATTTACAGCTGTCGTACTCAGGGCATTTTTGTCCTTTAACGATATTATAGTACACAGTCAGTATGTTTCACCCCGATTTGAACTTAATTAATTAATTAATTAACAATATAACAAACCTGGAAATCCAGCCGTTACTGAACGCTTGCGTAACATCTCGAAATCTTCGGCAAACCTTCTAAACTGTTCTCTCATATGCCAAGAAATAATCGACCTAATTAGCCGCGAAGGACAACCCACGACTTGCAGCACTGATCGATTTGCAGTCGCTTCGCAGACATCGTAGCTGTCAGCAATTACTGCAAAAGGTTGCTGGCTGCCCAAATAAGTCTGAGTTATGATGCTCTCCTTGTCTGTGGGTTTTGCCGCCCTTTCACTAAACCGAGGCACATCCCTAGACAAGTTACTTCTGACCAAGTGGACAAAATGATCAAACGTCGTCCTCTGCACACGGAAAAGACGAAAAAACGCTTCGTCGTTCATAAGCGGCACCCATTGCTCACAAAGTAATTCGGTTGCCTGATGTGGCTGACATTTGGACCGAGTCGATTTAAAAGCACCAAGTCATCGACACTCGCCATCTCAGCGAAATGCCTCCTTGCCGTGTTAAAAATAGAATCTCTTGTAAAGAGGTTCATCCTTAGGAGCTCGTTTTTAACAATCTCTTCCTCCATTCTTTTGTTTGGTTAAATCTGTATAACAGTAAACAGTAACAAAAATACAAACTGTTCACACCACAAATGGCAAAAAATAACCTCAACTTGAATTCAGTGATCAAAACGTCAACAAAAACATAAATTACAAAATGTAATTTTTCACTAACCTCCCCGAGGTTGATAAAATATTTTACAATCGTAAACTCGAAAAAGGGGAAAAACGGGGGAAAAATTGTGGAAATTTGTAAACAAGCATTTTGGTCCAATGAAATGACAATAGTAGCACTTTTTAGTACCATTTTTACAATCGCAGGCGAAAGCATTTGAATGAGCAGGCAGAAGAAATATTGGATGCACAGTGCGCTGGGTGCCAAGCCGCTCTAGGTATTAGGTAAGATGATATCAATTGACTAGGGATAGTACATACTAAGTGATCAATGCACCAGCCTTCAACTTTGTACTGGTTGATTTCGCACTTAGACTATATGGAATTTCCCAATCAGTAATCAGCCTGAATTATTAATTTCATCCTGCGAGCAGACAACTCCTTCAGCACGACGAGATCGTCAATCGTGAAATCGCTGTCATCACATTCCTCTTCACTGTCTGAATTGAGGAAACTGCAGCCCGAAAATTTTCGGCCAGGCCCCCTCCAGTTTTTCCGGGGTTTTCGTTGTACCGCGACTGGTAGTTGCAGATTTCAACGGCGAGCAACTGACTGTCGTATGCCGTGGCGTCACTTGCACAGCTCGGCTTATAGTTAAGGTAGCAGCGTGTATTGTTTGCGTGTCTTTATCATTTGAAAAAATTAAAAAAAAAAAACATACAGGTATACAGTAAATTTTAAAAGACAGTATAATATTTACAGTGGCTCACACATTACACCGAACGTCTACTGTACATTATCTTCAGATATAAATTTTTATTATTTTTAGAGAAACCGTCATTGTGTCGCACATTGGTATTTTTTACATAAACTACATTAATACTCCATAATTCCTGTGTTTACATGGGGTCACCATAAATATATCAATATCACAGCAAGATTTATGACGCCATTGCTATTTTTCTTTCTTGTATTCTTGCGCACTTTGTTTTGATTTCCTTACAACCACGGAGTCGCCGAGTGGCGGAAAATTTGAGCAACTAATTTGCAACAGCAACGATGGCTCTATAAGGCTAATATGTACAAATATGTACAGTACGAGAAGTTGGAAGTCGTACCCGAGTGACTTGTCATACCCCACGAACGCGACCGATAAAACGGATTATATAACATACAATATTCTCCCTCATGTTTAATTGGGGAAGAGATACCGGTTAACTTCTTTCAACTGTTTGGGTATGTTTCAAAGATTGGGAATGGTCAAAAGGTGATTTTTGTGGGCTTTAATATTGACCTTGCAAATTTTGCCAAATACCAATTCACAGTTTTTTCAGTCATGAGCTAAACTCTTGAAGTTGCAGCCATTTATCGGAAAGCTGGTCAGGGTAAAATGTTTTCTTCTTATAGGCTGTTGCCTGCTGTTGTTCCGATGAATCGTCCAAAGGAATGGGCCTTTTTCCTTACCCTGCAAACGACATATAGCCCATTCCAGAATGTCATCACTTCCTGATCACTCCAATTGGTTGGTTACCAAGGTCTTCTGCTACAAGCTATTGCTTTTAATGGAGCCAGTTGAAATGCCAGAGCATTTTGAATCGTTATTTATTTCTAAATGGTTATTTACTCTTTCTATTTCTGTATTTAAAGCGGTGACAAGGGAATGTAGTTCCGCCTCGGCAGTAACTTTTCTGCCTTCCCCTACAAACTTAATTAGTTTCTCTGAGAACTGTTGGACTCTCCTGCTAGCAAACACTTTGGAAGCTATGAGCTGTGAGTTGGAAGGTGCCAGCAACTCGCTCTTACACGCGGAAGAGAGTTTCGAATATATCTTGAATCGATAAAGAGGCACTTCCACCGATGCCTTAGATATTGTACGCTATTATGACATTCATTTTAACACCTTTATTGTTATCAGAAATATTGTATAATGCCCGTTCAATGAATTTCTGGGAGATTTTATTAAGTGTGGGACGTCATGCAACACATATACTTTCTTCTCTTCTTGAAGAATCCAAGGGCACTTCAATGTGTTGTAACTTAACATTGGAGGTGCTTTGATCACATACTATTGCCCTTGGATTAAGCCCAACTCTAACAAATTCTCTCTGTGCATTACGTAAAAGAGGCTTATTTTGTCAGCAGAAGCTTTTGCCGACAAGTAGAAACAAATTGGAAGTTTCCATTTTTGACACAAACCACGAACCATAAAAACTAATGCATTGGTAGCCAACTTAGGAAAACGCCCTAAGGATCCAAAGTCAGAATACCCCTCCCAAGCTAACATTGTACCTCAGATGCTTCTTTATACTCGTTTCATCAAATTGCGTTAATAGTAAAAACAGACAAATAGAAATGTTAAAATAATTATGCTTATGGTTTATAAAAGATACATTTAATGAAACAGACTATGACATCAGGAAACGGTCTAATCCCTCTACTGTTTGTTGTACGATGGGACCATCAGCAAGCAGCCTGACCTTGGATGCGTCAAACCATGAGACTTCTCCAAAGGTGATTAGTCTTCCTCGTCGGCGAATTCCTTCAAGGACCCTCTCTATTTCGGTGTTAAGAGCAGTTACGAGAGCGTGTAAGTCTGCCCCAGCAGTAACAGTCCTGCCTTCACCTACAAACTTGATTAACTTCTCAGAGTATTGCTGGACTCTGCGACCTGCAAACACTTTGGATGCTATAAGTTGTGAGTTGGATGGGGCAAGGAGCTCACTCTCACAGGCCGAAGACAATTTCGAGTACTACTTGAATCTATATAGCGGCACTTCTAAGGAGGCTTTGGCACCTACTGAATTGAACCCCCTGAATTCACTTCTCCTTCTCCAATCCTTTCCTGGGGTAACGGCATCTAGAATATGTTGTGATTCGTATGCCGTCCCCCAGGTTGAGTGGAAAAGTATCTGGGAGGCATCGTCCGCATGTTCAGCTTCTGTGGGGTACCTCCACTTCTTTCTCGTGGCGACTTACCAAGCTAAAATGGCTCCTTTCCTGCTGAAATTTGCGCGGGTCGTCAAAATATCTTAAATTCCCACGTTGACAGTCCCAACTCCCGTTGTCACACCCTGGAAAGTAGCGTGTTCAATAACAGGTTACCCGGCTTCCTCAATTTGCGTGCCGCGCGCGCTCAAGTAAATAGTTCTCCATTGGTCCTGCTCTACAGGCTGCATTGCTGCCCATTTACTCATGGGTTCTGACACCCAATAAAATGACTCATTATTTTCTGTCTTAGCCATGGTTTCAACTTTTAGCTTAAGATTGCTTATAAATCTCTCATTAAGGCCTACACGAAACTCTTCGATTTTGAGCCACCTTCGGATAGTTCTATCACCTGGAAGAGTGATGACCAATTTCCTCATATATTTGTAACCTGAAGGAGATTTATAATATAATCCTAATGCAAGCTTTTTTCCTCGTTCGACCAAGCCCTTTCTCTTTTTACACCCTTCAATTGAATATTCACTAGGGGTTTCGTTGTATTAGACAGCTTGGCCAAGTCATTTGACTTTTTAGAACATTGTTTTAGGCGCACAATATCTGCTTTTAGTACCTTAATTTGCATTTTTTTTTCTACCCAGTGCCTGACGAGCGTATTTTAATTTTTTTGTGAGTTTCTGGAAGCCACTGAAAAATCTCTTCCTCTGAGGCGTTTCGGGTGCATTTATAAGGGAATTCACGTACAGAGCTGATTTGCGAGTTATTTTCGGAGTAACTGGAGTAGGTGGTGTGGCCCGTGTGGGTGGGCATGGAACACAAATTCTTCCTGTGGAATAAGTTTTCATAGCTTGCTGCTTACGTGACCGTTTTGGTGTTTCTGGCCAGACGTCACCATTTCCGTCTGAGAATAAAAATAAACACTGCATAGGCTGAGGGGAGGGAGGAAGAGACATACAAGCGCAAGAATTTTTTTAGGGCTTCACTTATTCCGATTACAGTAACCCAATCGTGTGGCATAAACACCTTATAGTTTTGTTTTATTCCTCTCTATGAGGGCGAAGTCTCGTCACACGGTAGAAAGCTGTGCCCAGTAACAAGGAACTTTTGTTGCACAGACGTAATGAAGCCGTTCACAACAAGGCTTTGGAGGAGGGCAATCATTCTCTAGTTATTATTTTGCCCGACACATCTATCCGACCAGATTATGAGATGGCACTGCTGACCTGAAGCCAGGAGCTGAAAATTTTCTGTGATGTATTGAAATAGACACACCTCTTTTAGCTACTGTCTCGTCCCAGTAGCACATGAAAGCCTCATTATTTAGGGAATTTTCCAAATGAACTGAGAGCGGCGATACATATATTACTATGGGAGTACTATCTATCATCTAGCCTACTAACAATTGAAAATTGGCAAAAATGACAAATTTTCGCAATCGCAATTTAAAAAAAGTAAAAATAGTATAATATAACTGTTACTTACCTAAAGCATGCGAATAATGTTGCCATCACATGTTTACACTGTCCTCAAGCACCCGCTTTGCAGTTACATATAAAATTTGAGGGCTGCCCAAAATATGTTAAAGTGCCCTTAACGACGTGAGGCTCTGAAGAAAGATCAGAGCTCTGTTGGACAAGCCCTTAAATCTTCTACAACCTTTCATTGCTCTCTGCAGGCACCGTTCCACAGAGGGTGTTTTGGTTTCCTAAATACAATTGTTCACCTTCTGTGTAATTTCGACTGCCAACAGACGCATTGCATACAGCCAATATATCCAGCAATTTGATGTGATGGGGCGAGCCGAAAAATAACGTTAATAGATTAAACAACACTACTAAATAAAATAAAACTTAAATGAACAATGAATTTATTACACAATTTGTACTTGATCGTGGACAGCGGTATGTTGAAGTTCTTTACTTCGAATGGCCCCTTAATACTGAGATAACTCGGCAGTGCCATAATCTCGATAACTTCGACTGCCCAATTTTCTCTTGTAGTGTCTCGGCATTGTCTTGGCATTTGCCTGCGGCAAAGTAGGTCACAAAAGGTTTCTTGGACCTGAGTCAAAGTAACCCCAAGTTAACATCTAAACAGCATTGACAAATAAAACAGATCAAAGGAGTACCCCAAGGATCTATATTAGGCCCTGTTTTGTTTCAATTATATATAAACCCTCTTTGCAATCTAGCCAGTGATGGGAAAATTATTACTTTCGCTGATGATACTGTCATTCTCTTTCATTGAAACAACTGGCCAGAGGCTTTGAGCTCAGCTGAACCAAGTCTCAGGTTAGTAAAATCTTGGTTGGATTCAAACCTACTAACACTTAACATAAGTAAAACACATCTTATGACTTTTTCCCCCAAAAAAGACCCAAATATAAATATTGAGGAGCTGACAATACACGAATGCACAAACGGTATCTTTAATTGTGGAAAAGTACAAAAAGCTAATGAAACAACCTATCTTGGTGTTAAAATCGATCCCTACCTTAAATGGACGGAACACATTAGAACTTTATCACACAGACTAAAAAAAACTGTTTATTTATTCAAAATTCTCCGTGACATATTGCCAATTGGCACATTAAAAACAGTCTATTTTGCAATCGTACAGTCAATTCTTTCTTATGGTATAATTGCATGGAGCTCTGCTAGAAAAGTTGCTCTGAATCCACTAGAAAAGACACAAAAACTAATATTAAAGGTTATGCTGCGGAAACCTCGCCGCTACCCATCGGACGAACTTTTTGAGGAGGCGCGTATTCTGGACCTAAGGCAGTTATACACTAAAACTCTACTCATACGTTTCCAAAACCTCAAAGACGCAGGAGAAATGAGAGAGCACTGCCACAACACTCGGCAAAGAGACGCACTCCTACTACCGAAACTAAATCTCAGCTTGGCAAAACGTAGCTACACATACCTGGCACCAAAAATATTTAACCTGATCCCCGTAGACATAAAAGGTTGTACAAGAAAAACTTCTTTTAAACACCTACTAAACTTATGGCTTCATGAGAAAAAACAGATTTAGAAAACTTACTATTCCATGTAGAACAATAAAAATATATTTTCATCAACATTTTTTACTCAACTTAAAGAACAAAACTTATGTTTCTATTAACTCTTTTCTAGCATATACACTTTTACATACGTAACACATACCTGCACACTGTCGTAACAAATCGGAGTTAAACTGAAATGCTGTACCGGCCCTAGCACGTGGGAACACAGTTGGGCTGGTTATAATTCCTTGTAAAGCATACCACTAAAACTCCTGTCGAAACTACCTATAAACAGAGTAATGGACGAAATAGATGAAAATCTACCGGAATGTCAATTTGGGTTCAGGAAGGGGAGGAGTACTCTGCAGGCTATTGAAATACTCAAAAATGAAATAGACGATGCACTACAAACACCAAAAACGCCTTTGTACGCCCTGTTCGTTGACTATAGCAAAGCATTCGATTCAGTTGACAGGATGATCATGCTGACAAAACTCCGCGGGACCCTTGGAGAAGGACACCCAGTCCTAGAAATTTACCATAACATTCTTAGTGCTAATAACATAAGTATAAATGACGGGCTGACCCAGTCAAAGAAGATAAAGCAGACAAATGGTCTTTATCAGGGCGATAACTCATCCCCAATTTTCTTCGATATTCTATGCCTAGACGTTGAAGAAAAAATCGTTGACAACGAGAATGTAAAACTGCTCATATATGCCGACGACAAGGTCCTGTTGTCTAGAAGCCTCCAGCACCTGCAAGAGACGTACAACAGATTAATAGAATGGGCAAGAAACAACAGCCTACACGTCAATCGAGAAAAGACGATGTTTGTAAAATTCCGCAGAGGTGGAAATGTAGGAAGACATGAGCGTATTCTTCACGAAAACACTCCTCTCCCAACCGCCTCCCATTATACATATCTCGGATTAAAATTCCACTTCTCGGGAAAGAAGTTTACAGCGCACATAGCAGACAAGGTGGTGTCAGCCTTACGCGCGATGAGTAGTATAAGTAATCCTAGACTACTCAGCCTAAGCACGGCAGTGAAGCTGTTTAACGCAAAAGTCAAGCCAGTACTCACATATGCTACCTCAGTCATCTGGGAAAATCTAACCGTCAGAAATCTTAATGAAATAGAGAAAGTAAAAGCAACTTATCTAAAGCGAATACTTGGAGTCTCACCGTATACCAAATCTCGACTAGTCTACCTACTGACTCGGGAAGAATACTTAGTGAAAGAAATCCGCATTGATTTTCTACTACCAACGTCACAAGCATATGAGGCGTTTATTGAAGAACGACAACAAAAAGAACTAGACGTAGACCCGAACTTCTATGCCACCCAAGCAATGGTTGACCGCTCCTGGACGTCACACAACCAAGAACAAAGACACGTAATAACCAGACTGGCAGTACATGGATTTCATCATGTCATATGTGAAAGAACTGACTTTCACGAACCGGATGAAGCGTGTCGGTGTAACCTATGTGGATATCAGTGTTCGAAGTATCATATTGAACGGTGTACGCAAAGAGCTAGATCAATAACCTCATATGCTACTGAAAATTAAATCACTACAACTTTACTAGTGCGCGATATAGCGCTTGCTTCAAACCAATAATTCCTTGTAAAGTATTGAATGTAATATAACTTAAGTATTTTAGTGTATTTAAAGTTAATATTAATTTTGTCATTTTATGTATACTTCTCTTTTTGGAAAAAATTGGAATACATATATTTGATTTGATCGCTCCAATGGGACACTTTGCATTCTGTGGGCAGTCAGGAACTTCCCAGTTCCGCCGTCTGTTTTTGCGCCTCCAACCACTTCGCCGCTTTGGTGACCAGAGACGTGCCCAGGTCTGAGGCGTGGGTGATTGCCAGCATGGCCACAACGAACAGCCCCAACAGGAAGGAGGGGTTGCCCACCTCCCCCATGAGGGACGCCACTGTGGCCGTCAGCGTGTCCGAGTTGCCAGGCTCCTCTTCTACCGCTGGGAGTTCCCACCCTTCGCCATCTTCATCGTAGTCATCGTTTTACTTCTAACATGAAGTATGTTCATGTAGCATGAGCATATGGTTTTAAACTGATTTTCGACCTCCGGCTGTACACTATGCAAGAGCGGGCTTTCTCCTTGAAATAACCAATTGTAATGGTTCAATGAATTTAAAGCTTAGGACAAGAACTGTAAGTAAATTAAATTGAGACCTTACCACTAATGTACATGTCCTGACGTACGCCGTCGCCGCATAGCAGATGGCGCCCACTGGTGACTGATGGTTGCATTATGTGGGCCGTCAGGAACTTGCCCAGTTCCGCCATCTGCTTTTGCGCCTCCAACCACTTCGCCGAACTGGCGTAAATGAGTAAATGAAATTGAAACGATTGTTGACACTATTTCGTAATTTCTTATTTTTTCATTTTCTGTAGCTCATCTATTATTTTGATACTGGTCTAATAGCCGGTTCACACACCACTCACTGCTGAGCTATCCAGTATAAGAATTGTTTGCTCTTCAGCATCCCACAATTCTGGGTACTCTTTTAGAATACTTCTGCAAAAAGGGCTGAATAGCTCGCGCAAGAGCTCTTCTACCGACTACGGTATTTTTTCATGCTCTTTCCTTGTAAAGAATGTTTCAGTGTCACATACAGGCTTTGTGCGTTGCCTTCATCTGGCGGAACAATGTCGAAGATGCTTGTTTTATCCATGTTTATGGTAGTGTCGAAATAAATGACGAGAAATGCACATGTTTTGGATGTTGAAAGATCGGTAGTTTCATCCATAATTATTGAAAAATAGCAACCGGGCATTTTGAGGAAGCGTTCCAGGTTGTGTGTTCAGTGTTCTCCTAACCTTTCCACAGTTTCATGCGTTTTGGTGCGCCGCATATATGCATATTTGCCGCGTTGACGGAGTCAGTATAAATGTGTGCCGTTAAGGAGGCAATTTTGTCCATTAACCGAAAGGGCAGATTTTCCTCAGCGAGGAGCCCAGCTCACAGAAACCCGGCCCGCTTCACTTTTTTTTGTCAATACTTAAGCATTCTTGCATCATATTACGCAACGTGACCTGATTCGTAGATGTTGCCGCGGCTTCACGATGAACTTGCGTTTTCATGTGCTTATCTATGGGCTGTTATAATTTTATGGTCAAAATTATGGGCTCCGCCTTCTCACCACCGGCAGAAGTCTTTCTAACTGATGATCTGTGAGCCTGTGCGATGGCGTCCAAAGGTCCATTGAAGGGTAATTCCTTCGAAAGTGCCGTCGGCCTTGCTCCATAGTAATGCAATTTCTCCCAATGTATGTGAAGTTCAGGAGTCTCCTTGGATCCGCCGCTGGTGATGAGTGCTTGTATGTCCTCCTTTCTATAATTTCTATCTTCGGAATACTCCTCCGGAACATCCGATGGTGGATGTGGGCTCGATGTCGCTAGGTATGGGTTGACGAGAGCCGGTGAACGCCGCACCAGCGTGTCCCGCACAAAGTAGGAGGCCGATTTGTTGGGCGAGGATGTAGGTGACTGCCAATTTCGCAATTGCAATTAGAGACTCATGTGCATTGAAAATCTCTCCAAGATTGGTGTGCGGGCCCATGATGTGGCGGTACCCAACGAATTATGGGGAAGGAGAATGGGCAAACAATATTATGGTACTAACTGTTGATGCGTAAGTAAGGTAAAGGCAGTAACAACGCACAAAGGGCGCATTTTCATTAGGGCTCTAATTTTCATAAAATGCTAAGTACAAACGCAGTACGCAGAGACTTGAGAGAGACTGAATTATTTATTTTATAAAACCTTAAACAGATAAACTACAGTACATAAATCCTAACACAAGCTAAGCACTATGCTATACAGTCCAGGTACTGCTGCGTGTGGTCCCAAAGCAGCAGGGGCGGCTCGAGTCATTACCTTATTTGTGCGAGCTATATATAATGTTCCTAAGGATTTCAGCTAAGTGAACGGCAGTATGGCTGTCCGTACATTCTGCACACTGCAGCAGACAAGCAGTCATTCTTCCGTCTTCAACCCAATGGGCTGTTATAGCAATGAAGCTTTCATTGTTAAATGTTAATTGACGTCCAGCCATCCGTCGTAACGCAGACATGCTTGGCTATTGCCAACTTTTGCTTATATTTCTCTTTCACTTTTAGACAGAGGGCCGGAATGAGTGATTTTGTTACTGTCTTTCGGGTGGGCACGTTATATGATCCATTACAGTTGTTCAGCAAGTTGCAGAACATTTTGAAAGCCTTAGAATCTACTAGGCTCAATGACAAGTTTTGGCTAGCAATTAATTTGATCAGTTCTTCATCGAGTTGCTTTGTTTTATTTGCGGTAACTGGCTTCTTAAAATATGCTGTTATCTGCCCTGTACTGGTGGATGGTTTAGGCACCACTTGTGCTACATGGCTGTCATCAGCCGGGACTGCCACCACTTTCGGCGAAGAAGCTGTAGGCCCAGTAGCAGTAATAGTACTTTCTGCAGCCTTTCCCTTCTCTTGCACATCTTCATCATATCGGTGTAGGTTAACGCTCTTGTGTAACGATTTCAAATGCCGCCCCAAATTACTGCTGGTACCAGCACTGTAGGGCGTAGGCAAGCACTTTTCGGCAAAAGTTGCACTTGGCCTTACCTTTTGGCAAACCCTCAGTTGAAAAATACAACCACTCGGCACTTTTTTGTTTGAATCGGACATAATGTTGCATGACCAGAATTCTTATATAGACTACTAGGTATGTACTGTAAATTACTGGTAGGTTTCAATAAGAACTGGTATATTTAAGAGAATACAGACTAGACATAACTATTTATGGTATTGAATAGCAGAGTTATTCTATTGCTAAGCTAAACATAATTGTGAAGGCCTATATGTATGGGCCAGGCTAAGACTACGGCCTCCCAAGCGTTTTTCACGTACAAAAGCTGGTTGAAGTTGAAGGGAAAAGAATCTACCACATGGAAAAGGCCACACACGAGTTAGAAAATAAACAATTACCTACTGAGTGAAAAAACGCTCGTGTAGCCATAGACTAAATCAACATAAGATTTGGCAGTGACCTAAATAGCGCTCACAGTAGGTACCAGAAATTCGTGAGGAAACAATTTTTTTTATATTTTAATACATAGGTGCCAGGGACATTAGTCAAATTCTGCACGCATTTAATTTCCAGAAAATTGCCTTTGTTCCTAACCCCCGTGTTGTCACAAAAAGCAAAGAGACCCTTTATTTACAATGTTAACAAAAGGAGATCCGAATATGTCCCCCACGATGCATCCTAACTATTCAAGGAAAACCCTCTTCACTTTGTTCCAACTTCCATGATAACTGAATTACCCATGCAGGCAGGCAACCATGTAGGGTAGGACCGCCCAAGTGGATTCTACACATTGAATTCTGTACGAGTGTACCTGGCTGGGCTGACTCATGAGAGAACGTGAACCAGTGAAGCGAGCAGTGTTGCCAGATGACGGGCATGCGCAGTCGCCATATTTTTCCCTCTATGTAGCCTAAATCACCGAATTTCAAATTTTTTCACATAGCCTAAATCGCCGAACCCGAAAGTCGTTTTATTTACCTAAGTTCTTATGTATGGGTATTGTAGTCGCGCTTTTGTCTCCAATGCGACAACCTCCTAACCTACCTGCTGCCTGCATACTTAAATTTAAATAAAGGTTTTTTATTTTTGAATTTTGATTAAATCCTTTAAGGGTCCGCACAACCAACTGTCGGCGAAATTAACTGGGGTGATTCTACTTCTATCCGTTTAAAAGGATAAGCTTATGGCGTTAACAGTCAAAAAGGTCACGGTGACTTGGATTTTACGTTTGACTTTCAACACCATGGTGCCTTTAACCCAGGGGTGCGCAACCTTCTGTTCGTAGTGGGCCGCTTTAGGTTCCCACTGTGTCGTGGCGGGCCGCACCAATTTATTAATCAGGCCCGGCCCGAGGTATTTTCTTGAGTGGTGCGAGTTTACATTTTAGCGCCCCCCCCCCCCCCCTCCCAGAGACCGTAAATTATTCATGAACGCTTGAGTATGGGAGACATTAAAAAATTGTGCATGCTTCTTATAAAGGGATTGTATTAGGCAACTGTAACTAATAACTAAATGTAAAATTATTGAAATTTCTCCTTCCTAGCTTTGATGCTAGCAAATTTTTTAATCAAATGATCATAGGAGAGATTGTTGGCGATCTCATTTTCTATGGATAATATGGCTAAGTCCGACAATTTCTCATCAGCTAAAACAGACCTTAGGTAGGTCTTTATCAATTTTAGCTTGCTGAAGCTCCTTTCTCCCTTAGCAACAGTGACCGGTATAGTAATGAAAATGCGGAGAGCTGTCCAAACGTTTGGAAACATATCTTTCCAACAATGCTTTGCCAAAAACTCAAGAACCCCCTTTGGATGCCCATCGTCGCCGCCTAAGAACGCACTAAGGCTCCTTATTTCTTGGGCTAGCTCGGTACCCGAAATATCACTGAGAGCGCCATGGGTTAAGACAGATTCTAAATCTGAGCAGGCCGCATTCAAACCATTATGGTCGATCTTTTTCAAATCGTACATAAATTGCCATGTACTATTAATGTCACTTAATTGGGAAAAGCGCAACTGCAATGAATTAATGGCTGTGTCAATCATTGGATAGAAGACAGAGGTGCGAAACGCTGTTTCTGGGTCAGTAGGAGATTCGTCTTGATTTTCATAAGAAAACATCTTCTTTTTCCTTCGCAGACGGACAGTTTCAAACTCCTGAGTGATTTGTGCTTCTTCAGCGATTTCTTTGGCAGTGATGAGTGCAGAAGTGAAACCTGTACTTCTGTATTCTTTTAAAAATTTCAAGCATTTATTCATAATTTTTGTAGCTTCGGACAAATCCATGGTTTCAGATTGCATTGTTTTGCTTACTAGATTAACCTGGAATAAAACATCGTACCATATGACTAACGCCATTAAGAACTCGAACTTTTCCAAATTTACAAGAAGCGATTCAGCCTCTGAGCTTGCAACAGGGTCCGTTGATTGTTCATATTCATCCTCCAGAGCCCTTTTAACTTCAGCATACTGATACCGCACTGCTTTCAAGCTGTTGATCCTGCTTTCCCAGCGTGTGTCACAAACCTTTTTCAGGCTTAAATTTTGCAGATGCTCTGAGACCACCTTCCACCGCTTTGTTGAATTTGAGAAATACACAAACAGCCGTTGCAGCACACCAAAAAGAGACACTGATTTGATAGAAGTTTTTGCTGCATCGGCAACCACAAGGTTGAGACTATGACAGCCGCAAGGGTTAAAAAAGGCTCGTGGATAGGTTTTAGCAATGCGACTCTGAACTCCTTTAATGTGTCCAACCATATTAGCACCATTATCATATCCTTGGCCCCTGCAGTCATTCATGTCAATACCATATTTATCAATTATTTCGTCCAAAAATAAGCCCGTCAGGCCGGCTCCAGTTGAGTCAGCCACTGGCTTATATGTCAAAAAACACTCACGCACACGCGCTTCATCGACGTCGAAAAATCTGAAGGTGACACTCATTTGCTCAGTGTGGCTGATGTCAGGAGTACAGTCTAAAATTATAGAAAAATACTTGGCACTTCTTATTTTAGATAATATTTGGCCTCTTACTTCGTCAGCTAATAATTTAATTACTTCGTTTTGAATATTTTTGCTAAAATAAAAATGCTTGGATTCCTTCTGCATCACTCTTCGCAAGTGCTCCATCATGACGGGGTCGAATTGGCCAAGTAATTGTACAAGGCCTAAGAAATTCCCATTTCTTGGAGTGTATAAAGTGTCCTTGCTACCACGAAAAGGCAAATTGTGTTCAGCCAAAAACAGCGTGATGGCGATCATTCGTTCCATAACAGAAGACCACCTTGCTTTTTCATCCTCCAATTGCTTCTGAAGCCCTTTATCTATGCCACAACATTTTTTTAACCTTTTAGCCGTTTCAAGCCACGTTAATAAGGCTTGCTGGTGGTCGTCAGAAAACTCATGGCTCGTTAGTAAACGAGACAAATGATGCCAGTTGTCAGAGCCAACATTGGAAAGATGGCAACGACTTGTGCGCTTGAAGATGTGACAACAAAAGCAGTATACTTTCTTTGTTGAATTGGAATAAACAAGCCACTGCCGCTCATATACTTCTCCGTTGGGCATGCTTTTTTTGAAATGGCTGTTGGAAAAATGCCGGCCTTTCTCATTTTTTGGGTATTTATCATCATCGAGTTTCCCGTTTTGCGGCCCCTCTTCAACGATCATGTCAATAACTTGTGAAGACAAGTAAGAGGGCCACTTGGCTATGTCCATAGAAAAACTTCTTTCTTCTTCACTGCAAGGCAAGTTCTCAAAAATGGCCTCGTCCAGCGCAACCGCCTGGGCCTCACTCTCAACCGTACTTTCCTTGCTTGTACTAGGGGGCTGGGTTGGGTCTGGATGTGGACCTGGCCGTTTTAGAAATTTGGCCATTTGCGCCGCTTGCTTTTCATTCTCAGCTTCCCTAGCTCTTCTTTTCCTCTCATTTCCGGCGCCTGACAATTTTTTCCACATTGCCTTTGCAAAGTTGCTAAAATAAAAGACACATAAATTACCTTAAGTCTAAATAAAGTCCAAAATAAATAAATATACAATAAGTTGGACATACAGTAGACATAAATTCTCTTATTTGATATTAATAACAAACACAAACCATTCGCAGAATTGCAAGCCGAGCCACTTCTTAATCTGCTTTGTAACTCTCTTATTTATTATAACAACAACTTAATACAAATACCGCTATAAAGCATCTGCGTCTGCTTACCTTAAAATTTTTTTGTTGCCAATTGCAATTATTTATAAAAATCTCACAAGAGATACGAGTGAAGCTGAAATTAGTAACCAATAACAATGCTATGATCTGCCATTTTAGTTAGGGTGGCCAACATAACCACTCGGAGTTGTCGTGGAAGGAGTTAACGTTCCACCACGTTAAACCGGTTGGCGCCAGATTTAAAACAAGTCTTCTATAAAAATTATTTTATTTTTATTTTTTTTAAATTATCCCGCTTGAAAACACAAAGCCGAGTCCAAGGGGGCGTCTCGCGGCGCCCCCTTGGACTCGGCGCCTGGTGCGGCCGCTCCACTTGCCCATAGGACGGGCCGGGCCTGTTATTAATAATTGTAATGTTCGGGCTTCGATGCTTATTCAAGTTGATGTAAAAAACGTAATAACACAACACTGGAGATTAATAAACTTTATAATAAAACGTTCAGTTCAACAGTAAGAGAGTGAAGACAGTTTTTTAGGAGTTGTTTCTGCTTTTTATTACCTCTCACTGGAAAAAATACGGAAGATAAGGCAAATTGTCCCTTGGACTGTCCAAAGTATGTAGTAAATACAGATTAGAATATATCTGAGTGGAAAAGTTATTTCACTGGAAAAAATACAGAAGATAAGTTAAATTGTCCATAGGACTGTCCAAAGTATGGAGTAAATAGTAAATACAGATTAGAATATATCAGAGTGGAAAAGTATCTGTGGGTCTACAAATATGTATGTAAAGTATGCTTAAGATAGTTTGATTAAATCATACACATTACACCTCCCCCCTGGGAAAAGACGATGGAAGGGACTGGAAGCGTCAAAGAAAATAAGGTAAGAAATACGTCGATCAGAAATGAGCGTAGAGGAAACCTTGAAATTAAGAAGTCAGATAAGTTGAAAAAGCAGAAATGTCGAATGCCATTTTGAAGGTTGAAAGACGAAATATTAGCAGATTATTGGCATTGGAGTCAGAGATCATGAAAGAATGCGTAAATAAAATATTAAAAGGAAGTGTCAGTCTTAAGACGTGCAGGTTGGCGATTACTGCGTCGAAGTTGAGATTTAAGAGCGGTGGTAGGAGAAGGCTCATTTGTAATTGAACCGTGTTCAATATTGGTAAGAGAAGTAAGTGATACAGCTGGGCTTTCATGTTCTCTTCTTTGACATACATTAAAAATATTACAGTTGACAATAGACCTGCTATAAGGTTCTAGGGAGTCAGAAGACTTAGTATAAGATCGTAAACAGAGAAAAAGTTTATATGAAATTATTAAACAAACAATAGCGATTGTAACATATACAAGAATAGTTACAAGACTCATATGTCGAGTCGTAAATTTTTCATTCATAATATTATTAGCAATTTTACGAATATGCTCAAGTTTATGTGACGACAGCAACAAGTCGTCAAATGATTTGACAGGAGATATAGGTTGGAAAGTTTGATCAAATTGAGCAATATTATCATTTTTATCAAGTTCACAACAATCATCAGCGCTTAAAAAGTACATAGGTATAAAGCTACTAAAATTACTTTGCATAAAACTATCAGGAATTATTACAATAGTAGAAGAGTATGCTTTACAAGAAGGCTCAAGAGAAAAGATACCAACTTTTGAGAGTTGAATATCTACAGGATGCATATTTGGACAAGTAATTGTCACGGCTTCTGGTTTAGGACTCACGTATAGCCATTTATTTTTAAACATGAGTTTTTTCCATAAAGTGGAGTCAAGTGTTTGAGTAATGTGAATTTCACAAATTTTTGGAATTGTAGTAGTTAAAGAAAACGATTCAGTTTCGCAACTTGGATTAGCATGAACTAGAGACAAAGGATGATTTGGTTTGCATATAAATTGGGCTTGAGGTAGGCTACGACAGAGATTTAGATCATTTAAGTAAGAATAGTGTATTTTTGTATTAGATAAAGTTAAGTAAGGGGCACTGGGTTTTATAAAACGATAGGTATGTTGGGAATATATTGGAATTGGAAAGATTTGGAACAAGTCAAAAGCTAGTTGATTAACTAATGGTATAGCAATAACTGGGTTTAAGGTAATAAACAGATAAATCGACGAGATTCATGAGGTCATGGGCATTGTCATAATTAGGAGTAATAGGGTAATGAACATCACTTGGTAAGTGTAAAATAGTTTTTTGAAGTTCTGTTACTAATTGTGTTGGGGAAATTAAGCTTGGATGTAATATGTTTGATTTAGCAAAGAGGATTGCGTCAATAAGTGTTCCATATTCAATATCGAGATCCGTGAAAGTTGTGGACAACAGATGATAATGACTTTCGACTTGGTTACGTAAATTGATGATGGAAATCGCGCGTGTAATGTTTTGTGTTATATTTTGGAAAAGTTGAATGTTGTGTTGAAATGTTTCTTCATTTTTCCGTAGATTTGTTATAGATTTGTTGAAATTAGTTATTGTGGATTCAACGACCACAGTTTGTTCTTTTATTAGTTGCAAAATTTCCTTATCGTCGTGATTAACCTTATCTATAGCCTCGTTATAATAGGTTGCGTCATTATCGTCTAATGTCCCGAAGATTGTTTTAAAAATAGTGCCGAAGACATTAAATAATCCTCGTTTATGTCTGTGACTGACGAGATCGTGAAGTATTTGGTCTTTGGCCATAACAGTAGCGATTTTGTGGCTTAATATATTATGGTATTGGTCACATAAATTGTATTCTTGAAAAATATTATTTTTCTTGCACACTCCTTCCGTGTGTTGATATACTCGTTTACAATTATCAAAAGAATTAGCTAGAGTAGATAAATCTAAATGAGAGATAAGTTTCCATTGTAATGAATAATATGAGACTTGTCCAATGTTGTCGAAGAAAATGCCTGAAGTTTGTTGAATTTCTTGGTTGTTATATGGAAGACTTATAGTAAGACGTGTATCAAGGATAATGAATGTTAGTCTGAAATAAAAGGTTTAAGTCTGTTAACATGAACAGTTACTTGCTTACGATTTATTTGAAGAGTGACATTAGGGAAAGTAACGTTGATTATTCTGTACGGTCCATTATAACGGGATGACAATTTTTTGGATTGTCCCGGCTTAGTAAATTCATTAGTGAGGAGTACCATGTCTCCTATTTGGTATGTGTGCGTATAAGTGTTTTTGTCATAACTTTCCTTATTGTATTTCTTCGATTTTTTAATGTTTTCAAGTGCGATTTCATGACTTTTGGTCAACTTTAGAGTTAATTGATCTAAGTAATCATCGTGCGAATATTTGAATGTAGGAGTGTTGGTTAAGGCTGTTGGTAAAGTAGGTTTTACTCCGAAAACTAGTTCGTATGGAGTAAATTTGGTTGTAGAATGTTCGGATGTGTTATAGCTGAAGATTGCGAACGGTATCCATTCGTTCCAGTCAGTTTGTTTATTATTGACAAATGTTTTCAGATAATCGGCTAGGGTTATGTGGCTGCGTTCTAATGCACCATTACTTTCAGGATGGTAGGCAGTAGTTTGAATTTTCTTGATTTTGAATAATTTGGTTATTTTGAGGAACAAATCAGATAAAAATTCAGATCCTTGATCTGTCAAGATTTTTTCAGGGATACCAAAATTACAAATAAATTTTTGTGTTAATATTGTGGCTACTGTTTCAGTTGTATGATTAGGAATTGGATAGGCTTGAGAGAAGTCATCTTGAAGTGTTAAAATCAATTTGTTGCCATTTTCAGAAATAGGAAAAGGACCAACAATATCTAATGCAATGCGTTCGAAAGGTTTTTCTGATGTTGTCGTAATTTCCATAGGAGCTTTTTGATGTTTTCTAATGATTTTGTTCTTTTGACATTCAATACAAATTTTAATATAATTTGCGATGTCCATTTTCATAGATTGCCAGTTATATTTACGTTTAATACGTTCTAGTGTTTTATGAAAACCAGAATGTCCGGCAGTCGGGGTAGAGTGATTTTCTTTAAGAATCTCTGGAATTAATGTAGGATCAGGATTTAGGATTAGATTTTTATAGATATTGATTTGTATATTTGTGGTTCGAAATATGTATCGTAGCATGGAACGAACCTTATGAAATTTCAAATTACGGAAAGTGTCCAAAGAGAAACTTATGGAGGTTTGAGAATCGCGAATTAGAACATGTTTTAGTGTTTGAAGTGCATTGAAGGTCGTTTCATAATTAAGATCGTCCCAATGATTTTGTTGAATTATTATTAAATATAAGGTTTGAGGTTGAATTGGGATTGAAACTATTTCTCCTATGTTTGGAGAAGAAGGAATGAAGTCTTTAACATCGATTTGAATTGAGGCTAGATCAGGAATATTATCTAAATCAGTTGCTATGAAGAAAGCAGAATTTTGTTGAGTAAATGATAAGTTGCCATCATATTCTTCTAGAAATTTATACGATATCATTTTTGTGTTGAGTGAATGCAGAAATTTTTGGTATGTGTCATCGTCGTTACTATGGGTTAATTGAGTAATCGCATGACACTCAGAATTATCATAAAGTTGAGAATTTGAATGAGAAATAAGAATTGGAGATTTTGAGTAAGTTTCGTTGGGATTACTGCAATTTGATTTAAGAGATCTTGAAATTTGATTTGAGTTTTGAGAAGAATAAAAACTAGGGTTTGACAGATGAGTACTAGGACTCGAATTACCGTTAAGAGTCGAGGTTGATTCAGATTTTGGATTTTGGGAACTAGAATGAGAATTGGAAGATTTTGGATAGCTTGAAAAATAATTAGGATTAGAATTAAATATAGGATTTGAGTCAGATTTAGTGAGATTTTGATTTTGATGACTCGAATATGGATTAGAATTTGATATAGGATTCGAGTCGGATTTAGTGAGATTTTGATTTTGATAACTCGAATATGGATTAGAGTTAGATATAGGATTCATGTTGGATTTAGTAAGATTTTTAATTTGAGAACTCGAATATGGAGTAGAGTTAGATATAGGATTCGAGTCAGATTTAGTAGGATTTTGATCTTGAGAACTCCAATATGGAGTAGAGTTAGATATAGGATTCGAGTTGGATTTAGTAAGATTTTGATTTTGATAACTCGAATATGGATTAGAGTTAGATATAGGATTCGAGTTGGATTTAGTAAGATTTTGATTTTGAGAACTCGAATATGGATTAGAGTTAGATATAGGATTCGAGTTGGATTTAGTAAGATTTTGATTTGAACTTGTTTCAAGGGACTCAGGAATACGCGACAGTGCATCAGCATGGGAAATGGCAGTGCCTGGTTTATATTTTATCTCGAATTCATACTCCTCGAGTTTTAGTCTCCAGCGAACTAAACGAGATCCTGGATCCTTTACGTTCATAAGCCATTTTAGTGGCTTGTGGTCCGTAAATATATAGAATTTAGTGCCATAGAGATATGGACGAAAGTATTTGACAGACCAAACGATAGCCAACAATTCACGTTCAGTTACAGAATAATTACATTCTGCCGAATTTAACTTTCGTGATGCATAAGCTACTGGGAGGTCATTTGGAGATTCGCCTTGAGTAAGAACGGAACCGATAGCGAAATTTGAACTATCCGTAGTCAAATTAAAAGGTTTTGTGAAGTCAGGGAATTGAAGAATTGGTTCGGACGTGATTGCATCACGCAATGATTCAAATGCTAGTTGCTGTTCATTGTTCCATTGGAAGAGAGTATTGCGTTTAAGAAGACGAGTAAGAGGTATAGCGATTTTTCCGAAATTGCTTACAAAACGACGAAAATAACCAACAAGGCCTAGAAATTTCTTAATGTCGTCAGGAGATTTTGGAATTGGGTAATTCTTGACTATTTGCGTCTTCTCAAGATCGGGTAATACACCGTGTTCTGTTATTCGATGTCCGAGGTAAACTATTTCTTTTCTAAAAAATTTACATTTTGAAGGTTGCAGTTTTAATTTGTGGCGTCTTAAACGTTCAAGGACTTCACGCAAACGGGAATTATGTGCGTTCAATGTAGGAGCGTAGATAATTATATCGTCAATATATGTTTGACACCGTAACCCGAGTATTCCTGCTAAGACTGTGTTCATAAGTCGTTGAAAGCAGCTTGGGGCGTTTTTTAAGCCAAAAGGCATTGACGTAAATTGAAAATGGCCATTAGGAGTAGAGAATGCAGTTTTGTACTTATCATTTTTATTTAAACGAATTTGATGAAATCCACTAGTTAAATCTAGTACTGTAAAATATTTTGAGTTGCCTAATTGGTCCAAAATATCAGTGATATTAGGTAGAGGGTATGAGTCACCTATTGTGTTTTCATTTAATTTGCGGAAATCAATTACGACACGCCATCTCTTTTTACCAGATGCGTCAGGCTTTTTGGGGACAATCCATAAGAGTGAGGAGAAAGGTGAGGTTGAGTTTTCAATTATGCCTTGTTTGGACATCTCATTCATTTGTTTATTTACTTCGATTTCATGGATTTTTGGATAACGATATTGTTTTGTTGCTATAGGAGTTTCTGAGGTGAGAGGGATACTATGTTCCAATGTATTCGTAGTTTGCCATGTGTCTCCTTCCAGGAAAAATACATCACTAAATTCACTACAAATTTTAAATAATGATTCCCTTTCTTCAATATTTAAAGTGTTTGTATCAATGAGATCATTTAGACGATCAGTTCGTGAACGTATATTAGTCTCTGTTTCCATGGAGGTGAGAATAGTTGGATGTTGTGTTTGTTTTGATATTGAGGTAGTAGGGTGACAAGGGTCGATTTTGATAGAAATTTCTTGAATTTCTACTGTTTTTTCCGTTGTATTCAGTATGCAAGTTACGGCATAACCATTGGGTTGAACTGTTACGATACTGCTGCAGAGGAAGACTCCAGGGAGAATTTCTTCGTTTGGAACTATGCCTTCATTAAGATTTTTATTTAGAATATGGATAGGGACAAATGTTTCTGTTCGCGGTTTAATTATTAATATCGGAATTTCCGTTTGTGATGATTTTGTTGAAGCAAAAATATATTTGGTAGTAAACGGGTCTGTGAAGTCACAATATTCTTCATCGGAACTAGTTGAGGTTGGAGAGTTTGGATGAAAATGGTTGAAAAATCGACTACTGTAGGATGGTGTGGGTGAGGCTGGTACAGACGGGGGTTTTGGTTCAAAAGTCTCGTTAATGGAGACATCAGACTCAGATTGGTATGTACGTAAGTTATCGTGTGTCATAGATTCACCTGGGTCGCTTTGTAGTTCAGATTCTGTAATGTATGGTTGGAATGACGGCATGATTCGTTCACCGTTAGATTGATTGACCCAATGAGGTTCTTCTTGTGTGAGGAAGGGTATTGAAGGAAATGGTGTTGTGTAAAAATTAATTGATGTCGCTGCTCCTATAATCAATTTTTGTTGCACATAATCAATTAGGCAACCATAATTTGTAAAGAAATCGTTACCCAATATGCCAACATGATTGACACAAATTTCGGATGATACCACACAAAATTTATGAAGAATGTGCTTACCAGAGAAATTCAACCGAATTGTTGCGGTACCTAAAATTTGAGTTGAAGGGTTACTGCCTCCAAGACCAGCTAAATATTTTTCATATGGGTAAGTTTTTATGGTTTCAGCCTTAGCTGTGAGTTCGGAAATTTTCAGGAGTGACACATGGGCACCTGTATCTAATAGGAATGATGCTTTAGGTGTTTTTATGCCAGGCGCCGTTATATGAACAAAAGGACAAGTGATGGATGATGATATAATTAGAACGGGTGGTCTGTCAGACGGATGGTCTGTTAGCCGTTGTTGTTTTGAAAATGCGCCTTTATTGTTTGTCCATCCCGAGAATTGGCGCTGTTCCGAGATGGTTGGGAGTTTAAAGAACTTAAGGATTGTTGATTTTGATCGAAAGTTGACTGTTGTTTTTTCATATTGTTATATGCCCTACGTCGGCATTCTTGTATAAGATGTCCTGGTTTTTTGCAATAATTACAGATTTTTTGATTTTGGTTTGGTGTTATGTTGAGATTTCCTGAGTTAATTACATGTATTGGTTTCTGCGGATTAGGAGTGTTAGGACTGTTGCTTTGACGGCGATAACATTCCGAAATCAAATGTCCAGATTTTTTGCAATAAGCGCATTGTTTAGATTTAGTGTTTTGAGGAGTCTGAGTTTGATATTTGTAACGACTTATTTCAGCTTTGGATTTAATCTCTGATTCTTCGGCTTGTGCGATACTAATTGCATCTTCTAATGTGACTGGTTGTCGTGTTTTTACCAAAATGGCTATATTATTCGACCATAAACCAGAAATGAAAACATTGAGAGCTTGTCTTTGTAAAAGCTTGCAATTTGCTTCCTTTTCGCTACAAGATGAATCATCATCTAAGGAATTTATAAGTTTTATTAGGCACTTTTCAATACGATTTGAGTACTGAACTATGGGTTCGTCAGGTTTTTGACGACAAGAGTTCAGCTCTAGCTGCCATTGACCGTGTGATCGTTTGTCACCATAGGCCTCTATTAAAAATTCTTTTAGACTTTGCCAGTCATTAAACGTTCTATTTCGGGTGAGCATTCTTGCATTACCAGAGATACTACATTTAATAAGTCTAAATATAATATTTCGTTGGTCATCTGTTGCGAGTTTAACTGCTTCTTCGCAGTTGTCTATAAACTCATGGAGTGAATTCCGGTCTCCTTGGAATTTAGGGATGAGGCTCTTCAGGATGCTGACTGGCACTCGAGATTGATTAAATCCCTCATCCGGGACATCGTCTCCGTTAACTGACATTGTAGACTAGTGTTTTGGATATTGGATATGAATTAAAGTTTTGAATTGGAGGAAGAATTTGCTTAAGTACTCACAGATATAAGAGATACATCTTGATGTATTGTGAGAATTGTCCAGTAGTGTTTCTTGTTTTCAATCACTTGAACTTCAGAAGCTACGCGAAGATCCCACCGTTGCCACCAAATGTAATGTTCGGGCTTCGATGCTTATTCAAGTTAATGTAAAAAACGTAATAACACAACACTGGAGATTAATAAACTTTATAATAAAACGTTCAGTTCAACAGTAAGAGAGTGAAGACAGTTTTTTAGGAGTTGCTTCTGCTTTTTATTACCTTTCACTGGAAAAAATACGGAAGATAAGGCAAATTGTCCCTTGGACTGTCCAAAGTATGTAGTAAATACAGATTAGAATATATCTGAGTGGAAAAGTTATTTCACTGGAAAAAATACAGAAGATAAGTTAAATTGTCCATAGGACTGTCCAAAGTATGGAGTAAATAGTAAATACAGATTAGAATATATCAGAGTGGAAAAGTATCTGTGGGTCTACAAATATGTATGTAAAGTATGCTTAAGATAGTTTGATTAAATCATACACATTACATAATAAACCAAAGACCATTTAAATAGTATACTTTTAATACTAATGAAAACCTTCTTTATAATCTATAAAATTCAATGGGAGCATTGTCCTAATTTTTCATTAACTAATTTGTCAATGTTGATTTCAAAGTTTGAAGTGGCAATACGCAAGGAGTTTAGCAAATTGGTGTCTGTCATCCTGGTCCGAGTTTTGGACTTGACTATTTTCATTCTTGAGAACAGCTGTTCGCACAAGTAAGTGCTGCCGAACATCGATATGTAGCGCAAAGCATGCTCACGGATATTGGGGTAGTTAGCCTTCGTTACAAATTTTGAATAAAAATCTGAAAGTGACACTGTCAAATTTCTCTTTCAATGATTTGTCACATTTGATGTCGATCAACTCCAATTGCATGTTAGGCTGGATGTTAGCATCAACTTCTGCAGTGAAAGGGTTGGAGAATAAGTCAATCCATTTTTCTTCCTTCTTGAAATCAAGAAATCTATCTTCAAACTGTGATTTCAGATCAGCTATTGCTCCACTGTATTTTTCTGTGGTTACTGGATTGCAAGTTGCAAGTTTTGGGAAATGAGATACAGGTAGGTCACCTTTCTTTAATTGTGATTCCCATAGAATTAGTTTCATTTCGAAAGCTTTGATGTGTTGAAACAGGACGTGAATTAAATTGTCTTTACCTTGAAGGCGCGTGTTCAGATCATTCAGGTTACGAGTCATATCAGTCAGAAAAGCAATGTCACTTAACCAATGAGGATCTCTTAATTCTGGAACGTCCTTGCCTTTTTCTTTCATAAATTTTATTATATGTTCTTTCAGTTGAAAAAATCTCTCCATCATTTTTCCACGTGAAAGCCAGCGAACGTCAGTGAAATAGAGTACATCTCCGTGTTCCGCGTCCAACTCTGTTAAGAATATCTGAAATTCTCTGTGGTTGAGGGCTCGGCTTCTTATAAAATTCACGGTAGAAATCAAAACTTTCATTACTTCCGGGAAGTTAAGTGACTTGGCACACAAATTTTCTTGATGTATAATGCAATGGAATTGCATGAAAGAAGCCGATTCATTATTTTTTTTTCATCTGAGCAACGAACCCTTCATTTTTTCCCCTCATAGAAGGTGCTCCGTCTGTAGCTATAGCTGTCAAATTTTCAACTTTCAGGTTCAGTCGATTAAAAACATCCATAACTTTGTGGTAAATGTCAATTCCCCTTGTTGTTCCCTTCATGGACTCTAGAGATGCCAGCTCTTCCGTCAGTTCGAAGTCCTCATTAACTCCTCGGATGAAAACAGCGAGCTGTGCAGTGTCGGTCATATCTGTGCTTTCGTCGACGGCAATCGAAAAAGAAACAAATTTGGAAGCTTTCTCAGAGTGCACTGCAAATCTTTCACCATGTCATCAATTCTTCGGACAACAGTGTCCCTCGATAAACTGATCTTCGAAAACAAATGTTTTTGTTTTGGGCAGAGAATATCAACCGCAGATTCAAGGCATTCCTAAAACAAAACGAATAGCTTGTATAGGACAGATTTAGGCCTTACTGATCCAAAAATTCTTCTCTTGTGTTAAGACACTTACCTTGACAAAAGTACCATCGGAGAAAGGCTTTGACTTCTTTGCGATTTTTTCTGCTATCACATAACTTGTTTTGACAATGCTGTCATTCTCGGTAGTGCTGCGTAGAAAGGTATATTGCTGCCCTTGCAACTGCTTCTTTAAGGACTGAATTTTTTCATTCCGTGAAATTCCTTGAAGCGAGTCATGACTCTTGTGCTTGGTTTCATAGTGTTTTTTTAAATTGTATTCTTTTGGTACTGATATACTCTCATTGCAAATTAAACACACATTTCTCCTTGAAATAAATGAAAAAATAATCGGAAGTCCAAACTTCCTTAAATACTCGCTTTTCGTCACTAATTTTACGTTTTTTCTTGCATGCATCCATTTTTCTTTCAAAAGTAAAGAAAGCCGACAACTAAACAAAAACAAACATTTATCTGCTGCCACTTCCATCCGTTCCCGCCAAATTTTAAAAACTTCCGAACTTTGCATTTTTTGCTTTACATTTTACAAGAATGATGTTTTTCGGCATTTTGCAACCACTAGGCCGCGGGCCGCAAAAAATGGCTCCGCGGGCCGCGTGTTGCGCACCCCTGCTTTAACCGGATAGAAGTGGAATCACTCCAGTTAATTTCTCCGACTGCTGGTTGCGCGGACCCTAAGTATAATGAACAAAAAGTTACAAGTTCATTAGCCTATTATTACAATATTATTACTAAAACTAGGTGATTACTGATTAGGTACCATGTATGAACGGTTGCCAACTATTTTCTTAGAAACAGAGTGCATTTCACTAATGAGAAAGTGAATATAGGCCTATATGTATGTATTAAGGGTACAGAATTCCAAAAAAAAGAGTACTTAGTATATTTACAATTGAAACTAATAAGAGAACTCATGAGTTGTCGAGAAGACATTGTTAAAGTGTTACATTTGTGAAAAAATGTAATTGACGGCATTGGAAATATTTCTCGAATTTAACACAAGAATTTTTATTCATCAATTTCAAAAGCCAGCAAGGTAATAGTCTCATATAGACCACAGTCATCATCATCAGTTTCATCGCCAGGAGATGTTGAAGAACTTGCTATATGACCATACTGAGATACTGCCGGCGCCGGTCTGTAGAGGTTTTTGGAATTATGCAACTGAACCATTTCTTGGGTAACTTTAAAATCCGTGCAGCACATAGCTCTGGCCTGTAGGTAGAGCTTGCAGCGAATAAGTGCCACCAACATATCTAATTTCAACTGATTGCGTTGTTTCGTCTTCACTATGTTCATAACACTAAAAACTCTCTCCACCACAGCATTGCTAACAGGAATTGTAAACGATCTCAAAGCAAATTCGGCCAGCTCTTGAAATATTCGCTTGCCACCAGCGTTTTTAACATCCAAAACTCTTCTCCAAAATCCTACGATATAAATGTTTTTAATTTCAGTATTACCGACTAGGCTTTTAGCGTCAATCGTCCTTATTAGTCTCAGTTGCTGTTCAATAGCATCTCTGTATTCCCTATTTGCAGCACTTTTGGCATCAGCTAACTCCCACGGCAGGGCACCAATCTTCACCTCTTCCGATCTTATGACCAAAGGGGAAAACATGCGAAGTTTTTGAATAACCGTTAGGTTGGCAGGTAATCTGTTGACAAGCTCACGGCAAAGAACGATTAAACAATTTATGCATATAGTTAAATAGTCTATATTAAAAAATATTAAAATAAAAAATAAGGGACTTGTTGAGCAGACCTACTTAAGGTTAACTGTCATTGAACATCTTATTTGCTTTTACTTTCATTTCCCATTTTGTATGTCATATTGTAATTGTTCATAAATTTGTAGTTTTAATTTTGTATCAAATTTAATTCTTGTCATCTTCCACTTTCTTCTTACCATTATCTATCTGCCTACTGGAAGGCAGTGATCTATGAATTTTAAAATTACACCTGGTATAGACTAATGTGCTATTACAGATTCCAGTTGGCGCTTTATAAAAGCTGTTGTTCATCTTTAAATATGAAATTATACCCCACCTTCCGCAATACTTCTTTTCCCTGAGAAGTATCTTGCCAACACTAAGGTCCTATGATAATTCATGTCGTGCCTCAAACTCTGAGAGATAACAAATTAAAGGGAGTGTAGCCTTCCAGCGGGTGGACTTTATGTAGACGATTTTGAGTCTCATACCAGGTGCTGCAGATAGGCTACACTGACCTTAGGGCTAGCCTATGATCACAGTTATTTACTGAGTGCTTGCTGCTTGGCATAGGAGCTTTTTATGAGCTAGTCAGAGACTGAGAAGGGCAAACCTTTCACCACCTACCTACAGTCAAAAGGTGGGTATTTAGTAAGGAAGATTTTAATTATTCATTTATAATCAGAGTACAGTCGCATATAAAGTTTACAGATAAGAATATAAATAAATACAAGGTACACCAGATTATTAATTATAATTTATACCTCACTTCCTGGCCTCTTTTAGGAGGGCAATCAACTCATCTCTCTGGTCAGCCTCCCGTTCGCGGAGAGCAAGTTCCCTGTCAAACACATTTTGCAACATGTCCCGCATGTCCCTAGCCCTCTCGGCGGTTGCTTGTTCCTTGTCTTTTAAAAAGACCAGAACCTCATTTTTTTTGTTTGGTCTAACCCTTTTGACGTCAAACCTACTAGGCGTGGGTGTGAGCATGGCAGAGCTAGGCGTCTCGATCGAAGTATCGGAGCCTGATTGAGGAGAAGGTTCGGGGCTGGGGCAAGGGAGCGAGTCAAATATTTCAGGTGCCACTTTTGAAGAGTGGCTGTACTGATCATCCATTATCTTAAAATATTTCGGCGGATTACCCCTATCCTGTCCAGTTCCCCCTCTCTTCCTCTTGAATCGGAGGTAACTAGCAAGTATATTGTTATACTTCTCCTTTGACTTGGACCCATTTGTGTGCGGGTGCTGCAAAGGAGGGAATGGCACATAAGCAGCTATTTTTCCAGCTATTTCGCTCCACACCTTGTCCTTTTTGGTTTTTTTATCTCTCAGCCGAAGCTTAGTGTCCGGCTGATGAGTCACATGAATGAGCAGCTCAGTGGCATCGGAAAATCTGCCCTCATCATCCTCCAACGGGGTGCTCCAATACTTCGCCATAGTGTAATTAGACTTGACATCTGTAATGAAATGAAATATATTTAATTCTTTGTAGGTTCTTAGATGAGTGCAGTGAATTCAAATTATGTAAGTTACGTAGTTGTTTGTTTACAGTACACATTATTTCATTTAGATATACATAACGCAAGGACTGCATGACTGGAACTACGGAGTAGTAAGTCTATCTAGTGCTGTATAGCCAGCCCCCCCCCCCCCCCCCCGGCTATACAGCACTAGATAGACACCAATTCATTGCAATGGCAATAGGAAGAAATTGTCACACTTACGACTATGAGTATTAGCTTCAGCATACGCAGCCGCCTCTCCTCTGCCGCTTTCTGCTTCTTCCTCGACAGTCGACTCCTCTCCTTAAAAAAAGCGAAATGTTTTTAACAATAACAATTGATACGTTACCACTATATCTTCTTACTTGAAGTATGTCACTGCCACATACATCAAAATAGGCAGGACGGCGAACTCCCTTGCATGAAGGGGTCTGAGCTTTTATGAATTTGATAAACTAAGACCCGCATAAACACATACATCCACCAGTTATGGGAAGTACGTGGGGTGCCAACCCTCATACATGATACCCCTTTTTTGGACCACCCTTGCTCTGAGGAAGACCTCATCACACCTACCGAGAAAGCCATCGAGGCAGCTAAATTTTGGAAATGTTAACGACCGCCGGACTCGGAAAGGAAGGATGGGGTATTATTTTATTATTAAGTTGCCACGACTAGCCCTATCTGCAAGGGCTTTAGAAAAACAGTCATACAAATTGTGGTAACTTACCTAAATAATTGTAGTCCGGGAAAAAAATGTCATCCCTTATGTCTATAGCCCGCACTCCGGCCAGGCAGGGGTGCTGCCCTGAGGTAATTTCTGTAATTGTAACATCACAGTTACACCTCCAACAACTAGCAGTGGACATCGCGATAATTATCCACCCTGTGTTTATATTTTATAACTATAGTCCAGTCATTACGTCGGAAAAATCGGGTTAGAAATGCAAATGAACCGAGAAAGCCAAATTTTGGATATTACGTGGGGGGGGGGGGCCTAGAAAAGCTTAAGTTCAAATTGTCGACCAAAATAACCTTGTGGGTTTTCCGCCATCTTGAAAAAAGGGTTAAATTCAGTTTTTTTATCATAACTCGGTTCCCCGTCGAGATACGAAAATTTTCATGTAATACTTTTTTGTTGCTCTTTGCACGATCTACAATTAAGGTCCTATACATTTTTCACGTATCGATCATCGTTATCGAGATATCGATAAAAAAAGCCATAAATTTGGGGAGAAAAAATTATTTTTCGCTATTTTCTTTTTTCTCGTTAAAGATATCAAAAAATGTTTCGAATAAAACTTGTAGAGCGTGTTTAGACCTACAAATTCGTTTTTTTATTTTTTATTTTCGAGAAAAATTACGACTTCTATGGCGCCACAAAGTCAATAATACCGTGCCCGGTTTCCATTTAGCCGCTCGCACGCTTGTATCCACACGTCAAAATGGATGAAGGGTTGTTCAGGGAATTATTGCAATACATAATAAATTAATAAACCAGCCAAATTATGAATCAAACACATGAAATTTATTGATGAAATAATTATTATGCAGCAAAAAATAGTTATTACAAGTGGTCATTTTTTTCACAAGTTTTTCGTCGTTTTGATGGTCCTGGCTGCTGAAGTTCTTCCTCGGTAGACTCTTCGAGTCGTGAAGATTCTTCAATCACAGGAAATGACGCCGTGACGGTCGAAAAATCGTAATCATCATCATCATCGTGACCGTCATTGAATAAGATCTCGACTCTGGCGACATTGTCGCATATCTGTCCGCTACAGTGCAGGCAAATAACAGAGCAACTAATTCCTGCTTTCCTGCACCCACAAGCAGCCCCACACTTTCCTTTGCATTTGCACGAAATGAGTTTCAAAAGTTCAGGTGGAGCGGGTGCGGCTGTGTTGCAAATTGGTTCAAGCCCGTAATTCGTCTGCCGCCAACCCCATTCCTGAGGATCTTGGTAAATTCCGAGCCACGTTTGTACTTGTAGGTACGTCCGGAAAACGTGTTGGCGGACTGCGCTTTCCGTTGGTGGAAGGAGTGAAAGATTATTCGCCTTATTTGTCGTCATCGATTTTGCAAAGTGGTGGAATCGCAAAATATCCATCGTTGTGTCCTCTTTACGCCCACCATACAGAGCGATAAGAAATAGCTTTCCTGCGGAAGCTAGCATCTCCGGATCGACCTTTTCTTGCTTGAATAGTTCCACCGATGACCGGAGGTTCGGGTTCTTCTCGAGGGTGCTTATGAATTTCGACTTTCCAATATTATAAAAAGACGACGTGGTATCACAACCGCTGAACGCATGGATGAAAAGAATGTTCTCAAGAACAGACTTATCATTCTTGAAACTACTTGGAGAATACAGTTTTGCCGGTGTTTTGCCTTTAGCTGGTTTGCGAAAAAAAATATTTTTTTTGTCACGTGCAAGTCCGCAAATTAAAACTAAAAGATCGATATCTTCGCCGACGATTTCCACAGAGTTGTAAAACGATGCTTCTCTGATTGCTGTAGTTACGATGAGGGTATCAGCATCCTCAAAAGCCTGCTCTACTTTTATTCCGGTATTTGTAAAATAACGGCGAAGCATTTGTATGAAATTGTTTTTGTTTTGGTCCCTTGCAAGAAACTTCTCCTGGCTAACTTTCGGTGCAGTAGTTTCATCAAACGTGAACTCTGGTGATTGGTTCTTCCTTGAACGTCGTGCCCTTTCCGAAGTTTTTGTTCCTGCGAGTCTCATGTCAGTCGGATAACCGTCGAATACGATTGTCACACTTTCTCCAAAGTGCTGTTGCACGTATGTGACATATTTCTTGCAGATGAGATCAAACGTCTCAATTCGACCCCAAACTACTTTGTGCAGAAGGAAACCACCGTCGATTACGTGATAATGTCTGTCACCAGGTTGCAAATTTTCTGTCAAAGGTTCGAAGGCATTGTATAATAGCGATTTTGTTCCTTTTCGCATTCCTTCTTCGGTGAACAATGACAATGGGAACGGAGCGAGCTCGTATCCTAGAAATTTTTTCAGGTCAGTCTCGGAATTCTTCGTTATGCACATTCGTTGGAAAAGCAACAATGGATCGATCGGAACTGGAGACTCGTCGATGGTAATGCTGGTATTTACTGCCGATAAAGAGAGCACTTTATCCTTCCTTCTGAATGACAAGGACCCGAAATCCGCTCCTATGATTTTAGTCATCATGTCGCGTCCAATTTCGTATGCACGATGACAATTAATGTTCTCGTTTGCAATAACTCCTGTGCCGATAGACATCAATTCTTTCTTCTCTGGAAAAGGATTATGACTTGCGAGCCACATGTCCAATTTCTCAACGTCACAATTGTCTCGAGAAATCCGCGAGGGTCTCATGTCGACGTGCTGTTCGGTTGTAGAGCAAGATACTCCGGAAAAATTTTCAATTTGTTCACAAATGTTTTGAAGCTGAACCATGCCCAAAGTCCACGATGCTATTGTGCTGTCTGTAATTCCCCTTCCCTGTGTCAGTCCTCCTGTTGTCTTCATGGATCGCATAAGAGTCTGCTCTATCGTCATGTCTGACATAATCCCAGACCAAAATTTTTCCGAGCGACGAATCGTAAAGTAGCCACGTCGAGTGAACTTGTCAAAATCTTCTATGGGTATTTTTTCACTCAGAGCTCGCATATCTTGTAGGTATAATTGAGCAGACTTCGCATACAGGAAGTGGCCGCTGGCATGGAAGAAAGGAAGCATTTTTTGTATGGTATCGAGATGAAGTTCCCAATTACCGGATCTTTCTGCTTCCAGGAAGTTCTTCACCAGAGAAACCATACGATGGTACTGCACCCATAGCTTTGCCGTAGGACCTCTGCTCTCGATGGCGACTAATTCTTGTGCGAATTTCTCGTATATTCTTTTCACTCCGTTGTTGTTAGCGGCAGTCATGATGGTAGGTCGATTGAAAACATCTTCCGCGTAGTAATCTAGATCATCACGTTCCTTTTCGTCTAATTCCAGCGAGTCTAGTACAATTTTTGTCAAAGCTGAGTGCGACAAAATGTGAGCGCGAACAGCTCTCGCATATGCATGACCGGCAAGAATTTTTTCGACACAATTTTCTGCATAAATGAGCTTGAAAAGCTCTTCAATCCCACTACCGGACATGATCATGCCAATTGATCCCATAAACGACATCAGAAGATGAAATCCACCAAGTCTCACTATGACGTTTTCTAAATCCGATTTTGGGTCAGCAGCTCCCACGATGTCGCGAGCTTTCCAGTACAGCGGTTGATCAAATGTGATGAAGGTGGTTTTTTGACTGCAACGCTTTGAATTCTCGACAGCTTCAAGAAGCGATGTAAGGATCGTGTCATAATTCGATGGCGGCGCATTGATAAACGGAAGACAGATAACTTTTGAGCGTTCGTATTGCATATTGGCTGTTATACTCTCCATATATCCATTCCATCCTGGAATTCCAACAGAGCAACTCCATTTTCCGTAAAGCCAAATTAAATCTGGTATTGTTGGTAAAATGTCGCTCGGAAGTTGCCGAAGAGCTTCGACATCGGCAACAGTTATAGTCTGTAAGCCTGCCGATTTATGTTTACTGTAAGCGAGTACAGGAACCATGCCCAATTGTGCAACTTCTGAAGCTGATTTTATTTCGACAATACGCGGAATTTTTTTCTCACGCTGGATAGCTGTGTAGGGAGTCACACAATGTATTCCTCCCATTGCATGAAACGTTCCATGACCGTCGAGGGTGTTTATGTTAAAATCCGCATTGTCAAATACAAATTGACTGAATGAATTTTCCAGAATTTCACTTTCAGGTCGATGAATGCATGAATTCTCGAAAATTGTTATTTCTCGATACGGCGCACTGAATCCCATTGCTGATAATATGTTGATGAGACTCTTTGAACCGAATTTCTTGTAAAGAAAAGTTCCGACACCTAACTGCAGCGGAGAGAAAAACGAACGAGGACGCACGGCTGTTATTATGGAGTGAGCTATCGCTGTACATTTTTTTTTCCATTGTTCCAATGCACCACGTTTATCTTTTGTTATCATTGTAGCAAGAAAAACTTGCAAAGATTCAGGAACAGCGGCTTCGACATCTTTCACGAACTCATCCGATGGGGGGTAATTGTTTTTATCGTAAACGACACCTCTAATGTCCTCACGGATTATCGCAGCAGCTTCGCGAATAACTCTTAATCTTTCTTCATGATAATCCTTTTTTTTTTCCTCGTACCATTTCTCCGAGAGTATTTTGAAACCGGTATTTCGGAAGCACACCACGCAATCACGTCCTTGTTTTTCGATTATCAGAATGTCGTCTCCATACTTCTCTTGCAAATGTTTTTTAATCGTTCTTATGTCAGGAACGAAACCTCCATTTATTTGGCTCACCAACTCACTGATAGAAAATTGACATTCGTCGGAGTTTTCTTTTAAAAAGGAGTAAATTGCCTCCATTGCCTCGTCTACTTTGTCCCCCGTAGGTCGTCCTTTCTTATTCCCCTCTTCAGGTGAGGCATGATATACATGAGAAATGCAGGTTCGATGGTATCGAGCTCCTACTGCGACGAGATCAGGTATACCATGAATACGCTCGATGATCGAAGTGGCAAATTCATCGTCACGTCCAGACAGGTATCCCATAATTTTTTCATTCATTGATATTTCTACCACGGAATGAATTTTTTTTCGTCTATGCACTGGCAATCTCGATTCGTCGCAAAATATTTCTCCACAAAATAAGCATCGATTTTTGAAATCAAAAGTGGGAATAAACTGTTCTTCGGGTTCTGGTACGTTCGATGGAGACTCGCTTCGTCGAGAAGCAATTGACGCTAGCCGTTGGTTGCCATATTTTTTGTAGCACGAACTATGAACACTCACAGAATTAATATTCTGTAACATCTCGTGATGATCCACACGTCCTCTTTTCACGCTCGCCGCTAAGAGAGTCTGAACAGCTCTCTTTTTGGCCACATACACATCGTCAATCAGAGGTTTTTTGCAAATGAAACAATCACCCATTTTACAAAAATTTTCAAACACGTACGCTCGCTTCAAAAGACTCGAGACAACTGACTGGAATATGCTACGAAAAGGAGCAGATGTTCCGGCACGAACACGAAAAAGGTCTTTTATACCTGACCCATGCCCAAACTCTAACGGCCGCCGCATAGGCGTAGGCATAGGCTCTATGGCGAGACGCACATTGCAGCGTCGGGCGCGCTGGGGCCGACTTTGTGGCGCCATAGAAGTCGTAATTTTTCTCGAAAATAAAAAATAAAAAAACGAATTTGTAGGTCTAAACACGCTCTACAAGTTTTATTCGAAACATTTTTTGATATCTTTAACGAGAAAAAGAAAATAGCGAAAAATAATTTTTTCTCCCCAAATTTATGGCTTTTTTTATCGATATCTCGATAACGATGATCGATACGTGAAAAATGTATAGGACCTTAATTGTAGATCGTGCAAAGAGCAACAAAAAAGTATTACATGAAAATTTTCGTATCTCGACGGGGAACCGAGTTATGATAAAAAAACTGAATTTAACCCTTTTTCAAGATGGCGGAAAACCCACAAGGTTATTTTGGTCGACAATTTGAACTTAAGCTTTTCTAGGCCCCCCCCCCACGTAATATCCAAAATTTGGCTTTCTCGGTTCATTTGCATTTCCAAATGTATATAATGACTGGACTACTATTTAACTGAACTGAAAAACATTAAACACTCTCAGAGCGTGGAGGGTGAGTGAATATAAACATAAACAAATAACAAAAAACATGTCTTCTGCTTCAGATTTTACTTTTCTCATTTCATTGCACAAAATGTGAGTAAATTGAAAACGAGCTCTGATTGGTCAGAAATATTTACTCACTTTTTACTCACATTTTACGATTGTAGGCAAAAGAAATACGCTTTAAAATTTGCTTGGAACCTTTGATTCCTTTGATCCCGTTCTTCCAGTTTCCATTGCGTGCAGTGTGGCAGCAGAGAAAAATTTACGCGCAAAAGTTCAAGTCAGGAACGAAATGATAAAACTAATTATTATTATAATGTGCCGTTTTGGAATTTTTCAGAAGTTTGAGTGAAAAATAATGTCGCCTAATTGGTGACTAGGCGACTTACAGGCAGTATCACTGTTCACTGTTCAGCGTACGAATTACAATAATAATTAAACTGAGTAAATAGAGTAAATAAAGAGCCAATGCCAAAGAAAGAACCGAATATGAATATATAAAACGATAAATGGCCAATGGGTGTGCAAAAGTAAAGTAACAAGTAAACAACCACACCTGGCATGGCAATTGGCAAACCTTACCCAACCAAGGTCCACTTAAATTTAATTAGCCTACAATATTTCATTGGTTGATAATAATTGTCAGCTGATCTCTTATTGGGTATCTCAATTGAACGCGGCTTCGATATTCGATTTCTGAAAGCACTTGATGAGTCTGCCAACAGGCAACAGGTTGAACAACATAAAATAAAAATCGCGCAAAAATTCAAAAGTTACAATGAGTTAGTAGTTTTTATTTTATAAAAATAATTTAAAATCGAATAAATATACAGGAAATGAAGTAGCCTAAATGGCGACTGGTCGCATTTGGCAATTTTTAGTCGCCAAATGCTCATTCGAAGTAGCCTAAATTGCGATAAATCGCCGCGTCTGGCAACACTGGCCTCTAGCACTGGTAGCATCCGAATGAATCGGTGAGCTGGTGAACTTTCAAGTGAAGCGATTGCCTATTCGCTTCAGAACTAATGAGCCGGCTCATCGGATCAGTTCGTGAGTGAGTTACACAGCACTCCCAATCTCATGTTGGGGGCTTACCTGTCCTAACAATGGGGAAGGATAATCGGAAGCTGACGTTCCAGTGAAAGAGGGAAGATAAAAATTCTACTCAAAATAGGTGATACGCAACTATGAGCCATGTACAAAGTTGCTTTCTCATCCACCTGTTCGACTTGCAGATGGAACCCAGCGGTCTGTGACAAATACTATCTTGACCTTCAGGCACTATTTGGTGGATATTTTGAGTTCCTTTCACGGCAATGTATACAAATAAATATATACAGTATAAACTGTATGTATACTTGAATCGGGCAGAGCTGTTTTTTTTTCGAATAAATCTGTCGCATTTAAAATGTCGCCGCTATGAGCAACAAGTTCATCAGCCCTTCGATGCTATCGGCTGCGGCCATACCGTGGCCTGACTCGAAATAGTTCCAAGTTGTGGTCCAAAACCAGTATAGTATCGTCTGCGATCTGAGAAAATGGATAGCATGATTTACAGGAAAGCATTTTTAACATATCATCACCGGGAATTATGTACGCGTACAATTTCATTGGAAAGGATGCATTTTTTTTTTTTTTTTCATCCGTGAGTGTTAACATGCAACGCAAACATATCTTGATCCTGTAACTGTGTAACAGCATCAGACGTGCAATAACCGTCTGCACACTATACAAAAGTGTTTTCTACCAGGACGGAGCTTGTCTATTTCATCTGCCCAAATTTGACAAGATATTTGCTGATAATCTGCCATTGGGAGAAAATTTAAAAAAAAAATTTAATGTCGCATATTCTAGGTTCAGGTTTTAAATATATCTCGTCTCTGGCGTAATTCCTTTTGCCTCAAGCATTCCTCATCATCGATGTGTGCCATAAAGTAGCTAGTATATCGAACGGGCTGAGATTTCAGACCTGTCGCTAAATATGTCAACCACGATCTTTCAGAATTAGTTGCCACGCACGGTTGAATACGCATTATTTAATACAAATAAGCCACAGTCATAACCATTTTGTTGCTGTTTTGCGTCCCAACTGTGAATTGAATTCCAATCATCATGGTTAAACAAGTCCCACTTTTTTCCGATAACATAAATGCTGTGTTCGCAATTTTTAACAGTACTTGCTCTCTCCCTCCCGTCTTCGCTTCCTTGTTTGTAGGAGTCTAGTACTGCTATAGTCTTCATTTGGAAGGAAATAACTCTTAATACCCAATGACGGCCACCTTTCTGCAAATCGGTATTAGCAGGTACCAGTATTATTTCCTTTGGCAAAGCAAGGTAGCGATCTAGAGCAATAAACAGTGCTTGGCCTTGTAAAGTAAAGTAAAGTAAAATTTATTTATCGAGGAATACATTCTACATACATTTCATTAGTGGTTCAGAGGGGCACCTTTGGGAATTCCCGTGATGGGCCCCTCGACCTAATAGATAACATTTATATTAAAACTTATTCTAAACACTTAATCTACAATACAAAATAAATTCTTTTAAAATTGTGGTACAAAACAAAACAATTAACTTCAGGTCGTGTTATTAAAAACAACGTACCTATTTAAGTTATTAAAATTATTAAAGTTATTAAAATTCATGCGTGTTATTAAAATACAAAAATAAAATATAATAAAATGAATTTTAAAATGAACATTAACTTTTAACATTAACTTTTTAGCAAGGCAATTCAGGACAGGTAATTTCGCATGATAATTTTAATAGACCTTATAAGGGACTTGTATATATTGAGACTTGGGGCTTTTTTAATTGATAGAGGGATGGAGTTATAGACCTTTATTGAAATATATGTATGGGAATGTTTAAATAGCGACGTTTTGAATTGTGGTATTATGAGGCAACGATCTTCTGCTAGTCTGGTGTGACGGGCTGTGTGTGTAAGGTTATGGTAGAAATTTTTGTATCTGTATATGAGAATTTGTTCAATATAGCTAGTTTCTAGTGTCGGGACGTTAAACTCTTCAAATAGGGGAGCGGAAGGATGTCGGAATGGTTTGTTCATGGCAACCCGCAAGGCACATTTGAGGGCCTTTTTGAGATTTTGACTGGTTCTAGATGTACCTTTGCTGCACCACCCCAGGCAATATGCAGTAATTAGCTATTGACTGTACTATTGCGTAATAGACTTCTCTTAAACCAGCCATATCTAAGATATTTCTCAGGCGTCTTAATTTGTAAATTGTTCTGCGGATGCGCTTGGATGTGTTAAGAATGTTTTCATTCCATCGCAGATGCTGGTCTATGGTGACTCCTAGATATTTGTATGAGCTTGTGTGTTTGATATGATTACAATGGCAGGATAAGTTATGTTTGCAGTCATATTCGTGTATTTGAAGTGAGGAGTTGCTTGGCTGGCCGGCTACATTTGCGCTAAAGGTTATATATTCTGTTTTTGTTATATTAAGAGTGAGCAGGTTATCATCTAGCCATGTTTTAATTTTAAAAAGAGTTCGGGAGGCTGTTGTGTGAACTTCTTCCCAGGTCTCTCCGCTTACATATAGGATAGTGTCATCAGCAAATCCTATTAATGTGCCATCTAAGTTCAATTGCAATAGTGCATTTATGTATATAAGGAACAAGACCGGGCCTAAAACGGTTCCTTGGGGTACTCCATACGTGGTATCAGCTAAATCGCTGTAAGTATTCAATAAATGTGATGTATTTTGTGTTTTATTCTTTGTTGCATGTCTTATTTTTACCTGTTGCTTCCTGTTTGTAAGATAAGAGGTAAGTAATAGCAGTGTGTGCCCTCGCAGCCCAGCTTGCTCCATTTTCTCAATAAGTAAATCATGTGAGACAGTGTCAAATGCCTTTTGCATATCGAGGAATACACACAATGGGTGTTGACCAGCATCTAAGTCTTCGTAAATTTTGGTTGCTAATTTTGTAACAGCTTCTTGAGTATTTTTTCCAGCCCTAAAGCCAAATTGGTTTTCTGCAAAATAATTGGTTGATTCTAAGAAATCTACGATACGATTTTTTAGTGTTTTCTCTATGATTTTTCCAAGAGTGGAAGTGAGTGATATCGGCCTGTAATTGTTCATGTCTGTGATGTCTCCTTTTTTGTGAATAGGGGTGATTTGTGCTATTTTACATGCATCTGGAAAGTGTGCATTTTAATAACCAGGTTAATTATATGAGATAATGGTTTTAGTATGTGTTTCTTGTGTGTTTTTAGGACGTTAGCTGATATACCATCTGATCCAGAGGCTCATTTACTTCGTAATTCGTTTATGTATTTCTCTGTTTCTGCCTCTGTGGTTGGTGTCAGAAAAATCGTGTGTTGGTTTATGTGTGTTCTATGGTTGATTCCTGTTTTTTTTTATTGCTGATGCGAGTTTAGTTCCTATGTTAGAGAAAAATATGTTAAATTCATCAGCCATCTGTTTTGGGTGGGTTTCAGATGCAATATCCCCTCTATTACTTTTTATTTTAGCTATTTCTTGCCCTTTTATATTGCCGTTATCTGTTATTTCGTTAATTAGGTTCCAAGTTTTTCTGGGATTGGCTTTATTCTCTCTAATTCTGTCTTTGTAATAATCGCTTTTTGTTTTTTCTAACAACATCTTAAGCTTGTTTCTGTACCTTATGTATTCTTGTCTGAGTCGTTGTGAGCTAGGGTGATGTTTTAGATTAAGGCTGAGTTTATCCCTATTTCTTATTGATATTAGAAGGGCGTTGGTCATCCATGGTTTAAGTTTTGTTCTATTATTAGATATGTATTTGGTTGTTTCACTGCATTTTATGTGTTGTTGCAAAGTTTCAATAAATTTGTTTGTACTAGTGTTAGAGTCGTTTGAGCATAAAACATTGTTCCAGTGTTCTGCTGCTAAGTACCCGTCTAGCATATCATTGTTTATCTCAATCATGGTTTTTTGTTGCCTAGAATGATTCAGAATTTTATCATTGTAATTAATTGTAAGTGCAGTTGCGTAGTGATCAGTTATATTCGCCCGAATGACATGTCCTGTAGCGCCACTTTTTTGAGATGTAAATATATGGTCTATGCATGATTTAGATTGTGTTGTAACACGGGTATGTTCGTTAATTGCTGTATGCAGGCCTGCCGATGCAACTATATTGAGGTACTCTAGTGTATCACCTGTGGGATTATCCTAAAGAATATCTATGTTAACATCTCCAGCTAATGCAAACAAATCCGCCCTAGGTTGTGCAGCAAGGAATTCCGCTAGAGAGTTGTTGAACTGTTCGGGACGCTCAGACGGGGTGCGATAAATCGCTAAAATTTGATGTTGTTTGTTTTTTAGTAAAAAAGAGATAAGGGATGCATTACAACCTGTAATATGAGCTTGGGTGAATGTAGCATTTAGTCCAGACCGACAGAAGATGGCTACCCCATCAGACTTATTATTTTGGCTATAATTGAAAAAGGAATCATAACCTGTGATTGAAAAAGTACTTCCATCTCTCTCCGAGTGCCATGTTTCAGTTAATACTATTATGTCCCAGTCAACGCCCAAAGATGTACATAAAATTAAGAATTCATCAAAATTTCTGTTTATGCTACGAATGTTCATTTGAATTAATTTGAGAGAATTGCCCTGTAAATATGACATTTGACACCCATCAGTGTCATTCAATGTGGTAGTTATTGTGGAATCATTTTCTATGCTTCTCATCAAATCCATTTCTAATTAAGACAGGCTAATTTTTTCAATCGCTCTATATTGGTCCAAGCTACCTTCTTTATAAATTAAATTAAAATTAAAAAAGATTATATGCAAATTGCGGATTAGTAAAATTTTAAAACAAGAGAAAGAAAAATAAAAAATAAAAATAAAACAAATCAAATACAATGTAGAACTGAGACTTATTAAAGCGTCTGCTTACATGCAATACTGTATTTAAATACATATTACTTTTAATTACAGTAGAAATCATATATCATACTATGGAATTTTGTATCAACGTACTATATACATAGTAATGTATAGTACAATATGTCACACATCTTTATGTAATATGCATCGGTAGGAATTTAGAATTTACATGGTAGGCTACATTATTTTTTAATAGTTAGTTTAAAAAAAGGCCATCATCCAATTTTAGCCTACAATAGTCTTGGTTCTGTTGGTGTGTGTCTTCCTATCGTGCCCTTTGATTTGCTTCATAGTTAGACCCATGCATGACTTCGGAGTAGTGCAGGAACTGTCTTGTCCAGTATTTGTGCTGGAGAATGCTGTTGAATGTTGGCTGTTCAGTACCATTGTTGGCTTATTAGTGCGCACATGAATTCTACTTTGAGCTTTTATTCGCATTGCTGCGCAAATTTGGGCGGCCCGAGGAAGTGGTGGTTTGCTGTGTTGCAGTGTTTGGCGGATATTTTGCTGCCAGTTTGGATAGTGCTGTTTTATCATTTGCCCTATGTTTAATGCCACCCAGAAGTACGATAACATTGCAATCCATGGACCAAACGTTTTCTTTGCCGAATAATAACTTAGCTTCCTTCATAGCATTCATTCTATTTACAGTAAGTGATTCAGTGATTACAGTGTCCGTTCCCTTAAGTAATTTTTTATTTTTAAATACTGCGCTTCTTGACTCGTAACTGTTAAATTTGACAATTATGGGGCGATTTTTACTGACTCTTCTGGCACCAAGTCTATGCGCTCTTTCTATTTCATTCATTTGTAGGCTAGTGTTGATCTTGTTATCCCTGATTAATTTAACGGCTAGGTTCACACAGTTTTCGTTGGGAACTTCCGCCATGCCATGAATCACAAGACAGTTCCTTCGAGAGTAAGACTCTAAATTGTCCACTTTCATGACTAGATTTTCATGTTCGCCATACATTTTATCCATGAAATTAATTACTTTTGTAGTGAAGTTGGAAAAACTTACTTCAATTTCCTGTAGACTCCTAGCACTTGCATTTCCTGCCTTGGTTAGTTCTAGGTCGTCTTTGAAAGCTTTCATTTCAGCCAACAACTTATTCATTTCTTCCATTTTTCTTTACAATTAATATGTAGTTTAAGTTATGAGAATACAAAATTTAACTTTAATTTTTAATTTTAATTACTTTGTTCTGATAAATTAATTAATAATCGCTTGACTCGAGATACGACTTATTTACTCGTGCGCCATCTTAGTATTCTGATATTGGCATACCCAAGTCGGTAGTGCCAAAACTCGGCTGTCATACCCGTGAATATCAACTAGGCATTTCATGAGCATACTTTTACATCCAACCATTGTTTCCCGGTGATAGTACGCATGGTATCTCTTCGAAAGTGGTGATGCATAGCCACAAATAGGAATTGTGGAGTGTAAGCACCTTGTCTCCTCTTAGAAACTTTGGCCGGCTCATAAAAACTGTTTAGTTATGCTCGTCCTACCCGCGGGAGACTTGGGGCATAAATCCACGCTAGAACTTTGTTTTGGAACCAATTGTGAATTTTAAATAGTCATTGTAGCCATTGTTGAGAAACAATTTTTTTTACCTTTTTGGCGGTTTTTGTGGGGTAAAGCCCCAAAAGTGAGTTGGCCCAAATTAAAATAAATTTACCCGAGGTATTATTATTCAGAACTTACGTACATACTGTACTAAGGTAGGTAGTGATAACGCCGCATGCCCGAGACATACTGAGGTGACGCGTAGTCAGCAGCCTGACTCTACATCCCTCTCCTTTTATTGAAAAAAAAAAAAAAAAAAAAAATAACCCAATACATTTCACAATAAGTATGCTTGAAGCTATGTATGTTAAGGCTAAAGTATGATATTTGCTAATTTAATACAATGACACAAGACACATTGTTTAAAAAAACACAGCAGTGGTTTTAACGGTATCGAATTGGAAGTTGTGACAGTCTGAAAGGTCGTTGTCTTGTATTGATGGGATTAGTCACTGCTGCCTGTTTCATCGGAATGTGCAATGGTGCAGAGTCAGCAACTACACCGTGTTTGTTTAGCACTAGACACCATCTCTTTCGCTGGTATGAATTATTGTTACACTGTGGAATGGCACTATTTTAACGACTTTACAATTAGTATCGCCTAGTTGCAGCGGTGACAATCGGAACACTATGTCTTTTGTTATAAGCTGTGCCAGAAGAGAAGTCACTTAAAGTTGAGGGTGGAGGGTACGTTTCCTGGTACGAGTACCGACTTAGGTCAACTTTTCGGGTAAAATTAGGTAGGAACAAGAGCAGGCTTAGAAACACTACCGGCTGACACGATAAGATCAGGAAGAGAAGCAGATGGGACTTCTGACTCCATCCCTTCATGTTCTTGTCTTAAGCTGCGTCCAGACTGCTGCCGTAATGCTTTGCATTACGGCCTCCGTCCACACTGCAGTTGCAGTCTGGACGTGCGATAGCGGGGTCAGTATCCCTCGCAATGCTTGAGGAAGAAGATGTAGTGTTGGCCGCCGCTGCTGCCGTGATTTTGTCTTGTGCACCTGTGCGCAGGAAGGTAACTCCGAAAATTTCCCCTAGTTCTTGCCAAGAGTCTCGCCGTTTATTGCGGTCTTTATACGCTTTTAACTGGGGATTCCACAATGCGGGGCGCTCACGGTACCTATCGATGAGGATTAAACATTGGTTATCTGACCACTCCACTTCCTGATCCGCCTTAACTTTCAAAATAAATTGGAAAGCAATAATATTACCAAAAGCAGATAGAGTCAAGCCTCTAAAAGTGACAGCAGATGACTGAGGCCAGGCCACCCACGTGGATTCTGAGAGCATGCGCAATGAAAAATGCATCGGGAATTGCCAATCGAAATTAGCCATGCGACATCTGTTGGATTACACTCGTAGCTAGCCCAAGAAGGACCCTCCATTGCCGCCATTATTAATTTCCATGGTAAATATTAAAGAATGGTTAGAACAAAAAGAAACTGTACTAATTGTTGCGTTTTTAGTTGCAATTCAGCCCATTACAATAGTCCGGGGGCTTCGTTCCATGAATTCCCTAAGGTGAATAGCCACAATGTGGTAATAGAAAATAAATTTGGGGTGAAAGAGAAAATTGATGCTAACAAGGCATGGCATCACATTTTGAAAATGGGGAAAACTGCTTCCGTGCATATGAAGGTGTGTTCTAAGCATTTTACTGAAAGCGATTTTTTTAATCATGGTAAGTAAATTCATTAACTAAATTGTGCATGTCAAATAGAATATCAATGTTTATTAGAGCCCAAATAACCCTAGAAATTATAGCAATTCAGCCGTACTCCCTGGCATCCTGTGCAATGTTCATGGTTACACTAACTTATATCTGTTTGTTGGGGCTGCTTTGGGTTCTAAAATTATTTTTGATGACGCTGGTTATATATAGTATAACTCATATGACATTAGGCATTAAAAGTGCGCAATGGGCTACTTAACAACTTTTGGAAGCAAAATGTATTTTAATAATAATGGACCTTGTATTCATCACCTAGAAATGTCATTGCCAATATGTTCTCATTACTATTAATAAATTGCTGCAAACTATTGTCGGAGGACCGTACTAATAGTATTATGCAGTGAACTTGCTTGAGTGGCTTTTCTGCTACCTACGTAAACTTGATCGACTGGTGTCTTTTCATGGCATACATGGTTTGTTACATACCCATATTAATTACGGTAATGTGGCATGGGGTCACTCTGTCAGGAGTAAGCAGGGTAACCTGCTATTACTACAGAAAAGAACTATCCACATTGTTACAATAATTAATTAAGGGACTTAGTATTGTGTTGTATATTGTATTATTCAATTAGCTAGTAGTGGTTGTATGTAAAGTAGTATTGAGTGGTAGTAAATACACCAAACTATCTTCTTCTAGTCACTTCATCCTCTCGAACTTCTTCCGTACCTACCCGATAGTTTCCATTGTTGTTGTTGAAACTCAGAAGCGCCGCGCGCTTATTCAGAATCTCCAACTTCAGATCACTGATTGTCTATTGCCTTTGGTGCTGCATTCTTTCGTTCTTACGACAACTTCTGAAATTTTTCTCACTTTTTAGATCTTTAATAGTTCGATCCACACGGTAGTAGTTTGACAACCCTTCTAGGTAAATACTTTTGTGCCCAACACTGTAGTAGTTTGACAGCCCTTCTAGGTAAATACTTTTGTGTCCACGTCCTGGTTATGTTTTGCTTTTTATTTTTAGGCGGACCCGTTCAACGCCGAAGATTATAAAAAGGAGTAGTGCCTTCAGTTAACTTGCCTGTTGCCTCCCACGATCCAAAAAGTCCAAGGAAGACCAGGAAAGCTCAACTGGCATCTCAACGAATTTTAAGAAAGGCACGAAGGCATATGCACACCTGTTCTGTGCCTATTGAAGAAATCGCTGAACAGAATCCCACGCCCGATGATTTGGTTGCTGCCAACGCACTATTAAATTTGTTTGCACCAGTTGAAGGTACGATTAATTTATTGACTCTCGTACAATTTTGCAAAGTTTAGGTCTACCAACAGGCGCAAGTGAGTTAGGAAGTAAAGCCGGTGAATTAGCTACAGTACATGAACTAAGAGAGGATAGACAATATATACAAATACAAATAGAAATACAAGTATTAAAGTCCTTGACCAGGGTGTTTCAGGGTAACAGCGACAATCCTCTAGTAGTGGAGTGCCGTAAGCTTTATACCTCGGAATCCAGGGACAGTCCATGAATATTTATAAAAAATTTGAAAATGTGTTGTTAGTGGACATAGAGATATTTAAAAAAAATTTGCCCGCTCTCAATTTAGAGCTACAGGGTGTGGCAGCATAACTTCCTGCTTTGTAATGCGCGCCATTCGGTCGGTGGATGTCGTAGCAAAGTGTTTATGGTCTCGTTCGAGAGGTGGGACTGTACACTTTTGTCTTATGCGTACATATTTCTGAAGATTAAAACATTTAGATCACGTCCCCCATTCTCGATACATTGAGTATAAGTGGCGCGCCGTAATTCAAAAAAATTGAAAGCCTCGGAATTCAGGGCCAGTCAATGAATATTTATAAAAACTTTGAAAATGTGTTTTCATTAGAATATAGAAAAATGTTTAAAAATGTTTTTTGCCCGTTCTCAATTTTTAAATACAGGGTACGACAAAACAACTTCCTGTTTTGTAATGCGCGTCATTCGGTCGGTTTTTGTCGTAACAGAGTGTTTGTGGTCCCGTTCGAGAGGCGGGACTATAAACTTCTGTCTTACATAGTTTTGATTATCAAAACATTATGATCACGTCAAATACTTTTGTAAAATTATTATTGTATTTATAAGATTTTTCTTTTGCAGATTTCATAGCGTTCTGCGGACATTTTATTACACCATGTCTCCATACTAATCTTAGTTTTTTTTTATTTACTAGAGACAAGTTCCGAGCATGCTGCACAAACTCCAATGGAGGGAGGGTTAGAAGACAAAGGTGTTCAAGTCACGAGTGGCAATATTTATGTACCGTTCTCGTGGAAGTTGAAGACAGAGGCGAAATTGAATTCCCTTACGGGTCTCCCAACCTTCCGGATACTTGATTTTATTGTCGACCTGGTGAAAACCATTGTCGTCGACAAACGAATTCATAGGCTCACTTTGAAGGACAGGGTCATTTTGACATTCATGAAGCTGAAAGTGAATATTAGTTATGCAGTTCTCAGCATTCTGTTTGGCAATCTGACCCCAACGTCTTGTAGGTCTGAATTCAAGAAGATGGTGGTCGCTTTAAGCGTAGTGCTGAAGCCTGCAATACCTTGGCCTTCTAGAGAGGAAATATCTCGAAACCTACCAAAATGCTTTCGTAATTTCCCCTTGGCTCGTGTAGTTTTAGATTGCACGGAAGTTGCGATCCAAAAGCCTAAATGTCTCCCTTGTCGCCTTAAGCTTTATTCTCATTATAAAGGTACTCTCACTCTAAAATGGATGACTGGTATTTCGCCAGGCGGTTTAATTACCTTCTTGAGCAAAGCTTACGGGGGTAGAGCTTCTGACAGCACCATCTTCCTTCAGAGTGGGATACTCGATATACTGGAAAAAAATGACTGTATTATGGTGGGCAAAGGGTTTCTTGTAGATGTCCCATGTTTTGATAAGGGTATTGACATAATTAGGCCTACCTTCTTACGCGGAAAAGTTAAATTTAGTAAAGAGGAGGCGTTAGACAATAGAGATATTTCCAGGGCCAGGGTTCATGTGGAAAGGGCTAATGCGCGCATAAAGTCCATGAACTTTTTTTCACAAAAATTTGAATGGTCACAACTGTCTATTGCTGATAATGCTTTCACTGTTGTCTGTGGCTTAGTGAATTTAACGTCACCTCTCCTTGCTGACGATAAATTTTAGGATTACATCTGTATGTTTCTTTTCAATGGTTAACATGAAAAAAAGTCTTTATAGTCTTATTGTTCGCCATTTGTATTACAATAAAGTCGTTCATTCATTCATTCAATTCATTCAATTACCACTGAATTAGAAAGGTAATTAAACAGGCAATAAAATGGATATTTCACTATTTTGAAATAATTTCTCTATACGGAGCATTTGGTCAGCATTTTGAACGGAGGGTGGTTTTAGTTTCTAGGGTTTTTAGAAATCCCCCTGAAACGAGACAGAATATGAATTACGGCACTGAAATGCTGTATCAACACATAGTGTTACATGTCCCCATTGTAACAGTATTTCAGTGCCGTGAATCCTTACTTTTCTCTCGCTGCGTCGACTGATTATGTATTATTGTTCTAGTCTAGCCTGGGGGTTTCGACCTCAGACTTCAACTCAACTTCCCCAGCCCGTGGATGCACGTCTGGTGTGCAATGGGTTTTCAGAAGTTTGGGGCACGTAATTTTTTTAGGGATGTGTGATTTACTCAAGTTATCATACTGTAGTTAACCAAAAGACCACACCCTGTTTGAAATTATTTCTAAAATAAGGTACTTGCCATCTAAATCACTGTTCGTTATTTTTCAATACATTCAGATGTGCACACATCTAATTTTTTTATGGTCTTGGAACAGCCAGAAAGAAAAGTGTTCTTTTGCCATCATTTCCTCCTACAACTGATGCAGCATTTGAGCACCTTAAACGAGTGTACCTGCAAACTCAAATATGGCTAGGTCATGATCTAAAAATTTTAAATTGGGGATGGAAATATATCAATAACACGTTCATCCCAATAACAATGAATCAATCGCCAGCTCCGGATAATTTATTACAAATGTTATTTTGTAACAGCAAAAAGGAATGTGGAGCTGCTTGTGGGTGCCGAAAGAGTGGCTTATATTGCATGTGTTCAATGCTTCCCCTATTATTGAAATACAACCCAAAGGCAGAGTTCGCACACCTGAAAAATGTACAACCCCTGTTTTTAAAAATAATAATAATAATCTTATTATTTGATATTATAAAGAGTACTTGCTATCAGTCGATAGAGGACATGATAAAGTATATCTCGCTACACTTACTTCAAATATAAGAATGGTGAGTTCAGAAAAAAATTTCTTCATCCGTTCGTGAGGCATATTAGTTCGCACACTTTTACTGAACCCCCTTTGGGCTAAATAAAGGCCAAATTTTACTGCAGATTGGAAAATGTACACTTCTGTTTTTATGTTTAATACCTGAAAAGTGTTGTAAAATATTGTAAAAATAACATCTACAAAAATGCCTAGTGAAAAACCACTTTCTGAAGAGACAAGGAAGCAGATCATATATCTTCACCAAACCGGCGAATCTGCGAGGAACATTGTTCAGCAGCTGCTTCTACCACCTTCAACAGTGCAGTCAGTTATCAGCCTGTTCCGTGAAAAAAGCAGTAGCCATCCTAAACGAAAAACATACCGAAAAACTCCCATTCCTCTGAGAGAACGTAGTTACCTGAAGACCTTAATTCTTCGAAATAGGCGCGGAACGTTGAAGGAAATCACTGAAAAGTGGTGGGAGGCTACTAGTGAAGCTTTCTCTATAAGATTTTGCTGAAGGGTCATGAAAGAAATAAGTTACAAATTGTTTTCAGCGAAGAAAATGACCGCGCTTTCAAGGTGTCAAACACGAAGGAAGTTCCAATGGGCTAGAAACATTTCAAAATGGGCCAAAGACCGCTGGGAAACAATTATTTGGTCCGATTAATAACGGTTTGTTCTACATATGGGCAATCAAGGACCCAAAGTCATCAGGATGAAGCCTGAAGCTTATCAGCCACAATGCATAAAACAGACGGTCAAGTTCCCGACCAGTGTAATGATATGGGGATGCTTGAGTTCGAAAGGAGTTGGTCACCTGTACTTCGTAGAAGGCCCTGTCAATGACCCTAAGTATTTAGAAATTTGACCTTTTACCGCCGATAAGTGCCCTACATCCCGAAGGCAATTTCATATTTCAGCAAGACGGGGCCACTTGTCACACTACAAATTCTGCTAGACAGTGGTTTGGTGAAAACAACGATTCGGTTTCGACATGGGTAGCTAATAGCCTAGATTTGTCACCAATTGAAAACCTTTGGCTCATCACGAAGAAGGTAGTAGCCAAAAAGATCCCGAAGACAAAGGAAGAACTGAAATCCATCCATCCAAAATGTGTGGTGTGGTATTACACCAGCGATGTGCAGTAATATTGTTTCTTCAGTGCTCAAAAGAACCTAACACCAAACATCCAAGAAAAAATGGCGCCCGGAGCCCAACTGTCGTACCCTATATGGCGGAGCCAGAATAGACTAAGAACGGGGGTCACAAGATGCCGTGCGAACTTGTGTAGGTGGGGACTGGCGGAGGTCTCAACTTGCGAGTGCGGACAAGTCCAGAGCGACGGACACCTTCTGGTATGTCCAACGCTGAGAGAAGCCGTGTCCCAGAGGGATCTTTTGGACGCCAACGACAAGGCCATCCAGGCCGCAACGTTTTGAATCAACGTGTCCTAGGCCCGGACACGTTAAGTAAGTAAGTAGTGCTCAAAAGAATTGCCGCTGCTATAAAAAGCAAAGGAGGGGTATCGCAGTACTGATAGACACTTCACTTTGACTGTGCGAACTATTACGCCTCCCAAGTTCTTGAAACAAAATATTAATTCTGAATTGTTCATGTGTATTATGTTTGAAGTTTCTGCTGCTAGATGTACTTTCTCATGTTCTCTATCGATTGACAGCAAGTATTCTTTAAAAGACTACATATCTATAAAGTTGATTATTATTATTTTTTTAAAACAGGAGTTTTTGAGGTGTACGAACTATTCTGCCTTTGGGTTGTAAATGAAGTTAAAGTTAAATGAAGAAAGTATTTGATCTGTACAGATATGTTATGTGATATGAAATATATAAATATATTATTAATGATTTAATATTAATTATTTACTTTTCTTTAATAACCTCCCTTTTTTCCCAATTAAATTATTTTTGTTAATATAGGAATTTTCAATATCTGAATTATGATAATTATCACCCGAACCCATTTCCTGAACTAGCCCCGGTCTGACGCTGCTTTGAGCTCGGCCATTGTTTTTCCTCTTGCTTCGGTGAGTTGTTCAATCCTTTCCCCGAGGGTTGTCCTCGGCCTGCCGATGGGTCTTCTTCCTTGTGACCTTGCTTCCGCCATCCTCCGGGTGGTCCTGTTCTCGCCCATCCTTTCATTCCTTTGGCGGCTGCTTGTTCTCCATTCTTCAATCTATGATATGTTAGTTGTTTAAATAAATAAATTTATTATTAATTAATGTACATTAATTATTTACTTTTTTAATAAACCCATATTTTCCCAATTAATTTCTATATTTGAATATATGTATATGTATATATTCATTTCATATCACATACAATTTTGATATTCATTTTACTAACTGAATTATTGTTATAATTACTATTATTAGTTAAAAAAATTAGTACCACTTTTTAGTTTATACTATTAGCTAAACATTCCATTTGAAATTTTTCAATTTCAGTCCGAGGTTTTCATGTTTTTAACGCCCCAGGGACTCTACTCACTATTAGGATTATGTCTGATATAATATTTCAATTTTGTCTGCTTGAATTAGCAGGTACCCCGCACACGTTCGTTTAAGGGGGGCTAGAATATGTGTAAAAAACTTTAATAGTGTAAAAAATAAACGAACAATTACTTATTATTTATTTTATTAGCAACCCTGCTCTTTCTAAGCCTTCGAACAAAACTGATGGAGTAAGTGGCTGAAATAATTACTTTTTAGTCTTACTACTAAATCCCGGCAAAATACTTCATCGAAAATAATATTTTCAATAGACATCGCATTGTCCTTCGTATTGAACGTTCAACACGAAGTCACATTCAGGTAAATTTAAAAGCAACATTCCTAGTTGTATTTGGCTAAAATAGGAATGATTCCTTTTAAGGAGGTAACTCCAACTCGGAGTATCGCCCCCGTCCTTATTCTCCACTTTATTTAAATAGCCTCCTGGCCGTCTGGACAAATGCTCAAGCATAGCATGCATTGGCAGTGTCTTGCCCGACCAGGGACATTTAATTTCGAGGAGCTTAAGTGGCTGATTTTGGTCATTGAATATGACCCCATCAGGAGAATATCCCATCCAGGGATGATCCTCTACAACGACAAGGCCACACTCAACGACGCGTTGCTCGGTTTCCCGCGCATAAAACTCCCGTGCCACGGGTTCATTGTCCACGCCGTGTTGAACAATTTTGCTTGTGAAGGGTTTGGGCATAGCCAATAGCATTTTCAGCAATTGGCTTTTTCAGCCCAATTGCCCTTCTTGTAAGTATAAACACTGCGGCAGCGACTGCCAGTTATACGCCACCGGCGCTCCTTCATCCATTCGCTGCGAAGCATTGCCGTTCTTGTGCACACTTCTACAGAATTAATGGCAGTCAGAACATTTTTCCTGTAAAACTCACGGCAGCATAGCAGCGGCTCTTCGATTTGTACCTGTAACATTCATGACGGTTACCATAGGCGTAAATTCACAAATTTCTGAAGGGGGGGGGGGTTTAGGACCCTAAGACTTCTATTTTATTTGTTACTCTTTTCAGGCCCGTGATTAGCTTTGCTAACGGGGGCTGTATCCAGTTTAAGGCCTAGGGCGTGAAGAAGTGTGAAGTCTGCGCAAATTATATGACGTACTGGGGGAAGTTCCAATTAATAGAAAAACGTTGTGCGAAGGTTGAATTAATACATACTGCATATTGAATATTATTAGTTCCTGGCGCAAGTCATACAAGTATATGCAGCGGGCTATGTCCTGCCACTCTGTCAAGCCATTAATTGAAGATACGGCACACGAAAGATTGTTTACTGCAATAGTTGCTTAAACCTACATTCATAACATCGAAGAAACTCAGTGGTCACATTTTCAATAAATATTGAATACATACCTCATGAAGGTAATTCATATTCCGGTTTTGTCCGTTATCGCAAATAGTTTTGAACTCCTCTGGGGATTCAAAGTATTCCTCCATGAACACATTAACGTCCACATCGAGAATTCTATCGAACCCTCTGTAATGCCGCGCTAGAGCACTCCCTTCTAATTTAGTGCATTTTTGGTATGCCTCTTCGGCATTGAATGCATTTAAATGAAGCCCAGCGTATATTTTTTCAGTAGCCTAAAAATTAATGACAATTGAAATATTATGTTTGATCACACGACGTTGTTAAGTGAGCCCTCATTTTTTTCCTTTTCCAGGAAGCAATTTGTAGTCTTTGTCCACATTTGTCTACATTAACAAACGCATAGGCCAGTTATAGGCAAGCAAGATCTGAGCAAGATACTCACTCGACAATATAATACTGACACAAAGGGTTGCAGCTTGGCAGTATGAATTGGTATCAAAACTCTTTGAATATGCGACGGCAGCATTATGAAAACTGTATGCTACTATTATGTTACCATATTATTGTGAACATCCCAGATAATTACGTTAAAGTTCTGAGGCAGTCACCCTCACATGCTACTGACTGCGATCACGATACCCTTCTCGGCTGTATAATATGCAGTGAATAATATTTAAATCTACCAATAATCTGCTCTGTAATTGAGTTACTTACAGCTCTTGTTTTATTGTAGCAACAAAATGTTTCCACAGGTAGGGCTGCGTACTTCTCTGTTGCTTCTCTCTTGAGGGAACTCCACAGACATCGCATATCAGTGCTAGAAATCTTATCGAGCTTTGATATATCCTTTGAGCTGTGAAATAAAAAAATATTGTCATAATTTGTTCTTAGCATAATCCAAATATGCGAGACACACAGAAGACTAAGTGAGCGGATATGAAAAAGAATTAATTACACCTTAACAAACGGAAAAGAAAAGGATAAAGTGATGGCTTACCTGCCTATGAAATAAGAACTGTGTAAGCTCTCTACGTGCGGAGGGGGGGTGTCAGTTTCGAAACACATGCGAAAAAAGTACTGGCTACGGTCTAGGTTTCAATACTAGACTGTTTTAGGATCAGCCCCCCACGTATGGGCTACTTAATTGTCTTAAATGGGGGCATGAACAACAGGCAATTACAATGGAAGCAATAGGGGACACTCACACCTACAAGACAAGTGCACATGAGTTTATGAGGCGACAATACGGTGAGACCTTGTAGGTCACAGGCCAGTGTGAGCGACTGGATGTAATTTTGCAATACAAGGCTGAGCATTTCACACACAATTTTCCAAACGAACTGAGAGCGGCGATACACATATTACTATGGGAGTCCTATCTATCATCTAGCCTACTAACAATTGGAAATTGGCAAAAGTGCAATTTTCCCCAATCGCGAAAAAAAAATACGAATGGTATAATATAACTGTTACTAACCTGAAGCATGTCAATAATATTGCCATGACATGTTTGCACTGTCCTGCAGCACCCGCTTTGCAGCTACATATAAAATTTGAGGGCTGCCCAGAATATGTAATAGTGCCCTTCACGGTGTGAGGCTCTGAAGAGAGAGCAGAGCTCTGTTGGACAAGCCCGTAAATCTTTATAAACCTTTCGTTGCTCTCTGTAGGCACCGTTCCACAAAGCAATACGTGGTTTCCCAAATACAACTGTTCGCCTTCCGTGTAATTACGACTGCCAACAGACGCATTGCACACAGCCAATATATCAGGCAATTTGATCCGAAGGGGCGTGCTTTCGTACATGGCGAGCCGAATAATAACACTAATATATTTAACAACACCACTGAATAAAATAAAACTTTAAATGAACACAATATATTACAATAAACTTAAAAATAAAACAATTTATTAACGTGGGAATCATGGAAAAAACAATGATGGGTCATTCGTACTCAATAGAAGGCGGCGATATTTTAAAGGCGGTGGAATTAGCTTCAGTCGCCAATAGGGATCGCGCGCCGTCCACACTACAGCGTGCCGATCGGCTTCCTTTGACAGAGACCGCAAACTTTCGGATCCCGTAATCCCTGGCCGTAATGCATTGCGTTTCGGCTTTTGTTGCGTCCTCACTACGAAAAAGCACGATGGCATTGCCATAATGCATTGCGTTATGGCATAGTCTGGACGCAGCTTTAGAGGGCCATTCCTTCCTCCTGTCTGTTGACGTCCAGGTTCTTTGTCTTGGTATGTTACCTTGCATGTGAAGTTCTATCGTAGTATCAAGGTCTTCTTATTCATCTGCTTGCAGGACTTCACGTGCTGGAGGAGCCTTCCTTCCTCTTTTCCGGCTCCGTGCTGATCCTTTGTGTAGAGAGCTGAGCCCATATGTGTAATCCGACGAGATTTTCGTCATCGACGATCAATCCACGAACCGCCATGATGTGGCAACACAGCCCTTTGCTGCCACAACTGTAACGTATTTTTTTTTTCTTCAATTTGTTGCTATTATTCACTACGTACGGTAGTGCCTCGTTGGAAGTTAAGGACTTGACCACGTAGGTTTGCGTTACGATTTCAAATCCAATTAACTTCCGCTCAATGTACCTACGTACTAAATCTATTTGACAGGCTCGAGAATTAGTAGGCCTTCGTGGTTCTGAATCTAAGTTTTTTTTAATATTGTCAACCGCTGAAATTGCATCAAATGGTTTATTATTATCATATGTGCAACCTACAAATTCTGATTTTAATTGATAACAACCTATATTTTCATGGCCTGGAAGTCCTATAAATCAATCATTAGTTCATCGGGCCTTTGTTCTCGATTTTCCACGTGCTTCTTCATTATGAAATTGCAGCTTTCGCTGATGTTGTTTGAAAAGCAGCAAATTTTTTAACTTTTACCTTGAATGATAATTTTATGGAACTTTCCAGTTTCGAATTAACAACATAAGTGAGGAAGGGCTTCTGCCATTTTTTCTTCTTTTCTGTGGTCCAACTTGCCCCCCAGCCTCGAGTAATGTAAGACGTGGTTCTTAACTCCCTGGGCCCCTTTGTTAGCTTTATTCAATGTACAGCTATACTTTACTACTATTAAAATGCGTAAACCGCTACTATTTTGCACTTATATTTTCCCTTATCCTGCCTGACGACGTCATGTGGTGTACTTAATTTTGCCCCGCCATCATTCTGAAACTTAACGCCTCTGAGAATAGATACACCCTGCAATAAGTCGCCAAATTGGTCTAGTACGTGATTACTCCAGAGTCTTTTATGTGTTGGTGTCGCCTTACTCTTATGGATAAGAAATAATACAGAGAAAATTGGCTCTTTCTCTAATTCAGTATTTCTAACAACTATACAGGATACATAAAAATCACCCATATTAAATGTTGACCGCTTGATTTAATGATTTGTCATCCCTAAAAGCCCTAAGTATGCACAAAGCCAATTCTATGAAAGCTAGTGCCCCCAAAACTGAAATCATACTTATTCATGTCAAACAACAAGTAAAATAATTAATATTGAAAAACTAATTCGAAGTTAGGTATCAGCTCCATCTTCCTGATAAAAGGATTGAAGTCTTGATGGTTCATTTTCATTATGGAGGATACTGACTCCTTTCTAATGTGTTTCGAAGTTTGATAACTATACTTAAGAGTGTACAGGCCGTAGAATGGTGTTTGGACCTAAAGCAATAGGGCCTTTTAAGCATGTTTAATTAATGCCTTTATTACATATCTACCATGATAACAAAGGTAAAGATGTGGGGTATAATATTAACGATTTACAATTTTGATATATTTAGTCACTACGGAGAAAAAAATTGTTAAAAAAGGCCAAAAAATAAAACAGAACAGGGAATTTGAGATCTTACCGTTGGTAATGTGGCACTACAACATATATTTAAGGCAACTAAATTACAATATCTAAGAAATTAATGAATCACATTTTACTAATTTCCATTAATAGCATAATAAATAAATTATTTATATTATCTGTTTACATTTCAAATAAGATGGCTGAGAACAGAAAGCTAATCTGTTGTGAAACCAAGCACAATCGACGTGAACAATGTTGTAGGTAATTTCCAGAAGATGTCGCACTGATTTATATGTCGCGGTTTTGGTTTTGTTCTGTTACGTTGTTAGCATTGCGTTCAGAGCTTGTAAACAAAGTAATTTGTTAACTCTCGCATTATTTCATATTTTATGATTTTGTCCATTGTTTTCTTGGCGTACTGAGAATGGGTAAATTTAAAGGCCAGAAGGAATATGAAAAAAATAGACGGACGCGAGCATATCGGAAAGGGTTTAAAGGCGTAGCACCCCATAAAAAAAAGGAAATGGAACGGTTAGTACATGTTGTTATAAGAAATGTAGTACGTATCTGTAATTGCTATTTATGTCTAGATAGATCGACAGCCAATTTAAAGAGGATAGTGATCTTTCGTTCTAAGTGAGATTTGTATGTGGGGACCAGGG